>OY754937.1:2152500-2332312 GCA_963576515.1 Cryptocephalus primarius
ATGGACAATTGAATAGTACAAACATAGATTCTTTACCCAAGACAAGATTATGTGTAGACGAAATTGGGTTAACATAATTTCGATAACTGTAGCTGCGATGGGTATCATGACATGGAAGCCATAGTCCGGTCTCACATCAACGTCCCACAATTGGATCGACAGCTACGTGTTTTAAAAAACTGTAACTACCGCATTTTCCGTCAAACAGACGTACTAACTTCAGATTATAATAATAATAGCATGGTAGTTTTATTGTACATGAAAATTTGATGCCAAGGTTATTTTACTTATTTTTCCATTGTTCTACAGGTTATACCCAATTACAGAATGGAAGTATAAGATACAACCATGATATTCAAATATTGCAAACTATTATGATACAACAAAAGGAATTAAAAAAATGCAGCAATGTGAGTCTTAAACTAAGTTAATGCATTTTTATAATCGCGATCATTGCGTATTATGAACTCCGCCATTGCGTATTCTGGTCCTTAAAGGAAAGTGATTTGTTAAATATAATTCTTATGTAGATCGGTACAATTTATTGCTGTTTTTCGAATAGAATAGATTATTCTATTGGATATAGAACGAATATAATGAATCTATGAATAGAATAGAATAGAATAGAATGGAATAGAATAAAATAGAATAGAATAGAATAGTTACATGATATTGGATTCAATTTCAGTGAGTATACATATCATTACACTTAGCAGGATTTAGTTTGAAATTATCATTCTGGCACTGATTGACTACCTTTTCAAAATTTACAGAACGTCGTTCAAAAATGGCAGTGTTATTGACGAACGTGTACAATTTGAAGTCGTTAGCATAAAGAAGGAACTTAATGTTTATAGCATCATGAATATCCTTTACAAAGATGTTCAAAACAACGAACCGGGATTCGACCCTTGGAGGAGCCGGTGTCATGACGTCAAATATTTCTTCAGTTAGTTATAAAGTTAACGTTGGTAAAACATTTCTTGGTCATAGATATTTTGAAATTTCGTTCGATCTAAAATAATTGCTAGATATATGAATTGTCGGTTAAATCACGAAATATGGTCTTACGGGAGCAAATTAACCACAACAACGTTTATATGCTGAGAAAATTTTTACGCGATTCTTTAAAAAAGCTTGTTTATCCGTATTCAGTTGTTCAGTTACCCGGGAACTTTTTAGCACTGTGGTGGTATCTTTACTTCCTCCGTTATTAATGGTAATTCCCCCTATGGGGTTCTCATCCAATGTAGGTCGTCGGAGCGTTCGCAATAGATTTGAATTGCTTGATTCGATAAATATTTGAGCGGATTGTGAAACTTTATTTACCTTCTAAGGTTCTTTATAAATTTATTAACAAGTAGGTTTCAAAATGTTCTGAAATACCCCGTCTGAAAGCGGCCAAGAGCGAATAAAATTGTATAAATGTTTAACGAGATGTTAGTCACTGATAATTGCTTTAGAAATTATCAGATTCTTGTTAATAATTATCAAGTAACATTTAAACTGTTGTAAAGAATTTCAAACTAAGATATATAAAAAATGATAAGGCTTACGGATGCATTTATCCGTTCAATTTCAGAACTTATTCTCCAGCGAGATATTTCTAAACAGAATTACACAATCCAATTGATACACGGTATAATTCAAATGCTGATTTCGTGGTGAACGAACTTTGAACGTATCGAGGTGTAGAAGGGCTTGAAACGAGAAAGTATACGAGATTTAGATCATATTTTGAGGTAGGGAGATTAAAGGTGGCGAAAAGTATTTTTGGAACTTAGAAACTATGGTATTAATTTTGCAAAATAAGTATTTAAGCAAAAAGTTACAGACGATTGAAAAACATTAGTTTTTAGCTATTCTAGAAATTAACTGATTTATTATTATTAGAAAAGTTCCAGAATATTCCTTCAAATAACATTTTTTGTTTATCAAATGACCATTCAGGATCAATCTATTTCAAAATATTTTGAAAAATGTAGGTTATTCAGTATCAATCATAGCCGTTTTTCAAGCATCTCCCAGTTTATACGTGCTGCGCTACGTTAATTTATTTATCCCAGAGCAGTTTTTTCACAAGCTTTGGGCAACAGTTTTGAGTGGATTCGAAGTGCGGAATTGAATACTTATACCATCACGTAATGAAAAAAGATAATTGAAAAGGATAGAAAAGTACAAAATTGATCAAACAGGAATTTTTTTTATAAATAAACAGATTCAGCTGCACTGTCGCGTATTTACTTTACGGGATTTTCAACTTGATACGTCAGCAACTGAATTCATGGGGTGCATTATAAAAAAAATTGTGTCATAAAAGGGAACTGACGTTGTTTTTTTTTTTTTCAAAAAATCGCTGGCCATTTGTTTATGACATTAAGGAGTGAATCTAATAACATTATATTATAGAAAAGTTATGTTTCACCGAGAAAGTATGTTTTTTTGCAAAAAAGCCCCCTTGTTATCATAAAAGTCCCCTAAAATGCGACATATTAGTTTCGAAGTAAGCGCAAAGAGCCAAGTAGAATAATAGGCATTTCATTTCAAGAATCGGCATTTAAAATCAGGTAGGATTAAATAAATTCACGATATCTTTCTCAATATTCATGGAATCGTAGTTCGAAAAATTATTAAAAATATGTTATGAGTTTTAGACACGTGTTCATATTTCTTACTTGTTTATATATTAACACTTATATTATATAAAAAAAAAATGAATGCTTCACTCAGTCAAGCTCTAGAATCAAAATTGATCACTGTATGATGCTGTTTGATATTCAGTAGGCCAAGACAAAACTAAAAGTCTACATACAGAAATGCAGTGCTGAACGTCTTTTGATATTTGCAGAAGAATAAAGAAATGCATATATATTGAAAACGATAAGAGATATGAAAAAGATTGAACCATTTAAAAGTGCGTGCAAGAGTACATAAAAAATCATACTTTTAACAAATAACTACACTAACGAATTTGTAAGGATGGATTAAAATATTTTAAATGTGTTCCGATATATCCGACATGTATGTCGCGATATAGGTCTCCACCATAAATTCACAAAATTCTATTAAAAATTAATGTCATGTTATTACTTCTAATAATTTTTGTTGATACATACATCGTCTTACTAAGACAACAAGCAACCTTTTACTATGGTACTAGTAGTTACTATGGTAATAACTTTTGTGTTTTTATCGATACATACTTGTAAATGGGTGCACTTATAAAACGCACTTCTTTAATAAATTTTCAATTAGTTATACCTTCGAAGTAAGTATGGTATCCTCCTTGAAAAGAGTGAAGTAAATTTAGAAAAATAGCTTGTCTACCTTACGATTGTTAATGTTTTTTATTAATTTTTATTATGAAAGCTAAGTAGTTGAAAAATTATGCCAATTGTTAGCAAGTCACCCTCTATGCGCTATGTCTACCAGTGTACTACAAGTATTCATCTATAAAAAACTAACAACTTATTCCCGCGATAACTATTTATTGTTTTTTATAAAGGTCGTTTTTTTCAAATCATAAAGGTCGCTTTTTTGCCGTACAATGTAGAAAGTCTTTTAAATATTATAGAATTCATATTTTGCATGAAGAGCACTTAATACCAATCCAGGGATTCGATACACGATTCCTATTACCATACTCTAGGGCATTAACACAGATACTGTTTTTTTCATGGATATATTGGGTTTTAAAATCCAAAACACATTTTGAAGCTCAGTTAATTCAATGGTATTAAAACACAAAAATATCATTTTCGTTATTTCATACAGAATGGTAATCAAAATCAATCTTCATTTCCTCAAACAACGTATTTGAGTAAATAACTGATCCGTATTCTGTCAGGAAAAGTGCCATTCTCCACAAACGATTCAGTCCGTTTAGAAGTAATTTGTTATTTTGCAATATTTCATTTTGAATTTTTCATTGAAATTTTCAATTTCATTGAATTCATTTTTTCCTACTCCACCGCATCTAGAAAGACCACTCCACTTGACCCCCACCCACCACCAAACTCTCCCCTCAGAGTGCCTGTTATTCATGTGGCATTTGCGGTCTCTTCACCCGTGCCAGTGCGCCTTTCTGAGAGCGTTCCGTGCCCTTTGTAGCTCTCTTGTTCTCTCACCTGAGCAAATCTGTTTACGCCTGGATGCCGCCCTCGTCTGATTGTCATAATTAAAATATCGGTAACGCAAGCGTCTGAAACCTGTCGTGATATTTCTACATAAATATCATGTATTAATTATATGTGAAGAATGGAGAAAAAAGGAATTTTAAACAGGTTTTGATTGGCTCTCTATGAGAATATCTATCATTGTTGATTGTAGTGGGTTGAATGGGTTTGAAAACCGTCAGAAGGCTCGCAAGTATTACAATTTTTAAAAATTTATATCCACTAGAAATACTTTTGTTTGAAGTTATTTTCATAGCGAAGCTCACTATTAATTGATCAGGAAAAATCAGACAAACTCAAAATATGGGAGGTCTGGAACGCTTTAAGAAAATTTGAATCACGGGAGTTCATTAGGAAATCGAAACCAGTGATATATAGTAAAATTGATTCAAAAGTGTGAAAATATTTATCAGTCCCAATGTTGAACCCCAAAATATGGTGAAGAGCTGTTTTGAAACCCAAAATGTGTAATACACAATAAATAAACTAAACAAACTAATACCCGATGTTGGTGACCCTCAAATATGGGTGTAATTGGGAAAATGAAATAACCTGACCACTAATTAAAAAAAAGCGTTTGAACCTAGAAAAGTACTCGCCAACGCGCCTGGCAAATGTGGCATTTTAATACCAAATCACCCTCATGGATGTCGAATTCTAAAATCGACCCCCAAATGGATTGAAATTACAACTGTTATGTCAGCCAGCCTCACGGATTCTGTAGAGGCAGAACTCCGACAATACATAAATCAACACGGATCTATATTGCAACTTTTATAGCACGATTCTTGCTGTCACGATGCAGACATTTCCAGGAAACTTCCAAAAAAATCAGCATTTTTGCCTAAATGTATAATTATGAATTGCATATATATATATATATATATATATATATATATATATATATATATATATATATATATATATATATATAAAGATATTAATTTTTGGTTTTTCGGAAACTTCTGGATCGATTTTGAAAAACTAAAATTCAATTAGAAGTCGAATTAACTTGCTACAATCTCTTCGCTCGGAATAATTATCTGGATTATATAGTTATTCTACCTGATATGAAAACACGATTTTTAGATTGTCAAGCATTGTTGATAACAATTTGTAAAGCGAAATTTTCTAAACATTATGTGACAATTTATTTCATTCAAGGCCGAAAGCATTAAGAAACGCATTTAGTAACAATAATTCCCAGCAAGCGGCAAAGAGTGGAATGACGATTACTCATCATCAGATTTATGATGATAATTAGGGATCAATCAATTGTAAACCGGGTTACTTAAATATTCTTATAGCACGATGATGCCATTTACTCACATTGTTTTACTTTTGACAATGCACTCTATGTAATTTTTCATTTCGGTTTCTCAAAACTTTAATGTGTTTAAAGCATTAAAATTAGGAATTCTCACATTATTCTTTGTCGTGCGTTGAACATCTAATCAGATTTTGAGATGTTTTTGACTGTGCCGTAAAATTAACATCACTTCTGCTTATCTTCCTAAAATCAAAATACTTGTCCAAACGGCTTATGGTCGTAAATCATAGATTTGACGGGAAAGACTTCGTTTGGCAACATTTCTGCCACCAGTCACCCATAACAGAATTTAGTTCGAGTATTAGGTATTGAACACTATAACAATATCTGATGAAGAAATCGGTGTCTTATTGAACATTTGCAAAGCAAAGAATATGCCTAACGAAGAAGTCGCTACACGAAGAAACCATTACAATTATATATTTCATATATACATTGGACAAAAAAGTGCTTATAGTATAGACTTATAGTGCTTATAGACTGCTTATAGTAATGTAAAAGCTGTATTTTAAATGTAATGTTCTTAATATTGTAACTAATCCACTAGTGTTCTTTAAACTCCACAGCCCCCTTGAAAGACATTGTCCACTAGCTCTACTAACTGACTGACTTACGGTAGGTTACGGAAAACAATGGGGATATAATTTAATCTGTTGCTGTAAGTGACAGAATCACCATAAGTAAGAATCATCATAATAAGAATTTTTAAATTCTAGCAATTTGGGAAAAATCTTTATTTTTTTAACTAAATAAGCATAAACTAGACAATTCCCCATTTTACTCACTCAGATATAGGTAGAGTTAAATTAGTAATTTTTTATTAATTATTATTAATTAATTAATTAATTACTATTAATTAATTATTATTAATTAATGTATATAATTAATTTTTATCTGTGTATTTCCATGTCCTATCCTAGTCTCCAAACGGAAGATGATAAATAACGTTAATTTGGGTGAGTCGAAACTTCTTCGAATGAAATTGGATTAAACAATTTCCTGGAACTAGAAGATTCACCAAACTTTCATATCAGCACGAAATTGATACAAAGTGTTATTATGAATTCGGGAAACGTTCGGAGTAACTCTCTTGTTTGAATCGATTTTTAAATTTACATAATGCTAAATTTTAGATTTATTCGTAACTTATCGCTTGTCATTAGGGAAAAGCTCTAAGATTTTTAAAGCACTCCCACCTTCTTAATTGCTTTTTTTAAATTAATTCCTTCGATATTCGGCAGAGAAAGTTTATAATTTTTAATAATGGAACTCGACATTTTAGGAGATCGGAATCGTTTTTTACTCAAGCGAAGAGATTCTCTTTTTATTATTTGTTAACACAGAAGAATGAGCATTTCTTCAATTGTTTATCTGGTGTAACGAGGCGGGAGGAAAGTCGACGATTGTGTCGTTTCGAATGAAGACAAAAGAAGTGGGTTTAATTAGGAGGTAATTTGTGATGATTTCAGTCTCAAAGGAACGATTTAGTTTCGCTTTTATAGCGCAATTATCTCGTAATTACGAATTTGAGGAACGACGGTTTAAATAAACGTTTGTTTAATTTTTTATTGAGGTTGTTTAAATGTTGTGCAAATTAAGTTTCAAAGTTACATATTTGATCTAAACATGAATAACGTGAAAATAGATCTTATTAAATAATACCTACTCTGCGGTGAAACGTTTAATCTTCAAAACATTATTTTTGAAACTGCTTATGTGATATGCTTAAGTGACGATATTTTTTAAATTTCACAAGCAGTTGTTTACATAGATTGTTTACATATTTGCAAACAAATAGATAAAAAGTGCAGATTAAAAACCGATTGGTTTTATCACATCTGATTTTCATTTTTAGTAATACTTCTATCCATTATTTACAGTCCTTCGTTCTGATGAGAAAAGTGACTTGCATCAAATCAAACACTTTCACGTCGCTTCCAATTTCGTGTACTTTCCTTTTACCGCCATTTCCACCCTGAATCCTGAAAGTGCATCTTCTCGTTTAAAAACTCCCTGAGAGAATTCTATCCCACGGGAATCCCATTACATATCCTTTATGCGAGAAGAGCGGCGAAGATGAGAGGAGGTTTTTAATTCCTGAGAGGAGGCGATGCACTTTTGATAATTTTATATCGAAGGATGAAAGAGGTTTGCAAAGCCTTAGGACTTGCACGGATGCGGGTCGATCGTGGAAAATATGAGAAGGAATCGAGGGGATTTAGGGCGTATTTAAGTTAGTCGTCCTAATTATGTAAAACTGGATAGCGTCTTTAGATTTTTTTTGTTATCATATGTTGTACATAAAAATTAACATAGATTTTTTTAAATGAAACTTTTTTTAGTCTATTTTATGTAAAAAAACAGGTTTTACGGATTTCCATTGCGTCTTTATTTTTTTATATCTCATCTCTCAATATCTCAATAATAAGTTATCATATCGATATAAAACAATGTGTAGTAATCAAACACGTACCCTCTATTGATATTGACACTTCATTCGAAGAAAGCAAATTCCAAATGCACTCCCTTTCCCTTTGGAAGTTTTAAGTTTTTATGAATGATGTCATACGCAATCATCTTTATAGTTGACTCGCACATAATATCAGGTTTGACTTTAATAGATGCTCCTACCTGGCATCCCTCATGAATCTCCTGAAAAGGGGGAAAGGAGAAGAAATCCTTAGGCAAAATGTTTAATTGACTAAAAGTTACGTCGGTGTAAAAACTTTTTTTAAAATTTCAAGCGTAAAAAAGAATATTTGAAGAAACAAAACCACCAACAATTGTTTACATTTAAGCTGACATTTAAATGGGCGATACTATTGCAACTAAAGTTGAAACTCTTATTTTTAGCAAAAAAATAGTACTTATTTTGTTGGCGTTTGACTAAATATCTGAGGGTTTTATTAACTTTTGATACAAGTTGTATCAAACATTTCTCAGCTTTGTTGCTTAGAATTACAGCGATTTTTTCGCGATTTCATTACACAAATAAAATGAGAGCTCTATTTTCATTAGTGTGTTAACTAACCAAACGTCACCATGAGAGTTTAACCAATATAGATTGTTTTTCAAATGATTTTTATGTAAAATCAGTCCTTGTTATTCGTTTATAAACCGGCAATGTACTCTTATAAAATGATTATAAGATTGAAGATGCTCAGTTAACACATTTTAAACAATTTCTTTCATGTTGTAGGTCATTATGTTGCAGTATAAATTGATTTTTATCTCGATGAAATTGATGCCTTTGACTACCTGCTTTGTTAATTTTTATCATCTGTTTTCAAAGTCTGTTTTCAAACAACTAAACACAACTATTATCAGTGATGGATAACACAATATAAAAAGTAAATCTCGTACAGGATATAGTATTATAGTAGCATAACTAAAACGTTATACCATTTTATACCATATCTTTATGTTTAGAGTAAAAATTTTTTCAAATAATATTTGTATAGTGTATCTCCATTCATTTTATTCTTTGTATACTGAACAAAATTGGTAGGCTTCAAAAGGGTGCTTGAAGCATGAACATTTTTGACCCCATGAGTTGTATATAATGGCCGCATTATTACATTCAGATATTGCACAATGGAAATGGACACTTGGGAAGCTAAATTAACAGGATTGTCAAAAGTATCACGTTTGTTAGCAAATTGCCTCTTTTGAACCATGCGGCTTTAAAAAGATTTATATATCAAGGTGAACATAGCAGATTATGTGCTACTGTTTGTAATCTAATTGCATTATTTCTCGAATATTCCAATGCCAGTTCTTGTTTAAAAAGGTTACTGTGTTGGGAGTGACGAAATAACATAGAACTGAGGATAGCCGTGAGTGAATACGATTGTAGTTTGTTATTGTTTTACAAAAAATCAGTTCTATATCCATACTCGTCTAAAAATCAGTCTATACTCGGATGTGAAAATGTCACACGTAGTATTTCCAGCAATATATAATCCAGCAATAAATTATTTTTACCAGCATTTGGAAAAAATTATACTTTTTTAGCCATTCCTTAAAATGTTTTATATGAATATACAATAATAACTAATTATTATAAACTAGTTTTACTAACCTATTGTCATTTTATCTATCCATTATGTGGATGTTAAAGTATATCCACATCATGGCATGTGGGATCGCGGGAGACGAAAAAGATAGAACTTCTGTTGAGGTTAATGGAAAAATATCCGAAAGCGGAAAGATATACCGTGTTTAACGATTTTAACCGTGTTCCATATTTTTAGTCTAACGTCTTTAAAAATTTGAATTCCTTACCAAGTAATTTTATAGAAATACTGTATCGTAGGTAATAAAAACTACACAATTAAAAAAAAACGAAGACGTCTGCGATTAAAGCAAGCGGAGGATCGTTAGAACAGTGAAAACTACATTTGATTTTTTTTTATGGTTATGGCACTGCATGATATTTTTTGTTTCATAAAAAGGCAATTTTCACTGTACTAACGAGTTGGTCCTTTTATATATGTTCTCCATTTTTGCATTGAAAGTAGGTAGTATTGTATAACTTACAATGTGGATGAAACTGAGTGAACTGCTTACTACAAATTTAACTCTTATTCCCGCCTTCTGCCAGAACCGCACCCAGAATGTACATCCAGAATGGATTTCTAATTGGAAACTACTTTAATCGGTATAACAGCCCATTTTGCTTATAGCGCTGCAGAAGGAGCCGTGAAGACCATCCTCAGTTCGCTAAGTTTGTATACATTACTAAAAAAATTAAACAAACAAATTTAGTCGGTACTTCCGTACCATCAAATCCAATAGATCGCTAAATGCAACGGCCCTAATTACTAAGTTGATTAAATACGGTCCTACTTACTCAAAAAAAAGTTCTACATCTTTGTTTATGTACGAATATATATAAATATGTTACATATATTGTGTAATTGTCTGCGTTACAAACTTATTAATTTTCTATTTACAACACGATGAGCTAATTTCCGTACGCCGAGTAGTTCTGTCTTAAAGCGAACATGGTTGAGCTATAAAATCCTCTTGGCCACCAAAACCAACTTTCGTATATTTCATCATTAACCATAAAATCAGCTATAGTAATCTCTTTAATCTTCTAATTTGTGTAGGTTTTCCTTTGCGCATGCCACCTTTATTAATTGATTTGCCCATATAAAAAAATGAAACACATCTAAATAACTTCAAAATTACTCCTGTAGTGTACACTATTTATACATATATGTAGATATCAATAGGGTTACGAAGATATATTCAATTCACACAAATTTACTAACTGTTCTATTTTTAGAGATATTAATATTCTGTTTTACATCAAAATTTTCGGTTTGTGATTTTCATTCTATTTGTGTTATATAAAAAATTATGGTCTTCACAAATTTATATGGAGCTTTAATATAACAATTATTTACACGTTTTCTCCAAATTTCTTCAAAAAACTTCTTAAACTTAATTTTGTGTTAAAAATCAAAAAGTTGCAAAATAACGATAATACTCATAATTTATTGTTTCGTAATGTACACTCCCATCTAAGGAATGTTCATATAAAATGAAATGATAAATATTTTAAACCTAAAACTGGTAGAAAAATTTTTTAATAAAATTTAATAGATAAATACGAATTAAGCTTTCACAAATGCCAATTAGAAACTAAACGTATTTACTTTTTAATACTAATATCCAAAATGCTTGGTAACGTATAATTAAGAAAATTATAGTTTGGTAAGTAACTATTTAATACATGTTGATTAGTTAATCGTTATCTTGACTGACCTCTGAATGGCTCTTTGTGCTCATGAATATTCAATTTTTCTCAATTTTCTCCAAAACAGCTTTACACATACTTACTAAATTTGGCATCAGAACTAATACAGCAAACGAATATAATTTTTGTTTAAAACGTTTTTTTTTTTAGAGCGCCCTAAAAGGTCTTTGCTCTTGAAAGTTTTTAGTTTTTCTAAATTTTCTTCAAAACGGATGTAATGATTTATCCCAAACTTCGCAAGATAAGATGGCAATTTATTATCTACCTTTTTTATTTGAAACTTTTTGTGGTCGCCTTCTATGATATTTAAGTTACATTTAATAGACATCAGTTAGGGGATTAATGACGCATGGCACAAAAAATGGCACATTTTGGTCCTGAAAATGACTAACTGTAGACGGCAGTTTGCTATCTGGACTCAGATAATACAGTTACAAACACATCGACAATTTTTGATTAATGTAACCAATTTATAAATTAATATAATTCTCAACAACAAATTTGAAAATAGTTATAAGTTGCATTTGTGATAAATACCATGTAATAATGTCTCTCTTTACCACGGAACAGCAGTTCGTAGACACCATTTCCTTGAACAGTATTGACGACGTTTGCATCAATTTTTGTGAGTTTCTGAATAATGGAATCTGTATTGGAGCAAATATCAATTTTCGTTGCCTTTTCGAGGGTCGTTAGTGTTAAAAAAAACTTCTGACATCTTTCAAACGACAGCTCGAATCTATTTCAAAATTTTCCAAATTTTTAGACGAACAGACAAGGATGGACCAACACTTCAAATAGGTAAAAGGGTCCGTTGTAGACCGCGTTGCCAACGAACCCTCAAAATGACGATGATAACTCTTAGGTCAGGAACACATTTTTTTGACGACTTGTGTTGTGATGCATTATGATGTGATGTGTTGTAAACACAGTGTTCTAATGAATTTTGATGTATATGAAGTTAGGTTCTGATTCAAAGACTGAAAAATGTGCAGTGCTGTTGTCTACTGTCTTCTACAGAACCCCGGAAGAAAAAAGCTTTCACGAATAAAATAATTGAAAATAAGGGATCTTTTGGGAAATGGTTAAAAATCTATTTTTTAAAGATGACTCTCGTCTTCATATGTACTTCAGGATCTCCAGGAAACAGTTTGAAAGTTTATATATAAATAGAAGATGGAATGAAGAAAAACGATCTTTCTTCAGATTCTTGTTATTCGTACAGGAGAAACATTAGTTATATTCTTAAGGTAAAAACTTTTCGTTTTCCATCAGCAACATTTCATCCGATTTTATGGTAAATTTACAAGTGAAATGCTGCACTCGTGGCTGAAAACCGTCTGACACTTGAGCCGGCGCATCAGACGCATTTTATACAACACGTCAAAAAGCTTCAGAGGCATGGCATCAGAATAATTCACTTCACTAATCCAAATACACAAAAGTTAAAAAATGAGTTGTATGATGAGTCGTTACATTTACATAGTATCACACTTCAGTGTGATTCACAAATATTCTGCTTTATACCGGAAAATTAAAAATGTCGTTTTTGATGGTAATTTTCGAATGACTTTTCATCCCCTAGACATATTCTATTAGGAATTCTTCAGCGTGCATGATTCATGGAAATTGATAAGGGACAGGCTAATAGGTTTCCTCGTGAGACTTTTTTATTGAGTACACAAAATGTGTGCCATTTAATTTCTATTTCAAAAGGATAAGGGTCACAGAGATCGCCTAAAACTCGTCTCGTGCTTTTTCCACTGGACTAATAGGACGTTAATTCGTTGGGCCGTAAGGGATGATGCATGTTTCATTTCTTATTGAACTAAACCATACACACCCTATTCTTCATCAAATCTCAACCTATCGATACTTGAAACGAAACACAAATTGATCGTCTAGATCCTTACCAAATTTCCGGATGTTATTTTTAGCTTATTGGCTTAGCAGACTCTCCATTAATTTACCTTACTGGTTTCATTTACTTCTTCAGTTTTTAATAAATCTGGGATTTTCAAACGAAGATCCCATGAAAAACCTGCCGAGCCCTCTTTCATTTATTTTTTTACTTGAATTTTTTTTCCTGAAATCAATTCGTTGGTTCTCAAATCGGATTATCGAAAAACGATCCGATTAGAAAGGTTCGAATTTGCGAAATTTATCTCTGTAGCTCGTACCCCGCAATTCGATCTAATATGACGATTAAAATATTTACGTGTGTGGAATGATATGGATGTATTTTTTGTCACGGCCTTTTAAGGGACGATGTAAAATATAGTAACTGTTGCCTTAGTTTCTACTAACTATAATAAATTCAGAACGAGTTGGTTTAGGAGAATTTTTCTCAAAAAGAGTTGAAAATGGTATATAATTAAAAATGCCGAGTTGTCGAAACGTTTGCAAAGTAGTGAAACGAATTTTATAGAAGTTATTAACACTTTAGCTCCATTAAAATGGGTCTATTTAAATATGATGATGAATTTAATGTGATGATTTCTTAATTATTGAAACATAAGTTATTGCACGTGAAGAAGAGCCCATGCAAGAAACTTCCACTTATAAGCCACAAGAAGAGGATCTAAAACGTTAGAATATAATTGAAGATTATTTAGCTGAATATTAAAGAAGAGAAAACAGACAGAAATGAAGAATGTAGATTGAAAAAGTAAAAATGTGTTATTCGTTAAGTAATTAGTGAAGCCAGAATTTGTCATTCAAGAAATTCAGTTATGTTTTCATTTTTATGTGGAAGGCAGTAATATGACATGTTCGTTGTTTTTTGACTAGCCAGCCGAAGATTTGGATATACGAGGGTTAGTGAATAAATATCTGCAGCTTTGCTGTAATTGTCTTTAAGTTTGGCTTTGTATGCCTAGCCGCTAGATGACACCGTTGTCTTCATTGGTACGCTTCAGCATTATCAGATTAGTTCACCTTGCGCTGTTGCCTCATAAAGACGACCGCGCCGCTTTCTGTACCAAAGATGAACAGCGTTCCGTAATCGGTTTTTATGGTCTGAAGGTGTACCAAGAGCGGAAATTCATAGATATTCAGCATAATACGCAGACAGTGTTTTTAGCCGAAATGTTTAACAGTGGATTAAACGTTCAAAAATGATCGAACGGATATAAAGGACTAGGAAAGAACCGGTCGTCTAGCTGCAGACGGAACTAATCTCAGTATTGAACAAGTGCGTGCTTTGATCCTGAATAACAGACGAATGACTATTGATAAAATGACAAACCTTATACACATTAGTCACGATTCTGTATATGAAATCATGCATAACTGGCTTAACTTTCACATAGTCTGTGCAAGATGTGTTCCTTATAACTCAATAGAGAGCATCGGTGCAATCAGGTGATTATCTGTCAGAAGTTACTGGACCATCATGCTAACGAAACTGAAACGTTTCTGAAACTAATAATAACTAGGGTTGAAACATAGATTCGCCACTTTGAACGAGAAAGCAAACGTCTGAACATGGAATGGAGTAATCCCGAATTCTCAACACAAAGAAATTCACGCATCAATTTTCAGCCGAAAAAGTGATGCTCACAGTTTTTGGGACTCTCAAAGACCAATTCTGGAACGTTACCAGAAAATGGAGTCAACAGTGAACAGTGAACGTTACGGTAATATGATACGATGACACGATTCCAACGAATCCTAGAATTGCGTATGAGAAGTGTCCACTATTCACTGCTGGTTCATATTTCTCGTTGAAATGTATGTACTTTATAAAGCTTCAAGATCTTTAACAAATATTTTACAGTTTGTAAAAATGTATTTTGCCGAAGAACTGTGGTGGCCATCAATTATTGGCATATTTTTAAACACTCCTTAATATGTTTCAGTTTTAACTATTTTCATTAATTATTATGACTCAAGCGTCTATACTATTAATGTATAAAGCTCAGAGTAGTACTGAGGGTAAAAGTCCAAGCTCCTTTAAGTTCTGTTTTTGTTACTAGTTTTTTGACTAGTAGAAAACTATTGGACTATGAAGAAACTACTAAAGCCTTCTGAAATAGTTGGTGTTACACATAAGTTTGTTAAAGTATTTAACAATTTCAGGTATCTATTAGTTACTTCTAGGTTTTCAATAATTTATTCGAAGTAACTCAAGGGCCTTGGTCTTCCATTTATTATTAGCAACTCAAGAATGGAAAGATTTATACATACCCTAGAACCCCTAGAATAATAAAATTTATCTGTGAAAGCATTTGTGAAATAGGCATATTCTTAGGTTAGTAGAGGAACCTATTTATTACTAACGCTTGATTCACTTGAGAATAATATTTATTATAAAACTGGCCTAATAACAATTCTAAGGAAGTTTCTCTTCAAAATTTTTTGTAGGTGTTCAACAGAGCTGTTCACTGTATAATAAGAAGTTATTTAATATATAATTTCGGATATGTGTCAGGTCAATCTTTGATAATAACTTCAAAAACATTCTGTTTATATTGTCCCAGATCTCACGTTTTTGTTTTCGGTCTCTTAATAGAAAAACGTAATTCGTGTCGATCGATCCCGGGGACACTTTAATTACGGTCAATTAGCGTGCCTCCTCGGAACGGGACCCCGAAGATGTCGGATTACATTGTCGATGTTTAAAGCGAGGAGACAGGAAACGAGAAAACGGCTTCCGTTAGTGGAGAGGAAGTGTCGCCGTTCGAATTGCTAATTTTCGGCG
Organism: Cryptocephalus primarius; assembly: GCA_963576515.1. Lineage (NCBI taxonomy): Eukaryota > Metazoa > Arthropoda > Insecta > Coleoptera > Chrysomelidae > Cryptocephalus > Cryptocephalus primarius. Next base: position 2,168,475 of record OY754937.1, read on the forward strand.
TCGGAGGTTAATTGCGAAAAGTAGTAACTTTTTTCACATTTATTTCGCTCGGGACGAAATTACTAAGTCCGAGAGGGTCGAAAAAGTTATGAGGTGGATTGAACCTTAAATGTTATAGAATTACACCCCGTGGAAAACTTCTACTAATAAAATATTACTTGCACGAGTGGCTCTTACACATCAAATGTTTGCAGTCGGGATATCTCAAAAGTATTCGGTATAGGCTCGAAAAGTCCCAAGTTAATATTACGTGAATATTTTACACATGTAATTGGTAAATGTGGTAATTGTGACAATTAAAATTTTTGTATTCTCTTGGTTTTTCGCTTTCGTAATATGTTTTACTTCTAATTATCCCATTTGCTACTGACATGTCTGTTTTAGTTGTCCTTCCTTGATGGTATATTTCCTGTAAGCAATACGTATCGCACCCCACCTAATAATAAACGGGATATAATAATTTTTATATAAAAAAAATATCACACTTATACTGATTTTACATTACTTTTAGTAAATCGATGACATGTTACATGAGTGCAAACAAATTACAAACACAATATACTACATGCTAATACTGTAGTTTCTAACAATTTCGTAAAGGCGAATATTTTTATACACAGAATTGCCATGGTGCCCTGAACCAATTTTAGCAATATGAGGCATACTGTAAAATTTTGGTAATTTGCTAACTAATCATTTAGAACAAATTACCATATTGAATTATAAATTCGCTTCGCACTGTTCAAAATCGGTTGAAACATTTATAGCAGTACTGAAAAAACCAAGTGTGAAGATCATTAATGGTATCAAAACATTATTGAAGGTAATTTGATTTTTCTGAAACGATAAAAATTAAAATGCAGGGAAAGTGTTAATTTGGTAGAAATATTATAGAATAAAATTCGAATTTACGGACAATTACCCAAATTATAATGCATTTCTGGAACAAAATCAAGACTTTTAAAGGATAATTAAAAGTACGATCAACCGTCAAACAAACTTATAGGGAACAGCAGAACAATCTGGCGACTTCTATCAATTTCTCGTGAAATCATCATTGAACAAACCATCTCCTGAATGTACTGAAAGCGACAATACACACTTTATGGCAGTTACCCTACAAAACAAAACTACTACAAACAAACACACCATTGAAACGTTAAGGCCTACGATCACCAGTTCCAGCGATAACATTTAGTAAGACTGAATTCAACCAGTAGGGATCAATCTGAGCAACGTCCAAATGTATCTCAGCATAAGTCGAGAAGAGTCTTGATTGGAAAGAAAAACAACGTACCTGGCATTGCAGCCATCCCAAAGATCTTGGATGTAACAAGGCTGAATCCGACAATTATTCCTGAGGACCTACATAAGATATTAGTGTCCCTTTTTCCCGGGGTTACATGTTCGCCTCACTCGTCAAAACTCTAAGATAGTTATACCGAAAAAGGTACTATCGAAGCAACCATAGCAGAGTGTTTCCTTATGAGCCCGAACGTAACGCTTGCCGTAGGCGTGATTTACCAAGAGAATATCACTTAAGCGGCTATATTTCCAGCCAGTACGAAGATAAAATCTACTAAGGGAAACCCACAACAATCAGCATGTGCAAATATGGGAAGAGATTACAATAATAAATGTAACGGTAATCATATAAGAATTCCTCATACCAATATTCAGTCCCTGAGGACAAAAGTGGATACCCTGGAAGCCTACGCACTCGACAAGGATCTACCGATTATCTGTCTATCTGAACTATGGTGAAGGAAGAAGAAATTAGTAAACTTACACTCCAGAATAACATACAGACGCTACATTATATATTTTCATTTTAAATTCCATCTCTTCCCAGATATTTTTCTACTATAAAAATATTAAATAAACTGCAGTGATCATAAGAAGACTTAACTAAATGTAATTGAGTTGTATCAATAATCAACATACTTATTCAAAGAATGTTAAAAAAAGATATACTTGCATATTACACAACTAGAGAAATTGATTTGTAATCTAACTTGACCTTGATATAATCATTTGAAAACCATTGTCAATAATTTAAAACAATATTTTGTTAGTTTAAAATTTTGTCCATTACAGATTTACAAAATTACTGTTAAAATTAAATGTAAATGTTCTTTCTTTATTGAATTGATGTCTGCTAGATCTTTTAAAAAAAGATTCTGTTGAGGACCGTAATATTATACAGAATAACAGCAGCTGTAATTATTTTCTGAATAAGGGGTAACTTACATTTCGTTCCATGAGAGAATATGGAAAATCACCTCTCAAAAGTGCTAACAGTTCTTTTAATGACTGATCATGTTGCAGTGTGTGTTTGATTGTAGCGTTTCTGGGCCGCTCTTGTAGCGGTATCGCCCAATCCCCAAAAGTGGGGTTGCGAGATACTTGATTATGTAAGAACCGACCTATGTGCATACGTTAAATCTAATTTTTCAAATGGTTATTTTAATACTCGATTAGACACAAAATTAGCAAGAAAGTACCTGAATAACGTGGTTAAACCACTGGTAAATTTAATCACAATAAAACCATTTTATCGGGATACCCTAAATATTATTAGTTGGTTTAGATGAAACAAAAGAACAACTCATTAGTGTTTCCTACCGAGCAATACGAGACGACTCCGACTCGCGTTACGGATTCGAAAATTTCGCTAATGAACCATTATTACTCTCAAAACTCTGACGATAACACAGCTTCCCCTCCTCCACCTCCAGAGTAAAAAAAATCCCATTACGATTCGTCGCGTCCTCAATGTAAATGCCTCCGCTAATCGAAAATTGAAACAACAGGACGTCGCGGGAAAGTAAGGAAGCGAAGCAATAAATTGCTCCCTTTTTCCCGTTCCGAGCGGGATCTTCAGCAGTTTAATAATGGGCAAAGTTTCGAGACAGTGCGTTATGGGAAGACTCGGGAAAAGTTGAAAGTGACAGGTTTTTTGTGCAGTGACATAATTTCGCTGAATTCCCTCCAAATCAATAAAAATACGATAAAGGTATTAGTTTATCACCATATTGAATAAATTTAGATACTAACAATAAACGCGCGGAGCTCTGAAAAATATCAAATTAGTTACTTTGTGTCAACTCGATGTATTTTCTTTTATGTCGTAAGTTTGCTATGAACTTTCTTTTAATTGTCGTATTACATTCTGTTAATTATTTTTAATTGCTTTCAGTACGAAATCAACTATCTTTTCTTTGTCACCTTGGCGCATTTTAAACCAAAGTAATTTTATCATTAATATCCGCCATCCATTAATCAACCGTATTTTTATTGAAATGATTAATTGTTTTATTATAATTAATTCACGGTTAAAATTGGATTTGAAATTTCCAAAAAGTTAAAAACATGTTTTTAAATAAATCATCAAAAACCAACTTGAATACTGTATAGTGATTATTACGTAGTCATTTGATAAATTGTATACCCTTCTAATTTATAATTTAAATCTTTATTAATGTCATTAATCCTTGCAACCTGTAGTTCTCTTTCACTGTAGCATAATCAATTTGCCCAATTTGATAATCGCCATCCAAGTAACCATATAACCGTATAATTTCAGAATTACTAATTAATTTCTATATGTAATTGCGCGTTCCATTAAAGTTTGAATGTAACCATAATTGTTAGCGAAAGTAAATACCTGAAACATGATTGTTTAACGTTCCAATTTATGAAATCCTTTATATTTTACGCTAACGTTAGAAACTACCTCCATAACCGAGTTAGAAATTAATGATTTCGTTGGAAATGAGTAAAACTAGCACTAAAATTGCCAATAAAAGGTAGCATTAGCGTTATATTTGAATTGTTTACGGTTTAGTGATTTAATTTTCCTTTATTTTAATTGAAACGGACAAAATTTTCAACCAGAATGAATGTAATGCACTCATTACTTTCACAAATAAATTATTGAATGTCTACTTTCAATAAATGCTCGTGTTTTCTATCCGTAATTGGACTAATAATTATTGTTGCTCGATTTAAAGTATGTAGCAGTAAAACCCATATGCTTTCAAAAAAATACTTTTAGAATATTTTAAATTAAATATATCTGTTGGAGTTTAAAATTTATATGTTCGTTAAAAATTTGAATCGTAGAAGCTGGCTATGAATTTTACGAGTGTTTAGTGCAAATAGTAAACGAATCAATGAAGTTATTTCCCTTTTATGAATTTTAAATATTGCATTTGTTATAGTGAAATCTACAAACTTCTTATAGAAGCGAACAACTGAGCTACGTTTTACTAATGAGGAAAGACTGATGACATTACACTAGAATTCAAGAAATAATATACAGTGCCTTCGTGAAGTAGTGAATTAATTCGTTAAAATTCAAGAAATAATGTGGAAAAAATACCTAAACCTTTCGAACTTTGTTTTTATTCCTGCTCTTTTCAAAAGAAATTAGTATAAAATCGTGAATCGTAACTCTCCATTTTTATTATGCAATGCGAAAGCACACATTTTTTACGCACCTAAGATTATTATGATTATGGCTGAAAAACAACTTTACTTAAAAAATGAACCAAAATGCGACTTCGAATTGTGCCGCTTTGGCTGCCTCAGAAGTGGCTAGACAAAGACGATTAAATTTCTCCTGAAGCTTAGTCATTCGTTCTTTGCAGTTTCTAAATTCTCCATAATAATACACTTGCTCTTTAAATCCCCCTACAAAATGTAATCTGTAAGTGGCTATCTGACTGACCTCTCAGTCGGCCCCCTTTAATATCGAACGATTCTGAAACATCGAATTAGAAAAGAACATGTTCCTCTAGATTTTAATACTTATGTGAAGGAATAAGGATATAATGAGCATATTTTAAATATTTTTATGATTATCTTTTGTCTTTATTTGACGTACGCCGATTAAGTCCACGTTAAAGAAATAATCGGTTTAAAGTTAGCAGCCAATTTATGAAAGTGACATTTCTAGCAGCTCATTGATATTCCATTGTCCTATTGATAGCAGCCATTTTGCTATACCATTAACATTAATCACTTTTCATTTCTCAAATTTTCTGGTTCAAAGATATTGTTTTTCTATTTAATAGAAGAAGAAAAAACAAATCGACCTGTTGCCTAACAGAATCCAGAGAGTAAACTGTGAAAAGCGTCTACAGAGATGAAATAATTATTCGAAGTTCTCTATGTACCAATAAATTGATAATTAGATTTGCAGAGGGTCTAAGGAGGTGAAATAATTATTTGAACATGCTGACCTAACATTAAACAGTTTTAGCTCTGTCAAGCCAATATCTACCAATAAAATTTGTCATGGCATATATGGGCCAATTATTTTTTACATAAAAATTACAAAAGCATTGTTCTCTTGAAAAGTAGTATTTTTAGACCAGTTATAACAACAATATTTTTGTAAGTGATTCAGTCTCTTTAAAAGTGATTATATTGGGTTGTATTTATTTTACAAAATTAAAATTAAATTAAAATTTAATTCAACTATCCTCAAGCTGTTTTATACAAATAACGATCAGAAATCGTTTTACACAAGTTTTTCCAGATGTAGTGGACTTGGTTGTATTTTTTAATGTCTTATGTTACCTTGAGAACGCATAATCCATATGTTTTTACGGAGGTAATGTGCTATAATGTTTAGGCAGCTTAGTCAACTTTAGCAAGCTTAAAATGTCGTTATAACTGATGATGTTCAGTGTTTAAATTGCGAACAAGGGCCCAACTGAGAATTTTTTAAATAACTATTAGAATATTACTAGAATGTTAGATCACTAAGTATTTACAAAACTATAATATTTTAATTTGCCCTTATTAATATGGTCATTGTGTATTTCATGAGGTCGGTTAATTATAATTATAATTATTGACGTCTAGCGTGAGTAATCTGAAATTTAAAGTTTTTAAGGAAAACAGTTTATTAATACATATGATGTGTCTTAATATCAATGTAATTTTTGTATTGACTATGCCTCCTAAAAGATCGTACATAATATAATGTTTTCAGTACAACGAAAATATTCAACATGACTAAATACACACGTTAACACTATCCCTGTTGTTTCAAGATAATTCAGTGTTAAATCATTAATATAATTTTATTTGTTTTTCAGCAATTCCGTATTTTCCACTATGGTTTGTTTGAAATTAATTTTGTGCATTTTACAGTGTCGACAGTAATAATTAACAACGAATGGTTCCGAAAATCCCAAATGCGAATGTATGCTTTTATTATTTGCAACACATAATGCTAAAAGACATTTCCTGTTGTTGGAAAAAAAATTATTTTCCACTCTAGGTTTATCTAAACCGCTCATTTTTATACTATGCTTCATAAATTTTAATGTGATCGATGGTTTGGTGGCAAAAGGGGAAAAATTATGGCAGCACAGTTTACAGTATGGCAACAGTCTGTTGACAACCGACAGATTTGTTGTTTCAAAACTGAGTCTGCATTAGGTTCTGATTGTTATCATTGAAGTTACTAATGAAAATTTATTATGATGATTCTACCTATTTTTTTTCGCATATTTTTTCTGTAGAAATGCTTTAAATGAATACCACATTTTAGATAACGTATGTTACTAAAGTTAAATCTAAGTTGCTGAAGTTTGTATTTTTGAATTTTATTTGCAATTGAGAAAAAGAATTCTATTTAAGTGGTGAACTTTACAGATTTTTACACTTTTATTACACTATTAAGCTGCTTTATATTTTAAAATTCTCTATATATTGTCACGAACACGAGACTTCGACGACCACAAATAAAAAACAAAGATTTAGGACACGGCCGGAGGCCACGGTCAGTTCGTGTGAAGAACGATAAATGAAAGCGAGAGTGTTTAACAAAACAAAGTATAAGCAAAACAAAAACCGAACATAAATAGAAGGAGGAAGTTAGTAGAGAGGACCAGTGAGGTCCCGACGTACGAGCTTGGACAAGTGCTGTCCAAGGGGCCGCCCGGAAGAGGGCCGCCCCTGAAGGGACCAGCTGGATGGCCGGTCGAAGAGAGGAAGGAGAAAGAGCCCCGAGCGGAGACTGTGGTGGATCGTCGAAGTCTCCAGAACCCCAGCCGGACGCCCGAAGAAGAGCCTTCCAACCACCCTGTCAAGAGGCCCTCCGTTATGGAACCCCGAAAGTCCGGACGACCGGTAACCCTGTAAGTTACCCTCCTTACCTCTCACGCCCCAGCCTTTTGGGATTCGCTGTGCCCCCTATCTTTCTTATTGTGATTTATTTTCGTTTTTGTGCCGACCTGACCCATTTTTGGATTCACCGTTTGTGGGGAATAAAGCCTTTTTCTCTGTTTTGTTTTAACCTGTTTTCGTCAATAGCAAGCTCTACCCCCGCAGCTACCAACCCCTTACCTCACGCAGCCGTGACCCAGGAAAAGACGTACCGGTTCGTGACAATATCTTACTAGGGTTGTTAAAAATTAGGATCATTTAATATTTATGTATATTATTGCACCAGATTTTAGTAGTTATTAGGGCAGTTTTGATTTAGATATTGATCTATAGGCTTATAGGAGCATGTCCTATAATTGTGGTAGTACAAAGTAAATTATGTTTTGAGTACTCCAATATTATTATGTTTAATGTTACAAAGGATAATTACCAACAGTACCAAAATTAATATTTACGCTACAACACTCTTTGGAAAGTTCCCCATTTTTGTACCAGCGTCCGTTACAAATCTTTCTAAAATTTCATAAAAGCAGATAGAAATAAATATAGAACATTCTTTACAATATTTAATACGTCATCACATAATTGTGAAATAAAATGTCATAACTGTCGAACCAAAGGCTTGACTGTGACAAATATGAGGTAAATAAAAGAGATTTGTTTGGGGATAATATTAACAATACTCAATCCAATATTTGCTTCTCATATAAAAATAAAAAATTAGGTATATTTTTGTCTCTGGCAGTCTCATAATTTCGTAACTTCGTTGTATATGGCGACAAATACCGTACATTTTTTCCACGTAGCTTATGCCATACCAGTGATTTCGTCCTTTTTGTTTGTGTATTTAATATTTTGTTGTACTGCGAAGTCAAAAATTTATTCGGACCGCCCAGCCTCGAAATGATCTGTCCTTCCCATGACACTTCTTTATGAAACACACCGAATCTTTCGCATGGAATTGATCCTGAAATCCCATCGGGGATTGCGGTCTGATACACTACCGCTTCTCGGGAAACAGTACACCTTTAATACCTAGTTTATACGAAGTAGTATTAACGCTTATACATTATCGGAAGCCGTACTTAGAGCCGATGGAGTGCACTTAATAACCCGTACGCACATAACTAATAACCCCTTTTCGAATCTAAAGTTACACCCGCGGTAAGATTTCTCAAACAGGGATCCAGTCCGGATTTTTTCGACGATAAGTACGGTCGCACGTACTCCTATTTAAATGAGTTATTGGAATTCGGCGTGTGTAGGAATGTCGCGTTAGGCAGGAAGGAACGTCGAAACGCGTGGTGCTTTAAGATTCATTTCTCTTTGTCTTCCCATATGCTGAAAATGGAAGGATTACCTTGCGGAGATGTGAGGATAGTTATGTACATTTTACCCAACAACCATCTGTCACGCCGTAGACGACAGTTTGAATTATAAAAGTGGTGGTTGAGTACGCTCCCCTTTTTCAGAGAAAGAGAGAATGTGCCTGTATTTCTGGATGAATTATTGGTGGTGAGTACCGTGAAATAGGGTGTAGAAGAGTTAGTGTACCTCAAGGATGCACATTTTTACTGTCTGATTTATTTCATAATAACAATAACAGCAAGCCATTGTAGTGTTTAACAAAATAGTGGGAGGATAATTCATGCCTCCTTCAGATCCTCCATGGTCATTATATTATAATTTACCGTTTAGGTAGGTTCATCAAGCGATTTTAATATTGTAGGAAAATTCTTTCATATTTTAATTTAGTCGTCTTATCAGCAGCCTCTCTTATCCAAAGTGATTCAAGATTCATGTTTCAAACATCAGATGTTTTATTCTAGAAACTCTTCTATTTATTCTATTATTATAGAAAATATTCAATATGCATACATAAGTACACAGTACACATGTGTTTACATAAGTAAACACATTGTGTTTATTAACGATTTATTGAACAATACAAATTATACGTATGATTTTCATACAGAGTACTAATGTGTCAGACAATAGTGCTTCATTAGTAATTTAACATTCATTTAAAATATATACTTTCTTTTCTCATTACGCTGCTTCTTTAACAGCACACTCTAAGATTTGTTGCTACTTTCTTTGCAAATATTTTAGCCGAGTAGCTAACGGTGTTTGCACTTGATTTCTTTTTATATTTTTCTCTTCTTCGGTCAACTTTTCTTTGTGTAAACTATTTTCGTACGTGAATACTATAGCGAATACTATATCTGTGATAGCATCCACGCATATCTAAATGTTTTAAAAACTGTACATTTACTATAGTCTGAAATAGTCTGAATCCTCTTAACTCCACATAAAATACGTTGTAATGTAAAAGTTTTTACCTAATTTTTTTTTGTTAAAGCGGCGTACAGCTCGTATTCAAACTTCCTACGCGGCACTGGATTTTATGGAATGTAATTTGCTACTGTAATATTAAATGTTTATATGAAAACCACTTGGTCAAGTCAGTTTTAGTTTTTAAAAGTCAATCTTTAATAAAAAAAAATGCATTAAATGTCAACATTGGTTTTCGAGTAATGGCGTTATCGTATTTTTTTTCGTAGTTTTCTTTTCATTTAAATTTGTCAGAATCTTCAATATCATTACCAGTTTTAAAGTTATACGTAAAATTTGAATAGTACACAATTGGAAGTTGAGTAAACAGCTTGATTGAATATGAAAATAAGCGAACAATATTGCAGATATTAATATAACAAAAGCACTCAGTGCTACTCGAGTGCTTCGAAGAATGCCTCAGAATAATATCGACGCAAATAAAGTAGTGCCTTAATTTTCACCCTCTCGAAATGGGAAATTCAAGATTTTCCGATTTTTGTAAACCTATTCTTTTATTACAATTTAACTTTTACTTTGACATATTTCGCTCATATTGATGCTAGGTCCAAGATGATGACCCTCGAGGAATGTGAATATAGTTATTTATCGGATATTCTTATATCTTAGTTGCATCACAAATGGTACGTAGGAATATTGATTTTTATTTGATGATTCTTAATTCATCTATTTATCTGCCGAAATCCATTATATTCTATATAGACTATATTCATATGACTATATTCATAGTTATTTTTCAGCTACATTTCCTTGTAGTACTATATCAGAATTAAACACAAAATGCCTTTTACGAAAGAACATTGTCAAGAGGATATTTCGTGAGTTTTAGAATAAAGACTTTCAATGTTGTTCGGCACTGAGTTCTAAATAAAACTTTAGTACAAGCACTATGAAGTACATTCACATTTAGGCTTCATTTTCAAGACGTACGTTTAAACATCTTACCCTTTTACTCGAAAGTTGTTTCTGACTTATTTTTCGAACATCTTATATATTTTTCTTGACAAATCGCTGACAGAACTCCTCATTTCGTCATAATGTTTCTTAGTTAACAACCGAAAACAAAATAGTACTTTTTTAAATTACTGCATATGATATTAATTATTTGTAACTATAGTATATGTCCACACTCTATTAGCCTGGTTGACCGGTTCAAATTAAGGAACATTTATAATGTTATTCAGTACCAATTGTTAAACTCTCTTATTAAATTTGTAAAAGCTTGGTCACTTCGTAATGAATTCAGTGTTCTATAAATGGCGGTGTTTTGGGTGGAGAGTGTTTATTCTAATAAAAGTTACAGATCTCAAACTATATTATTCTAGATGCAATATGTATCATGCGCCGTGTGAGTGGATTAATAATAATTTGTTCAAATTATTACGGTATGTGCAATATTTAGTTAGTATTATAAACGACAGGGGAAAATTAATTATTGCTTATAAATTGTTTTTACAGGTTTTTATTTCATTTCACAACGTGTCTTCAAGTTGTAGCTTAAAAGCTCATCCAGCAGACGTTTAAAACTAATAATGTAAACATCGGTTCGAGGGCTACTTTCTTATGTACTTTTATTTCATTTTACTTTATATCTATAGTTTTGTAACGTAATGTTATTTGATAAAACTTAAGCGGTTTGTGGCGGTCTCTCCCTTGTATTGAATTTCCCATTAATTAATATATGAATTATATATTTGCATATTTTTTTTAATATATATATTATATATATAATGTTATATATATATATATATATATATATATATATATATATATATATATATATATATATATATATATTTATTTATTTATTTATTTATTTAAGTGCAACTAAAATCTCCATCGCGGGGTATGTTTTTCAAAATACTGTAAGTTTTTTTATGACTGCCTCTTTTCTTTATTGAAATTTGCCTTTTCCTAATTTCAGTTTGTGCCAGTATGTTTTAACTCTTCAAAGTTATCTGGTACAATTAATTAGCTGCTTGCTCCGATTTATTTCTGGGACTGATTCATGTAATATAGTTATAATATTCATATAATTATTACTTAACATATATAGGATATTTTAATATGAAGTAGAATTTTAAAGTATCGTGTTTCAGGAATTGTTTTTCGTGGAAAAACACCTTTAAGGTCAAACCAGAATTCCAGGAAATAATTACAGTTTTCTCTTAGAATTACAGAATTTCAACCGAAATATCATTATGTTTAAATCATATTTCAGGTTTCATTCATTATTAATATATATTACCTACTCATAGAGTCAAGTACCCGCTCCGCTTACCGCAAACCAATTTACCAAAACTAAATATGTTTCCGATGTATTTCCCACTTAATATCAAACAATAAATAATAACGGTTACGTCTGCACTACCAGCCTTTCTGTGTTATCATCGAAACGTGCCCCGTTACGGCTGGATTGATGATGGCACATCCAAATGCAGGGCAAACGTAAATTTAAATATGTCCGGAGATGAGTTCGGGTTATTGGGTAGTGGTATGATAAAAATCTGTTGGATGATGCCTTATTAAAAACGTTGTTCAAGATTTTTGCAACACATGCACTCCTTGCATGTCCAGGAATCAATTGTGTATTGAATCAATAGAAAAGGTGCTTAGGAAGCATTTGACCCTCTATGTCACATCACTGCAGAGGGACAGAGCTCTCGAGGAAATTTACGCTTCGTTTAGAATCTACTGCCACTTTAGAATCTACTAAATCTACTATCTACTAAATCTACTAAATCTACCAAGTTACTTATATGATTATAAAAAATTAGAAAACATCACCAGAATAGTCGAGATTACTCTGCCATTCCTTCTTTTATGTAATTGTACAGGATGAGCCATCTGGTTGGAGTGCGATGAGTACGTGCGTGTGTGCTTTCGTTTGTGTGTGTGATTCTGTGTTATGCGGTGTTCATTTTACAGGTTACTCCAATGATACAACGGTGGTACACTGTGGGGATGACAAATGATTTCAAAAGTCTAGTTTAAATGGGCCTAACGATTACTTTCCACTGGGTTCAACAGGAGTCCTCAATTGTGGGCTATGATGAAACCAATGTTTTATCCAGTTTGGTTACTATTTAGGCATATGCCTAATTAATTCTCCCAATTACAAGTTCAGTTATATACATAACAATTTTATTTCGAATATATGTTATCAAATGTAACCGTAACCCTTTTTGTCTCTTAGTTAATTTGTTTATTTATAAAAGAGCGAACGTACCGAAAAAATCTTGGTGGAAGTACTATCATATTACATAATATTTTTTATAAGTATTTTTCAATGAAGACTTGCATATTCTTCGTGTAAACGTGTATTATTTCTGTATTGTTCTGTTTTGTACAATACAGAACAAGTACATTTTTAACATTTGGAAAGTAACTTTTCTTAATGTCCGAAGGACAAAATGGATGAAGATGTCATGTTACAATATGTTTGAATAATGGACTTTTAATTATATTAAATTTTAAATTAAACCAAAATTGCGTAATACTGGTATTGTCCAAGGATTGTGAATCAAGTTACAAAGATACAATAATATCACCACTGTCATCCACTGACCTCTTCAGTTAATTAATTCAATATAATGACAGCGTGTTACTATGAAATGTTAAAATGGTTACAATTATACCTTCTCTAGCAAAAAATGAAATTACTTCTCTGGTCAAAAAGGTTTAACTGCCATTGTCACCGTAAGGCGGTCGTTAAAGCTAAGTGCAATTCTCCGCTTTGCCTATGGCCGTTCGTAGCAGGTGAATTCTTTTATGGTACTTATTTACCCAACCATCTTTAAATATATTTACATAAATCTTTTTATTTTGTGGTGGATAAGGTATAATGCTCTATTTTCGAAAATAATAAATTTTAAATAAATTTCGAACAGCTTAGTAATTATAACCAAAAAGTTTTTGGGGTAGAAAAGACAGCTTGGAAAACGTAATGTTAAAGCTCCCAACTTTAACATTTTATGACACCATTTTACGTTAACAATTTTCTAGTTTTAATTTTGAGAAGCACATGAAATAATCCGGACCAACTGGCCATGCCATGGGGTTTATTTTTCCTGAAAATGTTTCGAATGAAAATTTAATGTTATTGAAGGTTGGCATAGATAGACGGATCTGGTGAAAATTTAACGAAACCATATTTAAATATTGAGGCAACGAATTATTCAAGTATAATTATGATCGTGAACAAACCAGCAATTACATATAAATAAAATTTACCCGCAATGTGTAGATTGTACTCATACTTTTAACCATTAGATGATAATTAGGCATGTCAAACCTTCTCCGCTAACACTCTAACAATAAGCCATATTTATCCTTCTTTTGTTGTTTTCGTTTTTATCCATCTCATATGTCGTACAACAGCGTGAGATCCGAGGGGGGTGGAAGAATTCGAGAGTTTCCTCCCAGGCGAATACCGGGTGGCGTTGTCGGCGGAAAATGCCGAGAATCTTTTAAAACGCAATTATGCATGCGTCAACTTCAAAACCGTGAAAGTTCCGGGGACGGCTGGAATCCGGGGTTCGAATATTCGGGAAATGGAAACCGTCGGAGTTTGAATTATTTCCATTCCAGTTAATATGCACCGAATCTGAATGCAGTTCGAGTAATTTGACGGTGGCTGTCCGTGTGGATAATTGATGACCTGCGTGTATTCTGTCAATAAACTGCGTGAACATTTTAAATGAATCACCTGGGAAACGAGGGACGAAATATATAGATGAGCTCTTCGTACCTAGATATTATTGTGAGTGAATTGACATGCGTACCAAAAAAAGTATACCGAGCGCACTAACAAAGCTGTTTATTATCCTATAATAAAGCAGTTCATATATTTACGATACTTGTTTCAATGGGTCATCGAATAAATAACTGAGTCCGATGAAGCTTAAGAAATTACATATGTATCGAGTGTTACAGTGGGAACTATTGTCATTAAAATTTTACGACTCTTTCCTTTATGTCCGCCGACGGTGACCATTAACCATTATCATTAATTGTTCAAATTATACCTGGAAAGATAGTGCATGGCTTGAATCAGCATCTCTCTTCCGTAGTTAACTTTTGCTTTTGATTGTAGTTGGATATAACTAATAATCTCAGGTCTGACCTTACCTCCAATTTCCAATTTGTTTTATTACATAGTTAACATACTTTAAATATCTACCCTGGGTATCCTTCTTTCCGACACTCTCTCTGCTTGTCCTATCCAATGCAATCTTTATGCTGTTACTAACGCTATGATATTTTTGTTTTTCGAGTTTATTACCTCTTAATTTGTTCTTCGTAATTACTACACTTAGGAAAATAGTATAGACTTTTATTCAAATTATTGTATCTTTCAGATAGAAGCACTTAAAGTGTATCCCACCTATCCATATGTTAGGTTAACAGTTTCACGAGGGTTGAATCAACCGCTCTGATAGGTTAGCTGAACCTTCTGATTATGTAAATTTAAAAATCCTATTGGGTCTTAACGAACATTGGTAATAGGTTTTAGTAGACTAATTCAGTAGACGTTTTAGTAGACTAATTCAATTGTGGTATCAGTTTAGTTGAATAGCCTCAATAGGTTAATGCAGGCAGTTCCACTAGCGCTCAAATGAGCAAAATGGACACTTTTACTACTCTTTAATAATACGGCGAGCAACGGGAGCCCTCTCTTTAGGAATAGGGAAATTTAGTAGAAGTAGATGCACAGGAACGGATTGTAAGGTTAAGCCAGAAATATTTAAATTTAGGGTTGCAGTTTCGTTGGTATATGTATATGTTGGTTGTAGTATATGTTGGAGTAATATAAATATAAATGTATACTATAAAATAATATAATTGTAAAGTGCATATATATATATATATATATATATATATATATATATATATATATATATATATATATATATATATATATATACAGAAAACCTTCAGTTGATTTAAGAAGTGCTTATAGAAGTGTTTGCCCGTTGAAGTGTGATAAAGTGCATTTTGCGGCGAATTACCAGGAAAGTACATTTCGAATTTTTTCTTATTCATACATTTTCATTCATTTCCTTCTCTTTTCGTTGCTGTTCGTCTATTTTTCTTCATTAGTGTAATTTTGGCCCTTTCTCATTTTATTGGTCGTGTTTTAACCCATCAACATTTTTCAATTATGATTTTACTTGAGAGCATTTATATGGGGGTTTCAGTCATTTAAAATATGGCTATTTGAATCATCTATGGTAAATCATACAAAAACTAAAAAAAAATGTAATATAAAGAGACATTGTGAAGCGGTCTAAACAATCTACGTCGAGAAGAACAGAGAAAATACATAACAGTTTACTTCAACAAATACTGTCAGATTTAAATGGCTGCGAAGTGTTTTCTTTTCAGTTAAATGAATCTACAGATACAACGGGTATTGCTCAAATAGTCGTTTTTGTTGGGATGTTTTCAAATATTCTTCAGTCAAGGAGAAATTTTTATGTTCATTATCAAAATATGGAATAAGCAAATTCTAAATCCAAATTTGGTGAATTAAAAAAATTACTTGCCATTATCTATACTGCTGGAAAAATTAGAATCCATAACGACGGATGACGCAGCGACTATTGCTGGTCGCGACAGCGGTGTTATAATTAATATTATGCCATCAAGATTCGATTTTTCCATACTTTAATTTCTATCACTGTATTTTACATCAGTTTTCACTATGTTGTAAAAAAGTCAAATATGACAATATAGTACATGATGTTAAAAGTATAAATTCAATTAGAGCCAAGCCATTACAGCACAGGTTATATCGATTATTTGTGGACGATAAAGATTTCACTTGTTCAAATTTACTTTATTATACAGAAGTTAGATGGCTAAGCAAAGGCATTATGTTGGAACATTTTTTAAATGAACGTAATACTCCGTGCACTTCATTAATGGATGTGAAGTGGTTAACATAGTTGGCTTTTGCAGTGGATTTAACAAACTTTCCACGAAACCAATTTAAAATTGCAGGGAAAAAATGAAACTGTTTCGATGCTGTACATGAAATACACAAATTTCAATTTAAAATAAAAATATTGTCAAACGATTTCGACAAAAACATTATGAATTGTGAACTTCCAAATTTATAAAATATTATCCAGCAAACGCGGAGTCAATTTTTGGGAAAAAAATACCGCCACGTGTATAACGATTTTATTGCTGAGATCAATTTACAATTAATCGTCATCATCAATCAATGCACATCAAAATTTTCGTGATATTTTAAATTTATTTCAAAATTACTACCACGGCTCAGAAGGTAACTTACAAAACGATCGAGTTATTAGAAATGGCGGCAGGTGCAAGTGTTTTACCAAAAATCTGTTGCAAAGGTCTCGGTGCTTGGAGTTTAATACACGAAACAAGCATATACCGATATATGTAACATACATAAACGTTTATTATCTACCACCAGTTCAACATATTCATGTGAATATGAATTTTCTTATATGAAACACATAAAGTCTCGTTTGAGATAAAATTTGACAGATTTTTATTTAGAAAACTCTATAAGGGTTGTTACATCCTGGTATCAATCTGATTTGACGAAATAATTGATAACTTTAGGTGCCGTGCTTCAACGTCAAATACACTAAATATTGTATATAATTAGTCATCTAACAAAGTCCAACCCAAAACAGATACTGCATTTAATTTATTTTGTATTCAATTTTCATCGATACCTTTCTAAATTAATTCTACCGCTTGTGGTGCCATTTTGTTCAATTTCTACATCCGTGCCCGTCTTAGCAAGCTAAAGGTGATTTACCGGTACTCCCTGTACCTCTGATCATAAATCAAGCGACAACTATTTCGACTTTTTAAGCTAGTGGCCGTCCCGGTGTCAATGTAACCATTTTAAGGAGTTAACTCAACAGGTTTTGTTAGGTTAGTGTAACCGTTGTAATAGGCTATTATTATCGTCTTGTTAGGCTACTGCGATAAATTTAGTGTTTCATACGTTATTTGTTTCAACATTTTTCTTAGTTGAGGAGTGTTATTTTAGAAATTGCCATAGTTATCCATATGCGTAAAACTATGCATATTTCTAGAGAGAAATAGACGTTTATCCTTTGAAAATTCATGTAGAATATGTGGAAATTTTAAAAGAAATTATCTTAAAATACCAATGTTGTTGTTTACACTGTACTAGATCGTTCTGCTTAAAATGCACGTAAGTAATCATTATATTCTTTTACGTCAAATAAAATAAGCTTTAAGTGTCAATTGTGTACAATCATAAATGTAGAATTTCTCAACTGGCATGAATACAACATTATCATATTGTACCATGTGGTACACAATAATAAATGTGAATTACGTTTTTTGCATTATATACACATGACATTTCGGCCGATACAGTACAAATTAATAATTTGGTTTTATCTAAATTCAAATCGTTTCGTAAGAATGATTTCTCAAATATTGATAAATCACTGCACACACGTCATATTTTAAGCACTTCATCAAATTTTCGCTTCGGAAAAATTTCATTTGAAACTAACTAATGCTTTTTGGTCAGCGATAATGTGTAATATTTAGGAGATGCTCTTGCAGCTATTTTAGAAACTCGTTTGAATTTTATTATGAAACGTGTTTTGCTTCATATCTCGTAGACTGTACTTCGATAATGACCGAATATTTAGATACTCATGAATGACAGTAAATAATATTTTGAAATTTTGGTTTAAGGTTAGTTTTTCGTTACATTTAAATAAAGCTTGGTCAGTTCTTCCACCAAAGTCTGTAAATGTGTAGCAACTCCATCTAACATAGTAGGATAGAGAAGAATACTTCTTGACATTATTTTCTGTGGAGCCTACTATCCTAGTAAGATCTAAAAATTTGGAGTAAGTGTTAACATTTCTAAAGCGAATATCTTCTGAAACGAAATTTCTAGCCAGCAAGAACTCCCTGGTCGATGAAGGTGGTTTATTTCTCTGATCGGGAAGAAAACGATGTTAGTAAGTTCCACTGGCTTTCGATTCAAATCCCCGATCTTTTACAACACATTTTTTATCGTCCTCACACACAGTTCTGTTAATCTCTACCTCTTGAATACAGTTAGGACTAAACTAAAAATCACATTATTCCTTAGTTTAATCCCTTCTTGTTTCTGGTTAGATACTGTTTAGTTCGTTTTGGCAGCACTGTTTGATCATATTGACGTCACCTTGGTTATACTGATTACTTATTCATTTTCATTTATTTTGCTTTACTCAGCGTGTTGCGTTTATTTGAAATCAATGAATAACATTATAGTTTAATTTTCGTGTTTGCAGTTTTAGACTCATATCCCTCGCAGTGCGAGCGATCTATTGTACGAATGATATATTTCTTTTTGATTATAGCAGATAATTTCTAATTTATTGTATTTCGATGAGATAATGCCTTTTTTAGGATTCACCTGTATCATTGACCACGAAAATATTCACATATTTCACCTTTTTCTTTGTACCAGACAGTTTCCGAGATGTTCTCTTTTTTGCTGAAATATAGTTTTTTAAGTTGTTACGATAAGCTTTTTCAGTCCAAACGAAATTTAAATTCTTTGTTTCAAATGAACGGAAATTCTTTGATCCATTTACTTTATAATATTCGAATTCAAATATTCGTCAATATTGAGAAATTAAACTTAATCGGATTAGTGATTTGTTCATTGGATGATTTGTCTGAATAGTTTTATTATCATATCCAATAACAGGAAATTATATGGTACATTATAGGTACGAAACGCGCGTTGTTGGAGTGACCGAAAATGGGCCAAAATGTGCTTTAGAACGAATGCTAATTGGTTAAAAGAAAAAATTATTAGGCTTATGTTGGTATGGGAAACAATTTTAAAATTTAGTACTACGTGGAAACTGTCTAGGAAAACAAGAACGAAGGAGGAGTTGGAGATGAGCTCTGAAGGTGATCAGAAGTAGTAAAGAAATTTGATTTTTGATTATTTAATTCATCGGCAGGTGATATTTTCGGATATCACCCGGATATGACCTGACAAAAATCACAGAAACCAGATTGATTATATTGTAATGAGAAGTCGATGGCGATCAAACGTCACAAATGTGAGAGCCCCACCTGGGGCAGAATGCGGTTCTGACCTCAAATTATTGTTAACAAACTCGAAAGGGAGAATTCGCAAAATAAATAATCTAGCTATACTCAAAAAACCTGTACAAGTAGAGCCTCAGCATCTGTAGGACACTCTCACGGGAATGGAAAAACCTACATTACAGGAGACGGCACAAAAATCTTGGAGCGAAGTAAGAAAATGGACATATAGCATCATAGTCATGAGTAGACCAGTAGGAAACAATAGAGAAAGACGTAATCACTGGATATCCACAGACACACTTGTCTTACAGAACATTGAAGAATACACCCGAAACAGTAGATACACATAGAAAAGTCTCAGAAATCTATAAAGTAATAAAGAAAAGCTGTCGTAAAGATAAAAACAACCATATACATAAAATCTGCGGTGAAGTGGAAAAGCATTCAAATCACAATGAATCACGCGAATTGTTCAATAATGTAAACTATATTGCTCAAGAGTTTAGGCCCACAGATTATACAAGACCAGGATAGGCATATAATCACTAATCCAGGGGAGATTACCAAGATATGGCAGAACTGTTGCACGGAGCTCTACAGCGAGGCACAGTCGACGTCAAATAACAAGCGAACTCGAACCTAATATAATAAGAGCTGAAGTAGAATGGGTCATCAAAAGACTAAGTAACAATACGGCACCCGGATACGATATTATCACAGCCGAGGTATTAAAAATGATAGGTCCTCCAATAATAGACAATCTTCATGACCTTTGCCGTCAAATCGGGGAGGCAGAGACGTGGCCTACGGAATGGTGTAGTTCGATATACATCCCTACATTTAAGAAGGGCAACCCGAAAGACTGCAGTAACTACTGAATGATCGCACCAATCCCGCACGCATACAAGGTCCTTCCGCAAATAATTAATAATAGGTTAAAACCTATTGCTATTGCCACAAATTGAGGAGGAACAAACTGGTTTTAACCCGGGCAAGGGAACGAGGGAACAAGTATTGAATGTGCGTCAACTAATAGAGAAAACGAAGGAATTTAACATCAGTATGTACCTCTATTTTGTCAACTACACCAAAACTTTCGACATGACAAATTGGGAAAAGTTATGGTACATCATCTTAGAAATGGGAGTCCCAAAACAACTAGCGCCTCTCATTAAACAACTGCATGGGAATAGTCAAGGCTTTGTGAGAGTTAATGACACACTATTGGAGAGTTTCAGGGAAAAGGGTGTTAGGCAAGGGTGCATACCATCACCCATACTATTTGACATACAGCGTACTTTTGATGCGCAAAGTACTGGATAAATGGAAAGGTGGCATAGCTGTGGGTGGTAGAAAGATTAGCAATTTAAGATATGCCGACTGCACCCTCATAGCGACACCCTCATAGTTGCATCCAACGCTGAGGAAATAGAGTGTATTATGAAACGGCTTCAAGAGACTAGCAGAGAATACTACTTAACATAGAAAAAACAAAAGTGATGATAGTAGATAGACAAAATACAAAACTTGCCAAACATTAAATGTGTTGCCGGCTTTGCGGTGGTGAATAACTTGGTGTATCTGGGCTCGATCATCACTAATGATGGTGGGTGCGAAGCGGAAATCAAGCGAAGGCTTGCCGTTGGAAGAAATGCGGTTTCAAAGTTGACCACCTTATGGAAGGATACCGCAATCGCGGAAAACGCTAAATTGCGTTTACTTAACAGAAATGTGTTTCCGATAGCCGCGTACGCAGCAAAGACATGGACGCTGAGACAAGCTGACGTCGATAGAATTAACGCATTTAGGATGCGGACATATAGGCGACTACTTGGAATACCATGGACAGCACCTAGAATCTATGAATCCGATGAACTTAAACATTAAATCCGGGTTATCGAAGAGAATAAATCAATCTTTTCTTAAATATCTAGGGCATGTGGTAAGAAGGACATGTGCTACAACTGGTCGTGGGAAAGTTTGACTGACGAAGACCCAGAGGACGGTCATGGAAACGATGGGTGGATCAAACGAGGGACCTTATGGGTGAAACACTACATGAAGCTACCAACTCTGATCAAGACAGGACCGCCTGGCAAAACATCGTTCAATCAATAGTCTAATAATAAAGTATATGTCACTAATTTCTGACTAGGGCCATGAACCGAAAAGGGAGAGAGAGAGAGATATTTTTGACAAGCGAAGTTAGTGGTTGGCCTTTGTGATACAGATAATGGTATAGTCAGTGTTAAAGAGGTGACTTAAGAGAGTATTACAAGACTGTGTTCCGAACGTTATCGTAGGCACCGCTGAATTCTAAAAATTACTTTTGATATACATCTGTACTTTTCCAATCAGATTCCATCATGCGAGACCCACCGAAACATTAATTCTGGAATATTTTTCTATAAATTTCTCATGACGCAATTAGCTAGGAACGAATTTAATTGCGATCCGGTCCCCGAGAAAAAGCAGTCACTTCCGGGGTGTTTCTTCCCCGAAACAAGAGTTCAGACGTAAGTTGTCCCAGGCGACAAATTGGGAAGTGAATCCACTCCAATTAAATTTGCCCCGAGGAAGTGCCAACAGCTATTAACTTCCTCTACCTCTTTACTCTCCCTCCCTCTCACCATCTCTCTCACTTTCTCTCTATTTCGCTCGCTTTAACGTACCTTCTTCTCATCTCCCCCTTCCTCTTCGGGTTAAATTGATCGGGAGACCCTTAGCTGTCGATGTATGTACATAATTAATTATGAAACCCAGTCGAGGTGACGTCTTTTTGTTTGGATTGATTAGATAATGAGGCAAAAATTGGATATCAAAACCGTTAATCACCACTAATTCCATCGATGACTCGATGTGAGACACAATGGGATGGAAGAGTAGAGAACTAGCAAGGTTTAGTATAATTGCTCTAAAGGCTATATATCCAGTTTATTATTGAAAGCAGTTAGGAGGTGCTAAACAAGGTTCCAATTATATTTTTAAAAGGAACAATTCGATATCAATGCAACCCCCTCATTTGGTTTACAAAAACACTGCATCAATAAAAAAAGCAAATTTTATGTAAAAAATTACTCAAAAAAAATAGGTTTCGTTCAGCTATCTCTGCAATCCTGATATCCAGGAAGCTACTAAATTTTAAGAAAAAAACCAACACTGTTTTTAGCGAATTTTGCTTTTCTACGGTTTGTTCTGTACTTGTTCCAAATGACCAAAGAAATTGTCTGTAATAAAGTGAAAACATGTAGTTAAGTTAACTTCAAAATATCACAAAGAAAATTATAATAGACTAAAAGGTTTCTTCCTACCTTATAAAACCATTCACATTAATAAACTTTCATGTGAAACTTTTAGGTACAGCTTCGTTTCTAATTGTATATGATTAGAAACAATTAATCCAACTAGAGATTATCTTAAAGTGTTGTCCATATTATTCAAATTCTGAGTCGTAAGTACTGGAAATACTGCTATCATTTTCAACATTTCTGATCAAAGGGACAACTTCTTGTCGATAATTTTCGTCGACCATTCAGTGGTCATTTGGGGAGTAAGGAAGTGAAGCGCTTCACGCCATATGTTTAAACAGTCTTGTTCTGTATTACTATTTCTGACAACGCGTTTTCCTTTATAAGATTCTTTGTACATATTTTTTTGCTAAGTCGTCCACATATTTTCTTGCAAGTTTATTTCTAAAAAAATCTATTCATTTATGTATTTACTTGAGTAAAGCCAGATTATGATTACCACTTTAATTGAAGATAATTAATAATCATTGAATAATCAAAGTGTTCGATTAGATCAGTAAAATCAGTTTCAGTTTTTTTCTAAATTTTGAAGGTGTCGCTAAAATTTATTTCAAACATCTACAAATGCAACCAACAAGCGACATGCGTATGTCGCTACACAAATGAACTAAATAATGATTGAATTAAATATTTGCTTTCAATTTTCTGCGTACTAATAATAACTATAATAGGACCAATTTCATAACTTAATAACTTGGACATTTGCAAACAGACATGCCCTGGAATAAAAAGTGATGGTTGTTTTTTGTCGTAAGTGAATGCAGTCCTAATTAACTTACAAAATAAATAATTAAAAATGGGTTTCCCTGATGTTTACTTTCAGGCACTCTTAGTTTTGGCAATAACTGTCTCGTGTGGGTGGGAAAATGTTGGTATTTATATAATTTTTAATTAATTGTGGCTTGTGTCTAATGTTTTTGTAAAAGTTTACGCCAAATGAAGAATTTCTCTGATCAGTTTCTCAAAAATAAAATCACTCCTGATGAAAGCCTCTGCATCCTTTAATACACCGTTGGAATAAATTCAATTTAAAATATTTCATGCTGTTCAGGGAATGTTAATAAATAGGAGGGAGCAAGTAAGAATTAAGTAATTTTGAACTAACGTTATTTGAAAAAATTGTTTGAAATCGAAACTTCAATACTTCATGATTTTTCTATAAAAAATATTTTATTTCCATCTTTGATTGGTTGGCAAACATTATAAAAACAGACAATGATTTGAATGGAATGAAAACAGCGATTGCTTATGACCTTATTCAAGTATCACTCTTTCTCACGTTTTTAACGTAACGCGTGTTCTTCTTCTCGTGTTCAAGCGTTGGCGGTCACCATTTGGCGGAAACCATTTGGCGGTCAATTATCTGTGGATATGCTCTACGGTTTGCGGCAATTCTAAAAAGTTGCTCCATTTGAAGCCCGGTACACTAGGGAATATTGCGTAACTACGAAAGCTTCTTATGGCCGATTAAACCCTGGAATTTTTCCCTGGATCAATAGTTTAGGTAAGTTATATGGAGCTACGAACTACTTGACCAAAGTAGGACATCTTCCTTCTTTTTAGTTGGATGATAACTTGCTTTCCGTACACATCCATTTCGGTATTTCCTCATTGGGAATATCCAAGTCAACGCAACATTCTACGATAGTACCCTAGTTCGAACTAATTTTTGTTGGCATTTTAATACTATCAGGCGGGAGCACAAAATCACATCTCCATTTTTTTCATGCGCTTTACGCCTTTTCGATTCTAGCTCGAATCGTTGCTGGAAGATATTTAATACTGTCAACTTTCGTTATGATATTGTTCCCAAGTTTCAATGTGATGCTCGATTATACATTCATGTTGCCAGCTGGCATCCATTCGGTCTTGAGGATGTTTATGCCAAGTAATGTATCTGTACAAGCTTGGTTTACAGGTTAAGAAGTGTTTGTAAGCCTTCAATATTCTCTGCAAGCTGGGCCGTTATCCGCGTATTATTTGATGTTATTAATAATCACATCACTAGAGCTAGGGTAGTTAGGCAAGAACAAATGGTAAAAAAGACAAAATAGATTTTAAAAAGACACCACTGATACTTATAAAAAGGCATAGTAAAAGGCAAAAATATAGGAAAAGGGGCATGAAATTCATACTCAGTTCGTTCACATATATTTGATATAAACATAAATTATATAAAAATAATTTAAAATATAAATACATAGACATAGTTTATGTCACAAAGTATCATAAAATAAAAAATGCATTCTATCATATGGCTGCTGCCAATGTGAATATGTACATATTATACATATTATAAGTACTTATACATTTTCACTCATTTATATTCCAAGAACAAACTAAATATTTCTCAAGTTTACTTTGTAAAAAACTTGGCCTTCTATCTGAAAAAATTTGTTTATAATGTGAAAAACTTCGTTCGATGTCACATGATATAACGGAAGCATATTTTAAAGCCGCAATTTGACCAATACTTAAAGATGTGGATCCAATATGTCCCTAATGTACGTATTTTTGGCACTTCCGAAATGGTTTCAAAACCAGGATTTTTCGCAATAACGGACCTTAATTTTTCTGTACATTTCATTCCAAATCGTCCACGTGCTTTTCCAATGGAAATAATGGCCTCATTGGAAATATCCATGACTTCAGTAAAGAGGCGTTTCTCGTTTGTAAACTTCTTATTGCGTCAGGTACAAATGAGAAATTAGATTTAATGTTTAGTAAACCACTTTTTACTCGGTCACTTTTAAAAGCATCTTGTGCTTTCGTTATCGCCTGAGATGAGGATTCGTCAAAATCATCAACTACCTAAAAAAAAGTGTTAATCCCATACACAATAAATGAAACAAAATGTGTTGCGTAAAATGTGCATGCTTCATCCAAGTACCCCATCGTGTAAGTACAGGTTCTAGTGGCAGAGGTACATTTGGAAGCTTCTCTTTGAAAGCGATAACACGCAAAGAAGGTTTTACAAAAATCTAAAAATTAAGTGAACACATACTTATACAGTTTTGTAAATGAATAAATTTTACCGACGATATTCACGACAGTAAATTCGGTTCGTATAAATTCACAGGTGCGGTGTAATCCATGGGCAATACAAGTTATATGCATCATTTGAGGATAAAATATTTTTAAAACTTTTACGGCTTTTATTATCCGCTTTTATTATATAAGGGGCCGCATCCGAAAGTAACAAGAGAACTTTACCTTTTTTCGGCCCACTTAGGAACAATTATCCTGAAAGCAATATTGTTCACACTCTATAGCTTCGTAAAAAAATTTTCAGAATTTACTCATGCTGTCATCACAAAAATTTACTATCGTTTAGTGGTTTGCTCCATCCATTTCCTTGGACGCTAATAGATGAGGAATTTCACGTTCATTTTCAAACAATTTACACACTATAAAATTTGCAATATATCGGCCCTCACAATCAATGGTTTCGTCTACTGAAATCTAGATATAATGATCTGCTATGTCTTCTCGAATGGTCCTAATTTTCTGTAACAAAAAAATAGTATTTGATAGGTACTACATTTAAAAGTATAACTGAAGTATCAAATAAACTAATTGGTAAAATTTTCTAAAACTTACCGATTCGTAGCACTCATTTAAATATTTTTTCCGGAAAGTAGATTCATCCGGTAAAACTTTATTTGAGAAACTTTCCAAGGACCTTCGAAATGTTGAATTGTTTAATTTATTAAACGGAATGCTCGCTGCAACTGGAGCTTCAACGAGTTTTATTGCGATTGTCGATTTTTGAGCACCAGTTCCAGTTCCATAATGGCATGGCTGATATTTTGTTGTTGATTTGTTTTATTTTTTAAGTGTTTCATGTGCATATCACTTGCTAAATAATGTTTCACGTGATATTTTTTTGTTGTATGAACCTACAAAAAGAAGCTTCTTTATTTTCTGTATAGTTTACATATTTTTACTTACGCATTTTGTGCATGTCTTACAGAATATACCGTTAATATCAGCCGAAAGATTTTTGTCAAGCATTGCCCAATTTTTTAACTTTTCACTACCGTTCAACCTTACGGGCGGTATTCTATGAATTTCAACTTCACTGTGACATGTAATACAAAATACTGATTTAAATAATTTATTTGTAACAAAGAACGCATCCCAACAAATCGAGTCTCGAAGATCAGGTAAAAGGGTCTGCCAATCAGGTAGTCCCTGTTGGTAATCATTGTTGTTGGTGGTAACGATGCGAATGCGAATCTTGGGAATTTAGTCGTCTTGCCTGCCAACCGTGTGACGAACTTTTCTCGCCTTTATATTTTCGTCGGCGGTACGACGAGAATCAAGGGGCGAATAGGTAGTCAACTTTGAGATTGGTGCTAGATTTTTCGATGTTTCGGAGTTACGGGGTTTCCTCGGGCGCCAGTTTTTATAGACTTTGCTGTTTGTAGTTCCGGGTAATTTAAATTCAGGAGAAAATCCAGGAAGTTCGTGAAAATAAACACAGAATTCGGAAAAAGACTCGGTTCATTGTATTTAAATAAAACTTCGGCGACAATGTTAAACACACACCAGGCAATTACAAACGGGAGCAAAGAACTTATCTTTATTTATTTTCGGTACGAAAATAAAAACATTGTTTTGTTTCAGGCGGTTATCGGACTGAGTGTGAATGTGAAATGGATTTGCGGAAACATTACTACGTTATTTACAAATATGCACAATTAATTGGGCGAAGCTGAAAACTAGCTAGGATACTTAGGGGTCTAAAGCGGCATACTAGGAGAGCGTGCAATCAAAAAAATAAGTTATAGAGCGGGAATGCAATTAGGCGGTGAGGGGGGGGGGGAATAAGCAACGGGAAAGCTACGTAATCGTAAATGTAGCTATGATCGTAAAACAAG
This sequence comes from Cryptocephalus primarius, assembly GCA_963576515.1. NCBI lineage: Eukaryota > Metazoa > Arthropoda > Insecta > Coleoptera > Chrysomelidae > Cryptocephalus > Cryptocephalus primarius. The sequence goes on from OY754937.1 coordinate 2,196,298, forward strand.
CAAGAGTTAGGGTTTTAGCGGGCAGAAATCAGCAAACAAATCTTCGACAGTAATCACGGACACGAGCGGATATGTATGAAAAAAATACTGCATTATATTCGGCAAAATTAAGGTGACGACCCAGGAGGGTTAACGGGAGTCGAGCACAACCAACACAACAGAGACGAGTTCCCTCTCGTAGGAAGCACCGATCGGAGAAGTAAATTTGTTGTGAAATATTACCTTCGAAGATCTCGAACGGTTCTATCTGCCTCTACCGGCCGAGGCACTCTCGTAACTATCTCCCTGGCAACATTCTAGAGGTCGATTTTAAACTTAATATATTTTGCCATCTTACTATGATTCGCGAAATTTAAAAGTTGTAAGTGAAATTTCCCAACCACGATTCCTGAAAAATTCACTTCGTTACAGCGGTAACAACAATTTCGTTTATAAATATTCTCAAAGATTATTTGATGGAAAAAAGGCAAAAACAATCAAAATACTTGAAACAAGTCAGGCAACAAGCATTTGCCCAACTATTCTAGCTCTACTCATCACCAATCTAAAAGTAAAAGAGTTAAAGATAACTTATAAGAGTAAAGGTGAGACGGCGAGATCACGCACCCTTAACGAAAGCCGCGCCGATCGAAATGGCTTCTGTGATTAGCTGGTTACTCCTTATTCTCGCTGGTTGGCTGTTGTATAGATGTTTCAGTATTTTTATATCTTGATAGCCGATATCAGTGTCATTTAAATAGTCAAATAGTTGCTGGTTATTCACAGAATCGAACGCGTTTCGAAAATCAATAAAGCAGAAATATAAGTTTTTACGAAATTCACAAAATTTTTGGAGTAATATATTTATGCTAAATTTTTAATTAGCGTTTGTTAATTTCTCAAAATAATTTGAATTCGACTACCGACAAAAGAGGAAAAAATAGAATTATTCCTCATCCTCTGAAGAGTAAGAACAAATCGAGAAACTGCAAAAATATTCAACAAAAGACATCCAGAAAATTCTATATTTCGAATCACACCAAAGTCGGATGGATTTGCCCATAAATTTGTGACTACCTTAGCTGGAAATGCTTACAAGTAGCTATTACGATAAAGTGACTGACGATAATGAAATTGTGAACTGTTTTAGAAACAATTTTTGAAAATCCTAAAACATTTCTTTCGGGTTTGTGTCCTCACCTGATTTGGTACATCAAATTTTAAAACAACCTTAAATATTTTGTTTTTAAACCCAAGTTAATTCGTACCCATAAGCCATAAGATGAAGATTTCTTGTATTCTTGTATAAGTATTTGATTTCTTTGCTTGGAATGTATCACCAAATTATAGTTGATGAGCTGATCAAAATCAACTTTTAGCAATCCAATTCAAAGCAAATAGGTGGCGTACAATTTTCAATATTAAAATGACGTCCATATTTCTGCCTACAAATTTTAAGTCCCATTGTATTTTTATTTTTAACTTAGCCGTTAAAAGCAATTAGTGAATTGAGAAAAAATCGGGAAGAGATATGGTTTCAGTTAAATGGCAGTATTTATCGGTAAGAGATTATCTTGATAAGCAACGAAGGAATAAATGGAGTGATATATATTCAGCACTTCCTTTTCCATCAAAGATCGTCAAATCTGACCAATAAGACTGCCAGGGGGATATCTTGAGAATGAGATATATGAATCAAAATTTGTGCTAATATTCCAGCACGCTTTCTAAATACGTTGACTAAGTGGTTCTAAATGCTGTCACCTGTTTTATCAATTTTTTTCTTTTTATTAAATTGCTCTGTATGTTATCAGTTTCTTCTTGTGATTTATTTTCCAATATATGTTTGAAAATACGCAGTAATTTTTGTCAGGAATAAATTTTCCATTCGTTGAAAGTATTCCATTTGAAACAAACTTTTTGAAACACGCTGTATAAAATTAATTGTTGACGGTTATTATATATAAATTTTAATTGGTAAAATTTATTGGTAAAATTTAATTGGTAAAATTTATTGAGGAAATTGTTCTGAAAACGGATTTTTTTTCTATTGTGAAGATAATTTAATGCATTTGTTAACCAACTTTTGACAAAATGATTTGTCTTTATCTTGTCTTTATGCTTGCTTGCTATTTATACTTGCTTACATACATGCATTACTCGTTTCTATCCCTGCATTACATTTGACCACATATTTACAAATAATCTCACTATTTTACTAATACTTCATTATTGTGTTACAATTTCATAATCACTGTAATATTAACACTGCACTCTCAACCCTGAAACTTTTTTACATGATCAATATTTATGTATTTTGGTGCTAATTTTATTTGATAATTGTGTTAAAAGTTGTTAGTTCCACAGAACAGTTCTTGACTTGTTCCCTAACGCTTTATTTTGGTCTCATTAATTAATCATTAAGTGGAATTAATACGATAGTAAAAAACCTATTTGTTGTAATAAGGCAACAAAAATTAATGGCAGTTCTAATATGTTGTAACAAGTATATTTTTTTGCATCACGACTTTTACAGTATATTTACTGTTTAAGACATTATTCTCGTTTCGTACACATGCCATTATTGTTGTTTTTTTTTTAAATAAATTATTAATTTATGAATAATATATATATATATATATAATAATATATATATATATATATATATAATAATATATATATATATAATAATATATATATATATAATAATATATATATATAATAATATATATATATATATATATATATATTACAATATAAATATATTATTGTAACGAATTCTCCACTCCATATCGACAGTCGAAGCTACTGGAATAATCTCGATAGTTCTGCCGACGAATCGGCGTCGGCCGGTTCCGAGGATTGTTTAATTGTTCGAGAAAAATCTGGAACTAAACCGTTAGAATATAAAAAGGCGACCGAGAGATAAGCGGGCAGTCAGGCACGAACAGATGTTCATGTGAAAGACCCGCAAGTGATCGTAAGAACCCATCGGATATAGATTTACGTTTGAATGAATTAGAATAAGTCCGTAGAGTGTTAATGTTAGTTAAATGAATTACGATTAATTAGTCATAGTTAGTGTTATTAATTATCAAGAACCCACGAAGGTAACATTATTTTATATGAAACCATGGAATTTATAACATCTCTGGCCATCTTTCATTCTCCTTATCCACCATTTTAACTTTTGCTTAGAGAAAGAAATTTCGACATCTATTTATATTAAATGTATAGAATATTTTTCCAACATTCCTGATCATCCTGTCTTCTCGATCCATTCTATTACACTTTCCTCCACCTTACCTATGAATAATTATGAATTATATAAATTCTTTCTTTGGGAATGATTCGTAAACACTTGAAAATATAGGACAAGGTAATGAAAAGATTCAAAATACTCGAGATGACAAAGGACGCAGCCTGCCACAGAAATAATTGTACGATGAACGATGTGATGACCGAGGTATATTTGAGGAGAAAACAATAGAAATGAGGGACGTTAATACTATGTAAATAATATTGAAAAGCGTTGTTTTCCGGAAAAGCTCATTAGTTATTAAGTAAATAGATTTTTCGGGATCGATACGTTTAAATATATCCTGTTGCACATCCGCGACGTTTGCGTATTTTAGGGCTTACCTCGTTTTAGCAGAGTATTTAAATTGCAGAAGAAAATATTGACATATTATAATCATGTACCACCACAAGGAATTCAATACCTTCCAAGAAAAAATATCAAATATAGTTTTGAACTGTGAAACTAGACTTAACTGCTTCCTTTTTGTATTGTACTTTCATGGTGAAGTTTTAGTTTTTTCGTATAAACCGACATACTGAATTTTTTACAGATAATCATGAATTTGTCACATTTTACTTGATACATACTTTCCAGAAAAAAATTCAATATGTCGATATATGCTTAAAATGTAAGACTTAAATCTTTATTATTGAGTAGGGTATTTTTAAACATACATTGTTCTAAAGTCGTAATATAACAAATACTTCTTCATTTAGTTTTGAAGATTAGTGAGAACAAAAATATTTTAGTATTTAGAAACGGCACCAAAAAGAAATTTTTTGTTCTTCATTAAAGTGTGTTTACCGACATTTTTTGTTAATTTATTAATGTTTCTGCAATTTCATTCTACTGCATTTTAACAATAGCCTTCACAAGAAAAAGCTTCACTGCATTAATTTGTTACGTTTTAAGTTAGTATACTGAACTAAGTTAGTAACTGTACGGCCACGATCTATTCCATAAGTATTTTGAATCATCCCATTGTTTTCATAGTGTATTGAAAAATCTATTGTTTTGGAAGTTTATCGTGTTAATGTTTGAGTTATTCCCACTCCTTGGAAAAGGAGATATCTTTGTGGAAAATTTTTTCTTATTTCAATTTTGAAAATATTAATTGATTTTTGACAGTATTAGGATTTATATCATTTAAGAAATTATAGATATTGGGAAATATGTATTGGATAGTTGTAATTTAAGAAAACTATCTACATCCAAAACTTTGCAGGACTGTATTTATTGAGATATATTATAGTGTGTTGAACTAATTGTTACCATCAATTGAAAGGGTGATCTTAACACTTTGGAAAGAAATTATGTTAGTTTGGTTTTATACCCTAACATTTTTATACATATTTTCATTTATCACCTTTTTATTCACATACAATACGAAATAAATTATAGTCAAGGTGCATTAAAATTAAATTTGCAAATTTGCCTCGTAATGCGAATACCACACGTCACTGCATTTATTTCCCCTTTGCTATCCTTCCTATACAGTTGCAGCTATATGTTCTATCCCGCTGTAGTATAATTTTCATTATTATTATTACGAGTACTAACATCAGAAGAGTTCGCGTTGCATCGAACTCAACAACAGATAACTTTTATCCTCGTCCCGACTGAACAGTATCCTGAAAGGGATCATACGCAATAACCTCGGGAATATGCAATCCCCATCATTAAAAGTTCGTAACAACACGCTGTTGTTGCTGTTGTTGTTGCTTTAATCGATAACATGCAGAATCGACCATTTGAAAGGTAAATGCGAGGGTGATTTGAGACTCACCTATGACCCTACCAACCCCTAAACTTTTCAATGTATCTACTAGGAATATAACGCAGAGTATCCCTTTTGGTGACAGGAAAATATCAAACAAATGGGAAACTTAACAGTTATAAGGCGTGATTAGAGGTAAGGTTGTTTTTTTCTGACAATCCGAATTTGTACTTTGCCCAAAGAAAAGATAGTGTTGTGCAGTAATTTTTTGGCACATTTCATAAGAAACATTGCTAATTGAATCGCCATTAAATTACTGTTTCCTTTACTTTCAAAGCGTGAACACATAAAATTGGCAACGTTTTCAATAATCTTTTCCCACCATAGAAATGTTAGTCATCTCACTATTACTTATATTCGCTATTAATTTGATATGTCTTACCAAGGATAACGAAATACATTTTTTAATTCGTAATTTCAGCGTGTATTGCAAGTATAATTTTGTTGTCGAATTTTCTTTTACATATAATAAATAAAAATGTTTTTCAGACGCCACGGTGTTTTGTGTTCGGTTGCATATCTAATCGGCATATATTAGCAGTGGTTAAAATATCTTATTTGATAATGCTCATGAGACTATCAGTATTTTCGTATACGGAATTACTGTGGTAATGCAAACAAAGCCAACAAAATGAGGATGAAACGAAAATATTTGATTTGTCTCCAAAGCGTTAAACAGCAAATATGGAAATGACGTGTAAAGTTATGTTAAGTGGCAAGAGCTGAATTCTACTCTACAAGGATTTACGAAGCTACGGAATAACGAAATGACCAAATCTATAGCTATTCGCCAAAGGTTCGAAAATATTACATGTGGCTATGTTCCAGTGGCGGACGCATTATTATTAGCAATTTTTAGGTAACGTGTTATACGTAAGTATTTTTTCAGAATCTATTATCTCGCAAAAAATGCGAATAGCGAATCCGATGATTTCCTGTTGGTAATAAATCACGCCATGCTGGTCATAAAGCTTACCACCAGATGTATCTTCTTCATGCGCCGATATAATGAAGGATGCGCCACTCATGTTTGAATTGTTGCTTTGATTAAATACTTCAATCACACGATAATATAATTATCGGAATTACGTATTAACATAAAGTTTAAAAAAGTAGACAAGACAACCTCGGATTCGTGGAAGAAATTTTGTCATTAAATTTTTGTTGCAGAATCACGTTCGAGGGATATCCGTTTAATACTGAATACTGTATTTAAAATAGTAACTCCTCTCTCAAAATGTTTTATGTACATAAAAGCCTTAAAAGTTCATCTATTCTCACGTTCCACAAACACCAACAATAACCTCTTTGAATATACGCACCGCTTGACAATGGAAAAAACGGAACGAAGAATAATCGGACGTCCGCCATTTTAATGAAGTAAACAAAATCCGTATATTTTCCGAACTTTTGACGGCGACGCGTCGTCTCACATTGGTGTCACGCCATTTAATACTCACGAAGCTTGGTAAATCCTAGTGAGCAAATGTGAAGCAACGAAATCGGGCAAAAGTGAATTAGTTCATAAGCATGAAGGGGATGGTACTACTGTCGATGGACAAAAAATAAGTAGCAGCGTTAAAAGAATGGCTGGTGATTATATTTGTGAGCGACGGTTGAAGCTAATCCATGAGGAGTTAAACAACTATGCAGAATCGGTGGTCAATCTGTCGTTAATGGATTTAATTTATTCAAGAAGGAATATTTATGCTGCACTTGGTACGTTCCTGTATCATCTAAAAAGCATTCACGATGTACATAAAGCGTGGATATCGTTGCATGAACGTAAACATTAAAGGAGGACAGTCTTTTGCTAATGTAGGATTCACGAATGTATGGAGTAAGGAAATGGCGAACTATTATCAGATTAATCAAAAGGTCGAATATTTTACATGCGGGGGGAGTTGTTGCGACGGCTGTCCGATGTGGATATGTAAAATGGTATTAAAAAATGTAACATGCCAAACCTCTTGCTGCTCGCGTAGTTTATCGTTCAAATAAAAAGCAATTAAAATTTTATTAGTGCTTTCATTTTTATCTTCTTCTGGATTTGGTAGTTAGTGGTGATGTGGAAAGGTTATTGTTGACGCACAAAGAAACGCACCGTATTCTGAAATTGTACCTGTTACCTGTTTGAGATGTGTGTTAAAAGGAGTAGCAAAGAGTAATATGCTAGCATCTATAAGTTTCCATCGCGATGCTGATCTAATATTTTTCCAAAATTTTAAATGAAGTTCGAAATATGACGCATAAAATACGAATTCACAATTAAGTAGAACTCCTAGATACTGCTCTCCCTTTGCGAATACCCTTAACGGTATAACTTAGTTGTCAATTAGTTATCATGACTTTTATTTCCAAGTTTGGTAGGTACATTTGAACATTTGAAACACTTTTAAGTTAGCGGTGAGAGAGAGGAAGCAAGAAGTAGAGAAAAAGAGAGGGAGATCGAAAGGAATGCTTCCGTTTCAAATAAGTTTTCGAAAACGTAAAATCTCATTCACGTTACAATCGTATTGATTAACAGTTTACGGGCTATCGTTTCTGAAAAACATACGCTTTGCACCAGCTGGCAAAATATTTTATAGCAGATAAGTCAACATTTCCCCTTACAAGGTAAGGCAGCCGCGGGATGTTTTCGTATAGTAACTTCAGTATAGTAAAAAATTTGTAAATCCGATAGTACTATATAAACAGTTCTAATAACTAAAGGCATTAGATATTATTATAATTATAATTATTATTATTATCATCATTATTATAACTTGAAGATTTTGAATCTCCTAGCATCCTTACATACATTCTCTACACATTCTTTTGGGTATTATTAAGAAACTAATGAAATTGCGCTTCAAACAAAAAACTGGAATTGTGTGATCGAATGTGATTGATGTGAAAATTGAAAGGATATAAAAGGGAATAAAATTCAGTTGGCACTGCCCGAATAACTGAAATTTTGTTAAATTGTTGACAACTTTGTTGACATGTTAAACTTTGCACGTTTGTAATTTACGAGCTCTAAAATGAAAAACATTTGTAGCTCCGAATTTTCCTTTCCCTTTCAGAAGGGGTAAATGAAAGTAATTTTGACGGCAATCTGCGAATTTTCCTACCTTCACGAATTCTGATCGCGTATTTTCCGAACCCACCTACATAATTTCAACCGTTCCGTTCCGACCAATGTTAAAGGGTTGTATATATGCTTTATAAGTATCATTAGATTTAGTTGCATCTCTTAAAATCTTGCCCCCGCCCACCTGCTTTAACTGTACCGTTTCTACATTTTTCTTTGAAATATACTACCAGTTTAATCTCTTTTAGATAGTTTAATTCAACGCTGTGTAAATAAATTAAATAAATTTCTTTGTATTTTCACGATTTAGTTGATTATGGTTTGAAAATTTGCATGCTTCCGTATGAGGTATGGAAACGCGCCGTAATGTAAATATTTCTGTATATAATTCGACGTATTTTTCGTAATATCGCGTAATTAAGTGTTTGGTGTTCCTCGATTATTGCGTTATATTTTTATAGAGTTCGCTGTAAATCTTTTGAGTTTAAACTACACCTAGCCTTTGGGGAGCAATCCCTTTAAAATCGTGCGCCCATTACCATTAATATCCCAAATACAGACCTGGCACCAATATCGACAAGTAGTAGCCTCTCTTGTTGTATTCATTTTACCGTTGGTATAATTTTACGACTTCTTATTTTTTTTAATGAACCATAAAATATAATTTTCAGTTAATGGAGTTGAGTAAGTTCTAGGTTCATTTTTATTTATATATGATTAACGCTTTCAATTTTTATTCTGCATTGCAATGACAACATCCACGTTATTATTTGTATTATCAATACATTTTCGAATCAGATAAACATATGGCATTTTTGTGACAGACCGAAAACATGAATTTAAGATTTGTATGTAATCCTTTTCCCCATTCAATCGGTCCACAGAACATTCTAAAGCGGCTTGGGCATATTTTAATAAAAATACACTTTACTAAATTAATGACTTTGTGACACTGTGACTTCATACTTTCTAGTTAATTTCTAGACTACAGTAGAACTACTTCTAAACGAAATTGTGTTATTATTTTATAGAACATAATATACATGTTTAAACAAACATAGATGAAATACTTTTTCGTTTAGTTTTTAATTAGTATTTTGTAATTAGCGATTAATAAAACTTTTGTGCAACTAACCCTAAAAGTACTTTAACGTGCCAAATAAAGCTTAGTGCCAATTTAGCCTTGGTGCCAAATAAGCCTTAGTGCCATTTATTGTAACAGTTATTTCGTACAAAGATATTAACATATTTCGTAAAAGTTGGCCTAACTAGAGGCCTTGTAATTAACTTTAAAGGAGCATGTATTAACCAAACGTATGTTTGACCACTCACCTTACGTCAGTATCATATCAGCAATTACTTTTTTATTTTTTTTTTAAGTTATTTGTTGAAGTAATTATCAAATTTGGAAGAACAAACAAGAACACGGCGATAGTAACAATATTAATTAAAAACAAAATAATGAATGATTGATCTCCCACTTATTAAACCTGCGTTATTGTAGCGTAACTTAAACATCCAAAATTGAATCTCTAACATTCATCTAATGCTTTGTCCAATTATAACGAACGAATAAACCTGCTCGAATATGTTTAACTGGCTCAAACATCGAGCAAGTGTTATTGTTTGCTGTACGATTGCGAAAATCTATTAAACTCAAAACAAATGGTAAATGCAAATATTATTAGTTCTGTAACAGGTCAACTGACCATATTCGAAATTCGACTCGAATCGATATGAAACGGCGGATATAAATGTTTGTTCGTCAATTTCTTTAAACTATGTAAGATATTCGTGGAATTAGGGATTTCTTCCATTATTAAACGCTACCAGGTATAATGAGTGCAAGTATAGATATTATTATGGATATTTTTTATAGTAACGATCGAATGGATTGTATTCTTTTGTTATACTTATAATAAATCCGTGTTATGTAATATTCCTTTCCTAGTTCGCATTCTTGTTTCAATTTTCATGTGGTGAAATTTCCTTTTGACCCATTTTCTATCAACATATAGAAAATGTCGATGTTTATTTATTTCTCATCACATTTTCTCCGTTTCTATATTTATAATTTTTTAAAGAAAAACATTACGATTGCCTCTTCAGTTAACATATGGCATATTTTATCAGCAGGTAAACTTTGAAAAAGAGGCTCAGTTCGCTCATTTCTGCGAGTATCTCCCGCGCCCAGACGCAAATGTTTACCCATTTTTAAAAAAATAAAGGCTGCCATTAGTGGAGTTGGAAATGGCAAAATTGTCAACGAGACAAAGCGCCCGACGATTAAAAGCTCAGCTGAAAGAGCGCCGCTCCCGTTTTATACGTCGTTTTAATCGGGTTTTATAAAACCTCGGCCGTTCACTCTCCACGTCTCCATTAGTTAAAAGCGGGAGGGATTAGAGAGGAAATACCCGCGAAGGAAAACATAGAAGGCTCTAAGGAGGCAGTTGAAAAATTTCCCATCTTACTGAACCCTGCGAGTTGTGGGAGATGGATACTAAAATTAAGGTTGTAAAATGGCGACTCACTCTTACGAAGAATCCATATAGGGCAGAAAAAAGCAGGACGCCATTGTGAGCTGTGCTGACCATAATGTGTCATTTGGCCGGAATCATATTGCCACAGCGTCTTATCTCTTCTAGCTATCTTATCTAGGACTTATTGGCATTTTATTGCCTCAGTTAAAATTTAATTATAAAGCAAACCCATGTGTCATTTAAACTGATTCTATCTAGTCTTTCTAAACTTTTAGAATGTTTAGACTAAAAAATAATAGAGCTAATTTTTTTCATGCCATATCATCATGCTATGTAATATTTCCCAGTGGCGATTATTTTATTTCAATAATACTTCGTATGTATGTATTTATTGTGTTACTGTAGTTAATCAACTCATTAATAAATGTTGGCCATTTTGTGTTATTTATTTAATAGCGATGATAGTGAAAAAATAAAAAGTTAAATTTTTATTTTAATCCTACAAAACATTCCTTGGAAAAAGTGTTACCCTCTTTCATAATTTCCGCGTTACGTGGAATTAATTAGGAAAAATTTTTCTTCGCCAGACACAACATTTCATCCGAGAGACTCTCGGAATTTTAATTCTACGGCAAGAATTAACATTGTAAAAATAACAGCGGGTAATATAAATTCGGTCAAATTCGGTCGTGAACTATGCACTTCCAGCACGTTTTATTTTAACTTGAAATATTTATGCTATTCTAATATTTAAATTTAAAACACAAAAACATTCAATTTCAATAACAGCGGAATTATTTTGGTGTTTTACTGGTTAGTAGGAAATCGAAATCGATGATTTGAATTTACGGTCGACTGTTTCGGATAGGAAATTGTCCTTGGTATGCTGTGTAAAATATGTGGGCGATCGAACGAATACACATAATTATTGAAGATGTTAATTGAGTTCTCTGTTATTTCGTAAGTTATTTATTGAGTTTAGAACAGTTGATCCCAGCTATTGACATCTGTGTTAACTTAAAGTAATTACTTTTTGTAAAGTGAGCCATAAGTCACTTTATTTTTGTGAATATTCGAATCTCCAGATTTTTCATGAATTTGTCGCATTAATGTACACCACATTTTAATTTGAAGGGTGTTCGACAATTGGTATAGACAGCTGAATTTCGCAAGATAACACTAGTGACATATTTCTTGCAAAACAAGATAATTCCCACTCACTCCATGATTTACGCTCGTAAGCGCCAACTTAGGAATTCACACTGTTGTTTTATTATAGGTAGCGTAGGCAGATGCCAGGTGATTATAATTTCATTGCAAATTAAATCGGAGAATATGCTCAGCGCACTGCGAGGAATAATTAAAACATAATGAAAGTAAGTTGTAATGCAGAAGTAGTGGGGTAAATCACAAAAATAAGAACAACTCCTGTTCTTACATCTATATTTTTAACTTCCGTCTATTACTAGTAGTTTTAATAAATTCTTCTTACTTATTTGCACAACTTCAAAAGTTAGGAAATCTAAAAATTATTTTATTAATTTAACATAATATTTCATTTGTGGGTCTATGGGTATTTTATTTTTTATTTCAGTTCGATTATTTGTTAAGTTGATTTATGTTGGATTAAGTATTCATAAAAAGTCAACTATAAATATGATAATTAAGAAACTGGCATGCATTTGTAATTAAGAGAAACTGTGAAGAAAATTTTCTCGAATAATTTTCGAAACTTATTAGAGTACCTTCGTTTGAAAATACCTAAAAAATTGGTATGTACCTTATCGAGAAAAGCTCGCAGTTGTTATCGAGTTGCTGCCTGTAGTCAGAAAACAAAGTAATTGTCACCCGAAATTCGTTTGCCCATAATAGTACTAATTACGAATGTTTTAATTTTAGAACACAAGGGAAAATTGTGGATATTATCCTGATAATCTGATAGGTAGGTAGAAATATTCAGTATTAGTTGACGATAGTTGTTATTCAACTTACTCATTAGTTTAAAACATTCTTTATTTGACAATAACGTACGTCGGGAAATTTTAAATTTCTTAACGATTATCGGAAGTACTTATACCAAATGTAAACTTCAAATAATGAAGAAGAAACGCCGGCTGCGAAACACTTTAGAAACAGGATTATAATATAAAGATTATTTCATCAGCGTAAAAACGAAACATTTTATATATATATAGTGAAACCTCAAATGCGGACACTTCTATAATAGGGACACTTCTATTTCAGGACACTTTTATGATGTTTCCGAACTCTCTCCCTAATAAATAAATATAAATGAAATTCATGATAGGGACAATCTGTAATAAGAAGACGGACACTTTTGGAATAACGAACAACAATAAACACTTGCAAATAGTATTCTGTAATACGGACACCTAAATGTGAATTTATTAGAAATCATTAAACAAGGGTTTTTTCGCAGCATATCAGATATCTTTCCTAGAAAGATACTTTCACTTAATAACCCTTAGTAGAGTTGCTTATAGTGGCAGGTAGCAGAATTTTATTTGCTGCTTTATGCCTGTTTAACTAAAACAAATAATTTTAAATATTTTCATTCAGTTAAAATGAAAATTTAATTTCGGTTCGTAGTTTCTCTATTTGAATTTTTTTTATTATTTGAAACTCTATCTTAAAAAGGAACAATGAATTAAGCAAAAACAAACAAATATTATGGGTACTTTTACGTACTATATGTAGATATACAATACTTATAAGCACCTTATACAAATTTTCAATGAAGAACCCCCTTAATGTGGACACCTTCTTAATACGTACAAATAATTTGATCCCACATGTTTCCGGTTTAGGGAGGTGTTCAGAGGTATATATGTATACAGAGCCAGTCTGAAATAATCCGAACTTCTTAACTGGACGTACACTTTAGTGTAAAATATAGGTTTTTTTTTCAAAATGGTATATACATAGTTCGAGTTAATGGAATATAAAGTTTCAACGCAGATTTCTTAAAAAGAAATCGCTCGAATAGGTCGATTTTAATTTTTTAAATTAAATGTCTTTTGCTAAAGGTCAATAATTGACATCCAAGTAATGGCGTCATTGTATTTTTTTTAATGGTAACTACCATTTTCCCCATAATTTAGATATATCATACTTTCTACATGGCCATTACATTAAAAATCCACTAAATTTTTAGCATCTCGCTGAACTTATGGGCGACTCTTGGCAATACAGTGCACTTGATGGGAGAAGAAACGGGATATAATTATTCTGGCGAAATCTGTGTTACTATGAAGTAGGTTACATACTGTAATATGTGTATGTTTTAGAATTCAGATTAACTTCCTTAATCATGTTTACAACCGCGTAATATGCTGTGAGGTAATGTGACTACAGTATTGCTGTCACTTGCAGGTTGTAGGTTGTCCTGTAAGTGTACCCTCTCTAGAACTATATCCAGTTATATACAATGCTTACAAGACACGAGCTCCGTACTACCCACATGAAAGTCACAACAAACACCTATTGTAACATTTCAGGTACACCTTTACACAACCAACAAAAATAAATGTCATCCCTATAAATAACATTCCAGAAAGAAAAATCCTGAGTTTTTAAATTTTTTTCAGCCAGTAGATGCCAACTAAGGATACAACCGTGCGTGTACACTTTAAAGTTCCTAATTATTCGAGAAGTACCTCAGAATAAAACCAACACAAATAAATCGATATTTTTCACCCCTTTGGAAAAGGAAATAGGGAGTTTTTGGATTTTTCTGAACCTACTCGAGGCCCAGTCTATTAGTGTATCAAGTTTACAGTTTACTGCTAAACGGAAACGTTCCTGGACCTCGAACACATGCATAGTCTAGATTTTCTCACGTCCGACTTTTCTCCATTTCTGTCAAAATTTGTTATTCGAATTTTAATCCGATGTTGTCGTATTACGCTCCTAGGGATTGTTTGTAATTGCCCCTTTAATATAATTGTGTTATTTCAGACTTACTCGGTATTTATGTGATACTGGCGGTTCCGACAGACGTTGTACTGCCCTAACGTTGGCTTTTCTTTTGGGGGCCATAATTGATTTCGACAATAAGACAAATACCGTACGATCATTATAATTACAAATTTACAATGACATTCCGAGTATGTCGACCAATATTCCTTCTCATCCACTTACACGTGGCATTGTTTTATATGTGAAATTAAAAAGAAAAACTTCAAAACCAAACGTCTGTTGATGTTTATCTCATCTTTCTTTCATTGACAAAATTTGTTGTATATTGCCTTAACAAACCCGGAATTCTTAATGTTTGTGTGACTCAATAATTGGATGTCATTTTTAATTTATAATTATGATTATCTCGTATGTTTTTTATTATCTAAGTTAATTCTGCCGTCCAAGCAAAAAGGCAACCTTTTTCTTTAATTGATAAATATTTTTAATTTTATTATCTTAATTTTATTTATTATTAACTATTATTATTATTTATTATTATTATTATTATTATTATTATTATTATTATTATTATTATTATTATTATTATTATTATTATTATTATTATTATTATTATTATTATTATTATATTAATTATTTATTATTAATTTTAATGTCTTTTTGTTTTGTATTTTTAACTCCCAGAAATTTTAATTGAAATTTAAAAAGAAATCGAAAAAAATTTTCTTGAAACTCTACTGCAACCTGATTCAATTTTGAACTATAAATAAGAGGAAAATAAAAAATTTCTTGGAGCCCTGTCACAACGCCACCGACCTGGTTCAATTGTGAATCTAAAGCGCGAAGATGCCAAGCCGGGACCATTTGCATACGTTGTGAGAGCACCACATTCATTTACTGTGTATGACATAGTTTTTATTAAATTAATTCGTTTTTTTCCCAGTATACTTATCTACTAGTGAAATATATCTAAGGAAAATATCGCAAATTTAAATTTTATTGTTATAGCTGTATTAGCTTCATTTTTATTAGTATGTATTCAATTACCTTCCTCTTGGTTTGGTGTTCAATTAAATGCTAAAATAT
Organism: Cryptocephalus primarius; assembly: GCA_963576515.1. Taxonomy (NCBI): domain Eukaryota; kingdom Metazoa; phylum Arthropoda; class Insecta; order Coleoptera; family Chrysomelidae; genus Cryptocephalus; species Cryptocephalus primarius. The sequence goes on from OY754937.1 coordinate 2,211,933, forward strand.
CAGCTTTGGCGACCTTTGTCGGCTCTATAATTTTAATTGTTTACAAAAAAATTTTTGTCAATTTTCTCACAATGATTTTGTTCATTCTCATATTTTCTTGTGCAGTACGTATCTGTAGAACAATACAGGAAACAATTAACATTATACCGGTGTTTGTTAAGCAATTACCTGCACTTATGTATGAAATCTCTACGTATTCATCAAAGGTTCGAAAATTGTACCTGTGGCTATGTTGCAGTAACATACGCCTAGTTTTTTGAATTTTTTGATAACGTATTATAAGTGTCTATGTTTTCCGAAGGTATTGTACACCGAGAACCCACCAAAATGGAGTTATTAAATTCAAATTTCTCAAAAAAAAGTGCGAATAGCAAGATCCGAAGATCTCATCTTATTAATAAATCCTACAGTTGCGGGCGACACAAATGTGTGACCGACAACTGTATAATTGCATGCTAACGTATGGTCTTCATGCAGCGGGGTAGTAAACGATGACGTATTTCTTGTTTCGGTTAGTTCCGGTATGTCAAACACAAATAAAAATAAAACACAAAATAATTGAACGCAGCCACTGTCATCAAGTGTACAGTTTTTCGTACCTATATACATATTTCGAATTTTTGATGACGGCGCAACATCGAAATGGTGTTACGCCATTTTATATTCCACATCATCGTGATTCCTAGAATATAATGAATGGTCTCTAAAAACGTAATGGGGAATAGGAGTATATGTTAAATCTGATTATAACATTTCAGGGTCGTTCGTACAGTTTTCACAATCCTTTCAAGGCAGGCAGTTTTAGATAATATATTTCTGCTGGCAATTGTTACTAAGTGCTTGTGGGCTTTATTGCTGACAAATCGTGTCATTGATTGACATCTGCACTGGAATCCCCATCATCTATAATATTAAATAGTTTATGTGTAATACATATAAATGTGAAGTCATAATTTTATGGCATTACTCATTTGAGTACCTATAAGGTATTCACAATAGCTTCGTATTTCGTGGACCCATCAGCGATGATATCTTGTTCCATTCACGTAATAGATTCAGTATAATTAAGGACACAACTAAGTATTTTAGATTTCAGATTACGTTCCTTATAATAGCAACAAGAAGACCTTATTCCTAACTCCTAAAATAATGAGTTTTCCATCTTGGCTCTTATAATTATAAATCCTAAATACATAAGTCCTCATACATATTAAAATTATGCTACGGATAAACCTTTTATTATTTTACTTACAACTCCAGAAGAAATATTACATCCTGAAGCTTCTCTTGCTCCACCCTTCTTCAATGATTATAGTAATATTTTATATCCCATCAACGACAACGTTTAATTTTTTTATTGCCATATTTTCCTCATCTTCTAATGTTTCTTCTATTACTTAGTACAAGTAGGTTTCGCAACTCTGATATGGGAACAAAAATAACAAATAAAATATGAATAAAAGATTTTCAAATTTATGACGGAACTACTGTGCAATTACCTTCTCTACTACTAAAGTTTCAATAGAAAATGTCTTCTGAGCTGTAAATGGACGTTCATTAGGGTCAACAACTGTTCTCACTGACTTCTTCCAAAACCTATGGACGAAATTGTTATCTGTTAGCCCATACCTGCTAAAGCTGCTTTTGTGGTGGGACTATCCATATTGATACATATAATTCCGGATTGATTGCTTGTTTCACAAAACAAATGTAATTTAGGATTGATTTTATTACTGATTTCTTTCGTAAATGCCACGTTCCCACTATTTTGAATGTTTGATAATGCGTTCTTCTAAAAATAATTGGATTATCGCTAGATTATAAAAAATTATATGCCGAAAATCGAACAAGATTACATTTTGGAATGTTTAAACTGCTTTAACCCAATTTGACTTGTAACCTCAAAAAGAGAAAACTTCGATTTGTCCTTATCCTTGTCAAATATCTATCAGGACCTAACCGAAGATCAGGCAAAATTATATGTAATAGAATCTGGTCTCTTCTCCAAACATTACTTTTCGACATTAGGTTTGTGATCAGATAACGTTTTGGGATTTGCAGGACGAAAAATAAAGTATCGTGTTTCTCAGACAATAAGAACTAACTAGGAAATTGACCCATAATTACTTTGCGCTGAAACCCATCATTCCTTGTATCCTAAACATCAACCCACAATCAGTTTCAATATTTAAATACTACTATTCGTAGGTGTAATACACTTTTAACATAATAAGTAAATAAATTTAATTTAATTTTATATTTTGATTTCAGTTTTTTCATTGTTTTACCATGCATTAAAATTAGTTGCATGCTAAAAATTGTATGTACCATCTACATTAGATATGGTTTAATGAAATATACCTAAGATTTCAATCTAGAGCTGGGTATCAATTAGTTATAAAACTTCATTTGAAAATATACTAAACTTTTAAATTTCCTTTCGGTTAGAATCTAGTATGGTAGAATCCGTGTAGTGTCTACGCTGACCACACACTATGCGACTCGCGATCCGCTTTTAACACTTGATATAGGGCAGCTCTTCATTTTACCATGTTTAAAAACACAAATCGAGACAGAATATAATCTCATAACACTAAATTAAAACACACCGAAAAAGTACAAACTGAAGAAGTACATATCTTCGTGCATACTGTATATCTTTATATTGACGCATAGTTTCGAATTTTTAATTTTTTTTTTTTTTTGAATTTTTATGCGTAATAAACTTCAAAAGTAAAAGAAAATTGAAGGAAAATAGATAGTTTTACCCAAATTCATACATAAGCATTTATGTAATTATATCCATATTGAATACTATAAAGGGTTGTAACCGGTCTATTCCCTAATAACCATAGAATAAATATTTCCTATCGGTAAATATCAGACTCATTACGTGTATTTTTAGGAATATCGCGATGGAGCAGCCAATCAAGGAATAAATAAATCTGTTTAATGACTGATACCGAAAAAGAGATAAAACTGATTCATTCTTAATGGTATGTCGTTAATGGGTTCTGCTGAGTAATTTTTTCATAATGGACGATTTCTTTTTTTCACGTGATTGACCACGTACTTAATTTCCCTGCTTTATTTAAGATCTACGAAGGTCCTTAAAGTAATATTAAGAAAAAAGAAGAACTGGAACAGGAGTAAGACAAGTGCTATCAGACAGAGCCAAAAATCTTAATAAACTTTACTGTACACATTTGACAGTGGAACATTTTGTCAAACTTTAAAAAAAACTCTTGGAACAGATTTCAAAAATTTTTCAAAAAATAGAAGAAAAACGACAAAAAATGCATAACAACAAATTGAAAGTTTAAAAGCTATTGCCTGGTGACAACGAATTGAAGGAATTTGTTTGAGTATGAAGTAGTATTAATCGAACCATGTAAAACAACACTACAAAATAAACAGAGAGTGAACTTCTGCCCAGTTGTGGAGAATTATTTTCATCCCCGATAACTCCCACACAAGAAGAAACATTTCACTATACAAAAGTTCAGAATGCTTCATCGAGAAATGAATATTACTAATTGTTTCGTGAAACTATAAAATAATCAGTTGAAAAGTTACCCTATTGCGTAAATTTCAGCCCTTTAGGCCTAGCGGTTTCGAGATATTCAAACTTTTCCAAGAAAAGAAAAATTAGGGGTCGTGGGAAAATACTTTCATTTCTGACATCGGGGAAATGTCCATTTTCTTTTGACATTGGAATTTCGCAAATCTGAAAAGGTCTCATTTTTGAAAAAAATCGCATGTGGTTATACCCCTTTCTTTTATTCCTCAACATATATGAAACTCACAGGTTTGATTCCTTAGAGTCCACTAACAGAAACAATATTTTTGATATCCAAATTTTTATGTGCCAAATGCTAAATTTTGGCATAAAAAATTTATGAAGGCACTTGTGTATTGTTTCATTTTTACTCTTGAACGCCAGTCTTTTGTTATTATACGTAGCTATAAATTAGCAATCAATTAGATCCAATATAGATGAAAAAAAAAATATATATAAAAAACACGAAGTTAATAACTTGGCAAATTTATGGTAGAGGATATGACTTAAGAAGTTAATAAATAGGTTACTATAAACATTTAATGCAAATTTTTTAGAAAAATAATTGCCATTATAGCACCATACAATCTAACTATTCTACAGGTAAAGTATTAAATTAAGCCTGATATTCAACCTTGTTGTTAATACTGTTAATTGTAATAACTATTGAGTAAGCATTGTAGCATTCTTTTTGGAGTACTACTTAACAAAAGTACCTTGGAAAATTAAAAGTATACAGGATACAGTAAACTAGTATGATATCGCAGTTTATACGTTGTAATATTATATTGAAACTTTAATTTGGACCGGCAGGGAGTACCAAATTCGTAGTTGTATTATGGAAAGCAATTCTCTATTAGAACTTCAGAATATAAGTATGGAGGTAATTCTACTGATATGGCATACCTACTACCTATATAGCATATCTACCTATATAGCATACCTATTTTCTGCCATAGGTCAACAGAAAAAGATCTAGTCCTTCTAAAGTTTTGGCTTTTTTCCTGTTGCGATATTCTTTGATTCCTTGATGTGCTGATGATTAGTTATCTTAAATATCTATTAAATCTCACTTCAGGCATACTCTTCTTGTGCTCTCGTTTTGTGTGTTCTTCCCATTTATTCTAGTTTTCATTTATCTTTTAGTGTGAAGAATATTTGAAAGTGTTATTGAAAAGTCTGAATTGGGCGCTGTACACACCGAAAATACTACTCAACATAGATGGTGTGGCATCATAACTTTCTTTTTTCAAAACGTAATGAAATCCACTTTGCGAATTAGATTTTTTTATAATACAGGTTTACATATAAAGTTTTATTTCACAATTCTTTAAAAATCATGTGAGGTAGGTGACGCCCCCCATTGTCCATAAACCGAATAAACCAATTTCTGGTGTTTATCATGATCCTTTCTAGCATGGCAGCGGGGATGTTGGGAATTTCGGCTCTAATATTGGCCTTGAGATCTCCTAGCGTCCTTGGATGACTGTCATAAATGCGGGATTTCAAAAAAATCCACAAAAATTGCAAGGGACCAAATCGGGGGAGTGGGCTGGCACCTCCAAATCGCCCCTTATTGAGATAAGTCACCCCGGGAAGTGTTCCCTCAAAACAGCCATCGATGCCCTGGAAATGTGAGCCGTTGCACCGTCTTAGTCAAACCAAACGTCCCCTAAATTTAAATCTTGCAGTCGAGGGAAAAAATTCCTCCGACATTTTCACATATCGCTCAGAATTCACTGAGCTTCATTGAATTCACAATTATTGCTCTCTCTTTCGGAATTAAAAAATTGAAATTCACAATTGAAAACACCGCGTGATTGAAATTAAAACACGTTAAACGGTATGATAAATCTTTAACCGTAAATTGTACCTAACCTTCAAATTTCCCTCTGTAGGGGCCTTTGATGCCGTTCTCGTCCGTCACCAGGTTTCGGACTTCGATGCATGTGTATACTTCTCGCCACGAAAGAAAAACTGGAATGGCTTATGGGCGGTTTCATAATCGACTGCATGCAAGAGCGCGCAGTAAAAATGGAATGGTGCCAGGGTAAATGGAATAAAACGGTTTATCTAATGATGTATGTAGAAAAGCATGGAAAAATGTTGGGCGTCCCTGAAATTCCGAGGTCGGAGGCCGTCTATACATGTCACCACACATATTGATCCATTTAAACTGGGACGCTTTGAGCCATCTGTATGGTGGGAATTGTGACGTGCGTTAAATTTTATTGGAACATAAGTCATAATGTAATTTGCTCCGCCCGCTTTTCTTTCTTGTCTCTACCTATACGTGCGTTCGACCACTAAGACACGACTGGAGAGTGCCGGCCTCGGATGTTGGTACGTACGTCAGGGCATGGTGCAACTGTTCGAGCGGCCGTCTCGTCGAGGTGTCAGGACAAAAGTACGAGTACTAAACGCCAAAGTTGCGCTCACGTCATCAGCATTGTATCACATGTCTATTTAGAGTGTTGCCAGATTTTCGGGAATCTCGCATTTTTCGCCGCACTTATACAATTATTAAATTGCTGGTTGCATAAGTAACAGTAATTAACAGTAAGAGTAAAATGTGTTGTACTAGTTTTTAAATGAAAAACTAACCAAAATACTCCTTCGCTTGTAGACTATTTAGTTTTGTTTAAAAAAAAAAACAATTTGTATTCGCAGTTTTTGGTGCAGCTGAATTAAATATTAGAATATCTGATGGCGAAAAACATTTCACAACAAGTGTAAACAAAGCGTGTAAATGTAATCACAAAACGTAAACATAACCTTAAAAGACCTTCTCACGGTCGATATAAGGTTCGATTAAATCCGACAACGTAGCACGGTACCTATGTTTACACGTTGCCATTACTTACTTGTTGATTAATATTTTTCAGAAAATTTTAGATGGCCGATTCTTTCAATTCAATGAACCAAGCTAATACGCATACATCATGTTACTAAAAAACATTTTTTTAGACATATATTTACATTTGATTATTTGATGACACATTTTTTTTATTCTAAGAAAAGTGTTTAATGTCTATATAATATACGTACAATACGATACAGATACGTTGCCGAAAATCTGGCAACACTCTAAATCGACCTGTCATAAAATGGTGATGACGTGAGCGCAACTTTGTTTGGCGTTTAGTATAGGTCAGGTCGCACTGGTATGGCCAGCGAGTGGCTTCCATGATGGCGGTTGGCCTGTACGGATATACGGATAATAGCGAAACTAGCACTCACTTACGGAGAGAGCAGCACTCAGAGCCAAAAGAGAAAGCAAAAAGAACCGATCGTGTTTTCTCCTGGTTTTGTATACTCATCTCGCTAATGTCATGGTACCATCGAAATAACGAACTGTTAGACATCAAACACTTTTTTTTCCCAACAGTGTGGGATTTTTACCTCACTAAAAACCCCTCTCCAGGTTTATAGGGACTAGTGCATCCGCCCGGGGGCTGGCACTCGATCGGGAAAGGTTTGGTCTTGGCGCCATGAGGCAGCAAATACTTTCCTCATCTCAACTACTTTTATGTTCAACCATCAGATACCAACGATCAGAGAAACAGGATATGTCGATTCAACCGGTTGCTTGCCCAAACTATACCATTTTACATTCAAAATTATTTCAGACCGTGCAAAATATGACCTTTGCATTGTAAGAATAATACATTACTAATCTACCAAACATACCTCTAGGTTATGAATATTACCGCCCCGTTCCTTGTGAATACTACCGCTCTCAGCTCAATCAACTAAAAAGGCTTTAGGACAGAATCATCGGACGTGACATCTATCTAAGGGATGCTAGCACGTAGTTAAGTGCCTCTTTTCGGTGAACTTGATTTTATAATGTGTTGTTCTCGGTAGATTCTGACCTCGGAACCCACAGGGATATATATAGACATTCCATAATTACAATCTCTGTAAGTGGTAATATCAGTAGCATTAGCAATAAATTGAAACAATGTCCTTGTAATACCGTGTTGTGTAACCAATTATTCATTTTAACTAAATGTTGAGTCCCCACGCTATTATAATTTAAATTATTATTATTCATGCGCACTTGGCTTATATTTTAGTATCATGGGAGAAAGAAGACATTCCCAAGATGGTATTTTCCGCATGATCCGCTGCATTGGTAAAATTACCCCTGTACAACACGCATAATGTAATTCTGTCAAGTGCCCATATTTTAAACGTTTCGTCTCCGTTTTGATTACATCACTCCACTTCTGTGATTTTTGCTAGAGCTAGAGTGTCTGACTCAAGGCGAGAAAACTTTGGTATCAACAATACATTTACACCCGCAAGGGAACGAAGGTAGACGCCTCGAGTCTTTTGCTTGCTTCAAATACCCGAAACAGCCCAATTTATTGCGTTCTTTTTTGTAAAAGTTTCATAATAAGTTCTATTAGAGAAACACCACGATTTATTACACAATACTGGAATAGTAAACTGCTAATATTAGATTACTAATTGCTTACTTGCTGGTGTAAGTAACAAAATGTGTTTTAAGGTTATGTTCATTCTAAAATAACTGGTACTAGTCATAGTTGTATATTATTAACACTCAAAACTAGTAGTGATGCAAACACCTGGACCCAAATCTTTTCGAAATTATATGACACGAGAATTGTAGCATGATTTTTTTTGTTATAAAACATATGCGATAGTCATGAAATGTAAAAAATAATTTAGGATGTTATACAGGTGTTCTTTTACGTTATGTTACAAATCTGCGTAGTACATCTAACCAAATATATCAACAACTAAGTACCTATGTCAATATTATAACTACAACCATGTTTATCAAACATTATAAGTTAGCCCTCGTTATTCAAAAACACCCTGTAAAAACACCCACGTGCTTCGGTGTTATAGTGGAAGGTGACACGATTGGAACATCGCTCACGGCAGATCCTCTACTTTTTCCTCTCCCTCCCGTGGGCGACGTGAATATTGCCGAATAGTCCGGAGGATCGTACATCACCTGGATGTCTATTTTTCATCGCCGCCCCCGTCGCCTCTCGTTCCTCATCATCTGAAGGTGGCAGCTCGAGATAAGATAAGCTCCCCATTGTGTATGTGTGCGTTCCGGGAGCTCGGGATTCCTCTCGTTTCGCGGCTTTTGAATTTGTCATTCATCGTCGTCCTCGATAAAATAAGTAGGAATGCCTTTGCTGGCGAGGCGATAGCGAGCGATTTATCCGAGGAATACGAGATCACTCGAAGAATAACCCGGAGGATTCGATTCTCTTTGTGCGAGAGGCGAAAACGCCGGATGGATGTCGATGGATCAAGTGAAGTTTTCGGGGTCGTGTTGGTGATGTGACATATGGTGTTTTTCGTTGATTCTATATTCCGACAAATAAAGCTTCTCTCAGGTAAAATACTTTTATACTTTTTTTAAAAATGATATCATCAAAAATTATATTGGATATATAAGTAAAAGGTTCATCATCCGACTTGTATCATTTGTTTCTTCAAGAAGAATAATTGTAAATTTTATAAACATTTTAATGACCGAAATTTTTTTCGTTTCGAAGTTTAAATACCCGTCAACATTTTTCCCTCGATTTGAATGAATCAATATCATCACTTTCAAATATTTCATAAGATAGTAAACTAACGAATTTATGTCATGATAGAATTAATTGCAAATGTTTGCGTCCCCAATAGAATTATTTCTATCTACTTTTCTACGCTTTTTGCCAAAATAAAGCTGTGGGCTGGTAGTGTCTCAAAGTAGATTTTGAGTGAGGATTAATTCAATAAATAATTCAACTCTTTAAATTGTATTTTTAACACTCGTTTAACTTCAAATCATTTAAAAGTTATCAGAATCTACGTAGCTAACTTTCTTTCATACATAAAACGTACACGTACACATCTCCTCAACATGAACCGTTTCTGTCACTTTCTCAAAACTAATTCTTTCAAGTGAGGTTTCATACCAATGTGATTTGTTCTTTTTAAATTGTCAATGCTTTTTATCATCAAAATTGAGCTAATATTGTGGACTAATTCAATGTCAATTTTTCAGTTGCTGTAACTTGCACTTTACATTAATTAAATTTCCGGCTGAAATTGCCTTTGCTGACAGAAACGCAACACCCTGGCTGTTATAGAACCATAATATTATTATTTTTAAATAGAGAATCATACATTCACTAATGGAAAATAATCATATATATTCCTCAATATTTTCTGAGGTTATGTTATGTGCATCTTTATTTACTTCTTCCTCCTCGAACCCTTTGTCATTATTTGTTTCAATTGCCAAGTTATTGGTATCTCCATTCTGTCTAATTTGGGTGCTAATATTATTGTTGTATTTGATTACTTCTGTCATCATCATAGTTGGTTTGCTTTTTGTTAATTCTCCATATCATGAATATGTTATTTCGTCTTATTCAGAATTCTAAAGTAGAATTGTTAGTATTGGTATTAGTAAAGTAGAATTATTTTCCATCCAACTTATTTCCAAGTAAGTCGTTTTTCCCATACCCATGACGAACAAAAAAAAGTTTAAAATTACCCGCCCTTTTTTATGGAATTTCTTTATCAAGAGTTTGCCAGAAATTTCGGATTTATATGTTATTAGGCCATTAACCTGTCAAACAATTTTGGTTAAATAGGTTGAAAAATTTAGAGCTTTTTTATTGCAGTGTTTTGAAAAGTATCTCCGTAACTTAACTGTTATTTTTAGTCTTTACCTGTCACCTTACTTTTTAGACCTTATTTTTCATCGATTTGACTTTGGTCCAATAGGCGTGAAGAGACAAAATTTTCTTCCCTTTCTATGTAATCTCAAGAAATAACGAACATATCTGCCTCTCAAGCTTTGAAATGAGATTTCGAACTTTCAAAATGGTAAATTGACGTTTACCGTTTACGTTTAAAGAAAGTTAATTAAAATTGAGAATATTATAAAATCACCAGTTCCTTTTAATATACTCTAATAAATATTCTAATATATTCTTTTGATATCTTTAAAAATCACGAACTAATTGAACCTTAGTCTGTCATATCAATTTTGGACTTTTTTTTAAATTTTCAACTAAACGTCTAATATGAAGTTATCAAAGAATTTTGAAATGTTCTATTGCAATATCTGGGGAAACAAAGAAGTTATATTCTAATTTAAATTTTGAATATTTTGGTTTTTTTTTACATTTAATTGACGTTTGTCAAAAAGACGTGGTAAGATAATCTTGAAATTTTAAAACTTTCTTCCCAGCGTCAGCGTTTTGTTGGGATATTTCAGCGAAGCTTCCTATCGTTTTGTGTTCTAATCTGTCGTGTCAGATTTGGAATTTTTAATTGTCGAATTAGCTTTTTACGAAAAATATTTACACACAAAATAGTTATGAAGACTATTCATCTTTCTAACGTAGTTAGTATTTTGAAACATAAATAACGACGTTATCTGCCATTTTTATTCTAATTTGCCAATTCAGTTTTTCAAATTTTTCAAGTGTTAAATTGCCCAAAATTTGTGCAAATATGAAAGTTTTAAAACTACCAGTTCTTTCCAATAATTTTTTCTATCAGGATATTGTCACCGTACGGTAAGAGTGAATACAGGTCACCCAAATAAACTCGTGTAAGCTAACGACTAACACAGATTCGATCGGTTCAAAAGACACGAAATTAGGAGTTTGCGCTTATTATGAGATTGCGATACATTAATGAGCAGCTATATATAAGAAAACTTCTTACATTTGATGACGGATTTATTCAGTTTTGTTTTTATAACTATTTATTTTATTAAATTTCTCTTCTTCCGATTGTGCTTTGGAGCAAGTCTTTTTTGTATCCCTTTTTTTATTTTTCTTCATCTGAACTACACCTCCACGAATATTTCACATCCTTGGTCGTGACTCTATTTCGAGAATTTACGAAATTATCTGCTATTAGACCTTACTGCATCACATCAATGAAATTTGTTAATGTTCAAAGTGACGATTAGCGAGAAGGAAAAATATTTTTTTATTGCTGTATCTCGAAGAAGAACTAAGTTATCAGTTTTTCGGCCAAAGTTGTCAACTCAATTTTTGATTTTTTCGTACTGTTTTACGTTTAACGAAAAGGCCTGAAAAAACAATGAACATTTCATTTTGGTTTCTCTTCAAATCAGTTTTTTGGGAAGAAATTATACGCCGTTGTGTATTCTAACACCAAATTAATTGTGGAAATTTTTAGTTGTCAAATGGACGTCTAATGATAAATTTTATGAAATAAAATAGTTTTAAAGCCTGCTCATATTTCCAAAGGGATTCTTTTGTTGCTTTGATATTTTAAGAAATAACGAAGTAATGGTAACATTGTAAAGTGTCGTAGGTAATTCGAAAATTTGTAAATTACAAACGCAGATTAAAGATGTTTAAAAGCCAAAACTTTTATCCAAAAAATTCACTTTGATTTAATTTCATTCGCAAGAGTATTCATTTGAAATCGCCTAGCGCTAAATTTTTTTTTTTCAACCAAACAATCTACTCGGTAGACGGAGCCCTATTAGTTTCCCTATTAATTTAGAACAAACTCCAATCTAAACTTAGAATTCAATTTGGAATATGATTGTTAGCGCATTAGCGTGGATTCTGAAAGTGAGATGCGACTCCATCCCCTATATGGGAGAACGAACGTCTCGACTTCGAAATTAATAGCTTAAAGTCCCGAGAGAGCGCAATTTCACCCCCTTTGTCTATCCTCCGAACGTCTTTTCACCACCGGTCTATTTATTTTAAGCGGAATTTTAACCGACCGAGATACGTGACCGGACAACCGAAACCACACTGGTTAAATTTATCCCTCTCGGCCCTATCAATTTTACTGTCGTTCTGTGGTTTTTTTACCGGATTTGCGGTAAAGCTTCTGGTTTTACGGCCGGAATCAATAAAAAGGTACGTACTCGTGTAAATAATGTCGAATAGAAAAGAGAGAAGGAGTTTTAAAGAGTTGGCGGTAAATTACGTCCAGAAAAGGCGAGAAGTCGGGATAATGTCAGAATAAAGCGAAATATGGACCAAATACTTATGGACCAAAGAGACGAAATCGACTTAGAAATTGCACATTATTTATGCATTCCTTTCAGTTGTTTTTGTTACACCGGTAACTACTATCAAATAATTTTTCTTATAAAGGCACTTTAACTATAATGCCTCTGTACGGAGTTAAAATAACAAAACAGCTACTTTGAAGCTATTTTTTTGTCCTAATAGACACTCTCCTGTCCCAATTCTAGTGATGAATTTTTTAATGCATATGTATCAACAAAGTATTCGTTGATGTATCAGTTCTGTTGGAACATAGAATGCGTTCTGTCCGACGGGATGCAAGAAAACGTAACCTCAAAAAAGTAATGAAAGATTGTGCTTTACTGAAACAAACATTACTGAATATATGCCATATGTGCTAATAACTTGGAAATTAATTTGTTTGTAGAATAACTGCTTTTATTAGCTATTCTAATCATTGAGCTATTTTTTAATTTATAAAAAATGGTAATAATGATAGTAATAAAATCTTTTAAATAAAAACATATTTCCAGATTTCAGAAATTGATAAATTTCTGGTATTGACATCCTGATATACCACTGCAGAAATTAAATGGAGTAAACAAACAATACCAAATTATTAATCGACTTATACGAAGTTTACAAAAAGAAGGAAAGTACAGTGAGAGTAAAAACCATCAAGCAAATGTGGCATATTATTAAAAAGCTGGGAAAAAATGTGAAATTATTGTATCACCGAATAATTGTGAACACAGATAGAAAGTGCCATAACGCGATTACAAAAAAAATTGTGATTTGTGATTTCATAGAGAAGAGAAACAAAATTTTAAAAGAAATTGGTTGTAAATGCATTCACAGTGGGTTACGAATTTAACACTGCACCTTTTTCTCGCAGTACCCGCTGTAATATATGTTAGAATATTTTATTGTTTGTATATTAAAAACATTTATTTTAATTTTATATTTAAAAACTGACTTCAGATTGTATTGTATTACACTGTGGCTACTGTCACATTATTCAATCGTTGCTATTGGAGCGTTTTATTTAGATAATAATTTATAGAATTATAATGTTTATCACAATTTTTCTTCAAAATTTTCTTGTGTAACAATCATCCATATATAATTTGTCGTACGTAAAAGATTCAGCTCTTTTAAATTATGATTAAGAAATATACCGTCGTCATGTCTCTTTTTGGAGGTACCCCATATATTAAATTGTCATGTAGAAAAACTCTTAAATCAAAATAAAATGGATGGGTCCCAGTGTTTTTGAAGGAACTTACATTTTAGTATTTAATTAATTTATCCTCTACATTACGAACGCAGTATATGTAGAAAAAGTAGTTTATTCAGAAACAATAAAAATAATCACGAAATGGTATTTATGTAAATTTGAATCATTTATTTAGGTATGTCATAATTATATTACAAGCAAATTTGATGAGTTAAGATTGAAATTGTATTAACTAATCTGAATCGTACAATGAATATGGTAATTTAATTACATATCACACTCAATATTGAAATATCAAAATAAGATCGTCCTTGTCTGGCTACATATCAACTATGCATTGTACTTCTTCATCATCGTCTATATTGTGCTGGGGTGATTACATACTTGGGAGTATATTTTCTTTGACAATAAATTCATCATTAATGCATTAAACATTATGTACTTCGCAATTGCGATTGACAACGTGACAAGTTTATGGAAACGAACTCCTTTACCCTAATAAGCTATTCTCTCTCTGCTCGAGATTAATCTACATAATTTTTCTGCTGTTTTCCGACGACCATCCCCCTGTGAATTTTCATATTTCATAGACTCGGCTGTTTTAATTACCCTACAGGGCTGTTTTTGTCTTCTCCGCTGATGCTTTATCGTCGTCGTTCGCTTTGTAGTGTACTTCGCTTTGTTCTTTCTAATGTCTTTCATTTCTCTACGCGGATGAAAAAAGCTGAAGTGCCAGCGTGTACGTGCGTGTTTGTGTTGAATGTGTTGTGTGTGTGAGCGTGAACAACGGAGGAAATTAAGTTTCTGGCTTCTTATTGCGCTAGCAGTTTTGAGGGATTTAACAAGGTATAATATGATTTGACGTTCCTTTATGGGATAAAGTAAATGTTTGTTGTGAGGTGTTCGTCGGCTCTTTTTACTTTTACGGAGATAATTTTTAAACGATAAAGAATGGAATGGAAGGAATAAATCTGACAAAATTATTGACGATTCGAAATTTTGTATAATATCTATACTTTGAGGTAACATCTTGGGTACAAGAAAGGGGTTTTGAAAATGGAACCGTTTATTTTGGATTACGTTAAATTATCAACATTTGGAAAGTGTCCAACTTTTGTGTTTCCATATAACTTTGAAACAGTTTTTTTGCCGATCGTGAAATATACGATCCATTATTACATTTGTTATAGCTTTAGTTTTTACTAGCGTAATTTTATTAAATAACGTTTTATAATAAGTAGTAACAGCACCAACAACTCGTGAAGAATAATTCGAATCAAAAAACCTCTATTTATCTGAATTATTAATTTAGAGTATGCTCGGCATCGAAATAGACTCGCTATATACAGTAATGGGGGATTCGAATTAAAAATTCTCGGTTCTGGTCAGGAAGAGTAATTAATATATAGTGTTTAGGGGATTTTTCTCTTAAAAGTATAAAAGGAGGAAAAATTTATTTATTGCAAAATATTAAATAGCTATTAAAAAATAATGAATCGTACTCTTCTACATGCATAATTACAGTATAGGACACGACCCATCGATTTTAAATTAAAGTTTCTTTGATAAATACTTAGAGCATATGTATATTTATTAAAATTAATGAGTTCAGCAAAATATACCCTGTTAATTGGAAAAACTAAACAATAAGTGGAAACAAACACTTTGACACATAATACCAGTATAAATTTAAATACTAGTTTGGTGATAACTATGAAAGGAAAATACCAATTTAAAGATGTATTCTGATCCAAGTTCTACAGGGTCAGTATATTTCTTCTAGATATTAATTTACTGCCCGACTATTGGAAACCCGAAGTCGGAATGTACAGAAGTTGGATGAGCGCTTAAGGATTATAAAGCCTGATCGTAGGTACAGTTCTAAAAGACTAAGTGGGTGTCATTCTAATAAGCAACTTCTTCATGGTCTAGGCTTTAAACTTGTTCATGTCCATCCGATATTTCTTCCTCCAACTGGCTCATATTCCGGAGCTTGTTTAGGGAGTCGGTCATCGTTCATCCTACGTGTTTGTGCCAGTTATCACAATAGGTCTTTAGCTAGTCCGTCACTGCGGAGACATTAAGCTCTTTTCGTATTGTTTCGTTCCAAAAGCAACCTTCCACACCCCTATGAAATGTCACCACTTTGGCTTGCAATCTACTGAAATCTGTTTTACGAAGTACCCAGCTTTCGTTGCCATACAGGAGAGCAGGTAGCACCATTATTTTGTTGAATCTTATCTGTGTATCACATCGACAATGTTTACCTAGGGTTTCTCGTATTGTCCCACATATTTTAGAGAAGATGCCCATTTGGTTTTCTACATCGTTGTTATAGTCGTGAGTTACGTCACAACCTAGATATTTGAAATGCGAAACTTGTTCTAGGTTGGTATTATTTATGCATATTTTGGAGCCTGTAATATCTGCTCCGTGGATGGCCCTAATTGTTGTCCTTGTTGAAATTTCACAGTTGTGGTCTTTTACAATCTTATATAGTAGGTACTCGTATATAGCTTTTTGTAGGATATTTTCGGGGGTAATAATAATAGTTTGATCGCCTGCGAATAGCAACGTATTAACACTGTTGTTCCAATGCAGTTGACTGCCCTCTAAAGATATCAAGTCTACGCTGTTGCTCTTTGTAATATTGGGTCCATCTATTGTTGATTATGATGTTAAGGTGTGCTGTGTCTTTTACGTCTTTATTCAGAGATGTTTTGGAATTTTGTAAACTTAAACGTGTCTTCCATCCACGTCATTTTCGATTTGACATATATACCTTTTCCAACCCTGTTGATGTACTTTCCCTGTTATCGTCTTAGCTATGTTTCTCTTAAGTATGTAGTCCTATAGTTTTATAACGTTCTATTGATAAGTATTTTTTTTGTATGCCTCCTGTTTATCTTTTATAGCTTCCTTAATCTCCTATTTCCATGTCGGTGGACCTTTCTTAGTGCCGTGTTTCTGCCTTTTCCCTAGCACTTCACGTGCAGCTTTGTGGATTTTGTTTGCGATGCTAGACCATTCCCTTTCTATTTCGTTATCAGTATAAAGCGTATTAATTTGTTCTGAAATTTTTTCTGGTATAGATGTTTATTGCCTACGTCTTCTAGCCGATGAATATTGTAAACCTTCTCTCTTGTAGTTTTTTGTTTTCTCAAAATCTAACTCAAGGAAAGGGTATCCTTATTTTGCTCTGGACAAAAAAGTGATCTAACCCTGCATCTGAACCTCGGAAGACTCGTGTGTCTTGTATTGGGCTTTACTACTTGTTATTAATTATTATGTGGTTGTTGATGCCCCCCTCGTTTCAGGATCCCGTCGCTAACAAAATATAATTACAAATGTTCTTCTTTATGAAGAAGGTGTTGGTGATCTTGGAATGGTGATCTTTATGGAAAATGTTGGAATTAAGTTATTAAATGAGTCGTAATCACTTAGCATTAGACCATTGGCATTTACTGCTTGTTTCCCTTGATTGTCGACACAATCGATAATTGGTTCGTTACCAACTCTAGCATTTAGGTCTCCTACAATTATTATATATTATTTTGCAGAGTCGTATAATTTCTGTAATGTCTCATAAAATGCGTTGCACTCTTCTTCTTTTCCTTGATCTGGGGTATACATTGATATGAGCGTGATGATGAGCGTTCCATTTTTTTATATCGGTTATGATTCTTTCATTGATACATCGCTAGCCGGTTACGTACTTCTTTAACTTTTCTTCTATCAAGATTGCTACGCCCACCTGAGTTCTAGCATTTACTGGGTCTGTGTTCTATATTAGTAATTGGTTGTTTATTTTTTTTATACATTTTGCTTTCCTTTTCGTTATGGGGATGTCAATTGTCCCTTCAAGATGTATCACACATATTGTTTCTCAGAAATATCCCTCTCGCTCGCACTCCATGCTCACCCCTCACATGACTTTGACATGACACTTGATGACTTTTAGTGTTGAAATTCATTTTATTAGTACGGAAATTTGGTGGTAGCTCAACCGATATTGAAAGTCACTAAACACATTTAAATATCACCTCTTACTCAGCTGTTCCGAAATGGCGAGCGCGCCCGAGGTACATTCGCCATATCATATATAGTGTGTTTTAAGTTTTATTTTTAACTGAGGTGATTTGTTCTTATCAGTAACATCTAGAAAAGTCAAAGTTGAACTTATAGAAAACATCTAAAGGTTTTTAAGGAAGAACAAAAGCTTAATTTTACAACGTTTGTCTATCCCGATACGTTTGTTCGAAACGATATATACCGTTAACTTCAAGCTTTTAAAGATGTTTATTGTGATAAATTCTATTTACTAAATTGTGAATGAATTAGAAACTGGTAGCAATTTTAAAAGCAAACAATTTATTCAGAAATCACGTTTGTATTATAAAGGTACAGTTTATAAATTTGCACACTTTTAATTTTTACTTAATACAATTTAATGATTTGATAAAACGTTGAATTTTTTTGTTATAAAGATTTATTTTGTTTGTTAAAATAAATCTGTCTGTAATGGTGTAACTTTGGAAAGATATGGAAGATAGTTTAATCCCACTATTATTTCAGTTCTTTTAATTCAGAACTCCATTAAAAGATTAGAAAAATTAGAAAAAAATATGTCTAGCTCTCTTCAAAAATTTCTGAATATAAGTAGAACATTGTGGCAGCACTCGCTCCATAATGTGAAGTTTTAGACATTGATGTATCTAGACCAGTAACATATATACCTTCCAAGGGGTGTGAGATAAGTACAACAGAAAATTAAATGAAAAAAAGAAAAAAATTTAAACAAACGAAGGGTAAATTCGAATTTACCGTATCGAAATCGGATGGGTCACGACTAATAACTGGTGCAATTGTTATTGGGAAATAACAAAACTAATCCCTATAATGGATTATCTTTATCTAATTTAAGTTTATTCTATCTTCAAAAAATAAACGTTTATTGTAGTGTCCTGAAGATGGCCTCGTAAAAGGCTTCATCGACTTTGAAAAAGTATTTATACCAAAACGGTTTCACTAAAGCTCTACCCTTTCGAACTACGTCAGGTGAAATAATTCGATAAACATAAACTTTAAATTTTTAATGACTTTTCAAACAGAATGTTAGGTAAAATTTATTAATATAATCACTGGCACAATACTTTAGTTTTTGTGAAATAAAAAAGTAATACATTGACGGAAATTTAAACAGCAGCTATTTATTGCGTCCATACGTCCCATGGAGATTAACTGCTTTATAAAACACGAATTTTCGAAAATCGTAATGCACATAAATTGCCTCTAAATATTACGGTAACTCACTGAATAGAGCATGGTATATGAAACAGCACAAAATATAAATGAAAAGCCTCTTTCGTTGAAATATTTTGGCCATTTTAAACCATTCGTAAAATAGAGCAATGTGTTTCAAAAGGCACACAAAACGTTATTGGAAACTTATTTTCAGAGTTAAGTTGAAGAAAAATGTTTCCATTTATTTTCATTAATTATACAAGTGGTGCAATGTTTTGCAATGGGAACAAATTATAATATGCAGATTTCAGGAAAAACTTAAATACATCACCTTTGCTCTGTTTTTTCTTATAGTTTTCCAGTCGATTTATGTTAATTTTATGGCACTTTGTATTTTCTGATAAAAACTTTATATGTTAATATTTAAAGTTATCACATGCATTTAGGATAAATGACGTGTTATTGTCGAACAGTTTTTGCTAAAAGATGTTATACACAAGTGTTATATTCACAGATTTAAATTTGTTAAAAAACATCAAACCTAAAGTGTTCAGAGAGGTAAATCTTTAGTACTTTAATATATGTAATTACACTTAAAATTATACTTAGTCACAAGTTGAATGTTTCGAAAAATTATTCCATTCTCATTGGAACTCTATATGTTAAGATTAATGATCTTTCAGAACATTTTCCCATATTTTTCAGGAGTATTTTCACAGTTTACCTAATGATCTAATCTTGGTATCGTTGAATATTCATCTGGCTTTTATTCCATTATATATAAATAAAGCAAACAAAGGAAATTATGGCTTCAAAGGGTCGAATCCGGTTCACGTAAACAATACTAAACAACAGGGGCTGCTATCAGGAAAAAACAAATAAGAGGCTTTCTATTGTACAAAATAATTCAAGGAAAGGTTTATTGTTACGCGATAAGTAAGCAGCTTTTGAGGTCATCTCTTCTTTATTTAACAGTCGTATGAAATTTTGAAAATCTGTGTATTTTCAAACGTCCTAACCAATTTAAGAATCCTAATAGTGTAATTCAGTAGTTTTATTAATATTTAGTTTAAGTACAAATCTGCAAACAATTACCACTCTTAATTGAATCATACATTGCCTTGAAATGTATGAAAAAAATCCACCCCTAATTACTTCCTAATTTCCCACCCGGGACATTAGGTAACGAGGAAATTTGTTTTAATTACAGTAATAACCCTCGCCGAGAGTGGAGAACTTTCTGGAATTGGCATGCTCGTCCGCTTGTTCAGGAGTTGTTAAAAATAAACTTTTTGGGGTCAATTACGGTATAATTACGTCGTCAAAGTTCTGCGACTTTCAGAGAGTACCATTTTAATTCCGCTTTTGGGTGCATGTACTATAGGGGTTCGTCGCTGGAAGTTTTTAATTGAAAATCGAATTAAAATAGCTATGTTGGAGACAGACGCTTGATACTCAACTTTAATTCCAAATAAAAACCTGGCATTAAAAAGTAGTGTACAGAACTTTTGAAAGTAGGATGAGTTACGACACTAAGGGATGGGCAAATCAATGGTATGACAATAATAAGAAATGTTTGTGGGGTGTTAAGTGTTTTTGTTATAATACCTGAATGAACTGTACAGATTTGAAATTTTCAAATTTGATATATTTTTGTCATTTTTTAACATTTTTTACCTACTTCCGAGTATTTTAAATACCATTGAAATTACGAAAAATCATCTACTCTTTTTTCATGAAATTGGTAGTACTTTTAAATAATATAAAAATGACTGTGTTGTGCAGCAGAGTTTAGACAAGTTTGCAGGGGGCGTTTGAAGTTAAATTTATCGTTGTCGACTTTGTCAATGCATTTTTCTTAACTTTAAAATTTTGCAAAAGTGGAAAATCTATGACCGTAGAAAAGTAACCGGACTTTCAAGTAATAAGAGTGCAACGAATTAGTTTCAGTGAATATGAAACAAGTTACAGGCGTTTAAAATTAAATACTCCGTGGGTAGACTAAGTAAAACAAACATGCACCACATAATCAAACTAATTTTTCTACACCGCTATACTAATTAAACTTCGCTAATTTATATAGTTGTGGTTTGCCGCCTTGGTTATAGTTTCTTGTTTTGTTTACACTATTTCACTTAACTGTATATCACTTACTGACTTCGTGTCGCACTTCTCGTTTTCATTTGGGTAGCCTTCTGCTTTCGAATTTTCAATAATCCATCAGGTAGCACAATAGAAACGTCCAGAAGTTTAGGGTACGCGATACTTAGATTTGTTTCGATTCGAGAAACTTCAACTTCGCACCTGGCTTTGATTGTCATCTACTGGATACAGGACGGCGTTAAAAACAATTTGAATAGGTCTTTCGTCTATAGGTTGGGGAAAACAAATTGGCATTTGTTTGAAATGTCTTAAGACAAGAATAATATTCAAATATGAGTAAAATTTTGTTTCCTGTTTGATTGCTTATAAAGTATATACGAACGGACTAATTTCTTTAGTTGTGATTTCAATTCTGCAAAAATAATAAATACAGGTGGGGATCTCCACAACCCGTGTGATGTTTACAGGTAGTACTAGTTACCTGTCTTGCAGATAACAGATTTGTTTTTCTGGTAGCAAATTAGATAGTTAAGAGGTTCTGTCATTAATGTGGTAAACAAAAACGTAGACACGGAGGATAGGGATAATTGAACCGATTTAGGGATCGTTTATCAGGGGATTACTGATATGTCAAAGTTCCAATTACCCATATTATTATAATTGTAGCAGGAAACTCTTAAGTTGTGAGTACAAGCAAGGTTGTTACTGAGAATTTTAAATATTTACATTTCAGCTTTTTAAAAAAATTCGATTATGATGGATAATTGACATCCGACCGAGCTTAAAAGCAGGGCACAGCAAGCAGGTTACTCAGTTCATAGTAGTTGAGATGGAGTTCTCAGCAAAGGAATAAGGTCAACGCAAATTGCTGGTCGAGGGCTATATATTCATAAAAGACAATATAGTGTATGTGTGTGTCTATATAGGGAATATGATCATTTTCAGTCAACGCAGTGCTGAGTAAGATATATCAATATTTCTGATTCTTGTTCCAAAAATCCAACAGAGCATAACTATGGAGGAGACCCTGCAAGTGTTGGGGCAAGCAAGTTTATGGAAACAGTTTGTGAAACTGCTAGTACTTCAAGAGACACACCTCATTAAATCATATCGTCGTATCGCAGAACCTTACAAGTTACCCTTCCGAAAAACCCCACAAGTAAAGAAAATATTAAAAGAACCATCAGAAACATCAGATACCGTACAAAACCGCACCAGCCACCCCTATTCATCGTAAAGAAATTATTCTTTCTGGGCAACACGAATGATGATTTGATATTGAGGCAAGAATATTCTTGGAACAAGAAACTCTAGATTTGGAGACGAAATCTGAACATTTGTATATGGATGTAACATTTAAGTCCGTGCCACACTTGTTTTCGTAGGTGTATACAATCCACGGTTCGAAAGAGAACATATCCATTCCACTCATTTATGCTTTACTGCCGGATAAGTCTGAACAAATTTATCTCATACATTTTGAAACTCTGAAGCATTTGGATATCAGTCTGTCGCCAAAGTCAGTGATGCCCGATTTTGAGAAGGCTGCACCAAAGCTTTTTCAAACTGTCAAGTGAGAGGGCGCTTCTTCCATTTCACTCATCATATTTACGGAAAAATACAAAGTGAGGGTTTTAGGCGGACAGAATTTTCTATGACCATGAGGATGTCAAGAGTTTTAGCATTTGTTCCAGTAAACCGCACAGTGGAGTCATTCGAGACCTTTGCGATCTCTTTCCGGACGAAACACAAGGAATTCTTGATTATTTTCAGAATACATGGATAGGACGAATGGATAGAAAACATTGACGGAGAAATCCAATATTTGCTCATACAATGTGGAATTGTTTTGAAACTATTTTAAATGATTTACCAAAAGGAATAATGATGTTGAAAGTTGGCATAGGTGCTTTGAGAGCCAGTTGTCCGCAAGTCACCTTTCAACATGGAAATTTATAGATGCGCTTAAAGGAGAGGAAGGTATAAATAATTTAAAAATCAATCAAATATTTCGAGGCGAAGCCTTACCTCATAAAAAGAAGAAAGATAGGGACAACGACGAAAGACTAAAGAAGATTGTAAATCGGTACGATGACGGTGAAAATATTATACAGTATGCCATTTTGATTAATTTAGTTTCGATTAAATGATCTTAACTTACTGGAACTTTTCATCTGTTGGGGGTAGGATGGCCCTTAATGCAATTTCATTGCAGTACTGTTTCGGTTTAATGCGCAATATTCTTTAAACGTTCTAGAAAATGTTCAAGCGACGAAAGGGTGTGTGGTTCTTATAATAGGGAATTTAATAAAATTTCGTATATAGTACTTAAATTAATTCCATGCCATACATATCGATCAAGCTAGGTATGTTCAAAAGTGCGACTTTCAAGTTTAGACATTTTTAACAATATAGAACGTTATAACGCCTGGCTGTTCATATTTGAAATTTTTTGGGACGGCCTTTAATTTTACATTCAGAGTAGAGAATACGTTCTTTGGTTTTTAATACATATAGATTAATACTAAACGACCACTGCCCTGGCACTATACCTCGACGAACATTGAATAGTTTCGATTGGCATTCTTTAGGTTTTTTTTTAAACTTTTTAAAGAAAATTTCACATTTGTTGAGCTTACAAGAAAAGTTTACTTGTGTGATGTGCAGAGTTTTTATTGTAGAAATAAGTTTAACTCCCTGTTTGGAGATTAAAATAATTTCAAAAATTTTGGCAGTCCTGGATCCATAAGTTTGAAGGTCATCAAGGGTAAAATTCTATTAAGAGTGGACGAGAGAGGGAGAGCAAGAGCGAGAGAGAATTAGAAACAAAACGCTCCTTGTACTCCACTATCACCCACAAAAGTGGCGTTTATTTATAGACTGAAAAAATGTGAACTTTTTTGGCAACCTAGGGCCTATGGAGCTTGATATCTTTCTGTGAAATGTACAAAAATGGTGATTTCATATGGTAATATAATATGTGGCATTTTCAGTTTTACAGGTTAGGAAATTTGAAAGCTCCTATATCCAAAAGACAGATGTTTTATTTTTTGAGTATCGCTCCTCTTCTTAAATTGAATAGGGTAATAGAACATTATACTATAAATTATTCCAGTATAAGTAAATAAAAAAATATTTACAAATTACAACTATCTATTTCGATTTTCTTTTAATATTGTCAAGTTTAAACATACTTTTTCTTTACAGTCACGTGACACGAACAGCAGGCTGGTTACCACCTGCAGAAGCCTGGAGGACGAGCGAGGATTCCATACCCTACGGATGGGAAAGGGCTCTGGACGATTCTGGCAGCACATATTACATCAAGTAAGTCGTGATTTTGTTAAATGAAATTAACTAAAATTAAGTCAGTCAATTTAAGTTAATTCTGTAAGCAAAGGACAAATGCAAAATGTCTTGTAAAAGCAAAGACAAGAAATGAGAAATTCCATCCACCCACTCCCAGGACAAAAAAATATATATTTCATGCACTTTTACGCGACATTTTTCCCCAAAATGTTTACAAATTGCCTTTGCCCATAATGACCTTTACTTTTCGTCCTCTCGCCCTTATCATCTTTCACGTTTATTCTTGTTCATTCTCTACCCACACGAATTTTATACGCTTTTTTACGCCCCCGTAAATTCGGTGACATTTTCCGAACGAAATCGAACAAATTGCCCGCAAACGGTGAAGATATTCAGATAGTGCGTGTGGGTCCGGGGGTGGGACGCGGAGATTGTCGGGAAAAGTGTCCTCGAACAAAATACACAGCAAAGTAACAAAAAAAAGATATACGCGTATAAATAAAAGATGGATTACGGTAAGAAGTTTTCGTCGATCGTAATAAAGATATGATCGGACTTGTAAATGTCGACAAAGGCAAGAGAGAAATAGAGAGAGAATTTTTTTATGTTCTCCGAACAGGCTTTCTATAGAAACATTTTTACGTTTTTGAGTGTTTGATATGTTTAGGAATTTAGGAATTTATATAAGAACCCTTACTTATTTCACTTTCTTCTAAGAGAATCAGATTGGATTATATGTATTAGATTTTAGATTAGAAATATTTTAGAACGAAACAGTCCTGAATCCAACAGTTTGAGAAAATTTAAATTTTACTAGCCGTGAATGGTGGGTGCTTCAGACACGCAATTCTAGGTTGGAAAATTACGGTACGTGGATAATTGTCAAATTGCTATAAATACGTTCGACTCAGTAATTAACTTAGTATCCTTTGACTACACCTAGAAACGGGCAAGTCTTTTTTCAAAGAAATCATGGTTCCTACCGAGACAAAGAGAGCTTTTAAACTTCTAAACACAGGTGTTCCAGGTAATGCTTGTACATATTTCAATAAATTAATCAAGTAAATACAAGACATAAGTGATACCCGGTAGGATTACGACTGCAAGGTACTATTAACATGGAACTAAGAATTATCACTATAACTTATCTGGTAATAATGCGTAGTACCCTAAAATTGAAATATATTAAAAAAATTATTGTATTACAGCAGCTCTTCTAGGTAGTCTGAGTGATGTCTTGGAAACCTCACTGTCTTAGTTGTAAATAGTAACAAATTCTGCCACAAAAATGATGTTTCTCTAATCCTTCATAGAACTATGTATCTTAATTTCTAAGCAAAGGTTGACGTAAACATGTTATAACTTTCCAGCCGAACAGTTTCCGGTTAATATTTTACATAATACAGGGAATCACAACTTTCTTTTTTCAAGTGCATGACATTCGTGCTGTAGAGGTCGTAGTGAGCGAAGAGTGGTCTTATTTGACAGGCATACTTCTAAAGTTTTGTTTCCCACCCGGTCAGTTGTCATGATGCATTGGAACAGTGAATAGCGTGCGTTTGCCGTTGAGGCGTACTTTTCGAGTAGACGTTCTGTGATCGCAACCTAACATACCTTTCGAAATTGGTTCAATGTAGCCTCGGTAGGCCCTTTTTCAGATCGGAAATCGATTTTTACATGGGTGGCTTCGTTCAGACAAACCGGGAGTGTGAGAAGGCGAAGAACTAGAATCCTCAATATTGCGATATCCACAGTGTACTGCGCGCAAACATGTCTCTGCCCTGAGACTTTCCGATCGTTCGGTGAGGCGAATTCTTCACGATGGTCTTCTTTAGCATCCTTACAAGTTGGCGATTATTCAAGAACTCGGTGAGCGTGACTTCAATTCTCGGAGGAATGCATGTGAGGCACTTCTCGAAAAGGTTCCTGAGAACGTGATTGTTTTTTACTGCGATTAGACCCATTTCCACTAGAGTGGATACGTCAATAAGAAAAACTTGCCTTACTGGGCTGTCACCAAACCCCCGTTAATTACATCAAAGACATCTACATTCACCTAAAGTTCCAGTGTGGTGTGCAGTTTCTTCAACTGGGCATATTGGTTTTCCTGGTCCCTGGTTTTTTGAAAAAAATGAGCTAACAGCGACAGTGAATTCCGAAGAATTTTTTGTTGGCTCGACGTGAAGAATTGGATTTTGTAGACGTTTGGTTTCAACAAGGCAGTGCAACGGCTCACACTTCCAGGGCCCACTGCCATGCTGGAAAGGGTTATGACAAATATCAGAAATCGACTTATTCAGTGTATGGACAATGAGAGTTACCTACCTGACATGATTTTTAAGGCTGTGTAAAACAAAACTTTATATATGTACCTATATTATAAAAAAAATTCGAATTCACAAAATGGGTTTCGTTGCGTTTTGAAAAAAGGAAGTTATGACGCCGCACCCTATAGTTATTCGCACAATTCAATGTTGAACATCGTTTCCGTTTTCTGTCTCCCATTTGCGTTTCAACTGATTTTCGCTTTTATTAAAATTACTCCATAAATATCTTAACTGGGCTATAAATTATTATGCTTTCGCCAATTGGCAGATTAACGTTTATTACATCATAAGACTGAAGTCTCAGGTATAGTCGTTTATCAATTTTCTTTCCATTTCGTTTGCGAAGTGTTTTAAATTTTTTACAACTCTGTAAAGCAACTCCGCGTTTAATTTCTATCCGGATTTATTCCTCATAATTTACGTAGATACCTAACTTACAACTTCGCCCCATAAAAAAAATCTTTCTCTGGATTAATGCGTCCGTAAAAAATTCGAAAACGAACCAGTAACGGGATTATTCGCATAAAACCGTGGATCCACTCGCTTTTAAACGTAATAATCCCTAATTAAAACGGAAGTCTTAAAATATAACAACAAAGTGATAGAAAATTATATTTACGTTCCTTATAGCCGAAGTGCGAATTAAATCTCGGAATTATCCCTTTAACTATATCTGAGTTATAACGTCAACCTCGCGCGCGCTTCAGCCAATAGAACACCGGGAGGTATTACATTCGAAAAGTTAATACAAACTTTTAACGGCATTAACTCGCGCCCCAGTGAGGTGGGGACGGGGGAGCTAATCTGCTCTGTTCCAGGATTACCGCTGTAGCTTTCCAAACATTCGTTTGAATTTGCGGAGAGAGTTCCGTCTGAATTTATCGTGTTTATTTATCCTGGAACAGAAACACGCTTAATGGATCTTCGCTTTCTGCGGGCATGCTCGCTATTAAAAAATTTTATTCGTTCCATTGGTTAAGCTGAAACGGAATGAATTAGTCGCGTATTTCAATAATTCGAAAGGAACAGGGTAAACTACGGTCTTATTCATAAACACATTTCAACGCTAAATTGGATTTTAGCTGAAATTTAGAACGTTTAGAATGTGTTTCACAGTGTTTTGTTCCGTGTATTCTTAACATGGATGTAACTATACTTAACTTATTGAAACACATTCTAAACGCGTTTTAAGCCCAAATCCATTTTAACGTTAACAATCCATGCTTTTGTTTCTTGGCATTCTTAAAGTCCCTTGTAACAATGTCCGTAAAGCTACAGCGAAATTTCAGTTATCTGAATACTTATTGAATTGAACTTTGACAAATGTAATTTTCTTATACCGCCACTGAGCCTCTTTTGGCTCAAAAACTTATACTCACTCTATATAGTAAGGATCCCATCGTATAATATTGAAATGATTAATTGTTTCCAAAATTCTTTCACATACAGTAATACCATTATACTTCATATATTTCAATATCGACTACTCGCTGTCGATGATTCATCGATGTTACCTAAAAACATTTATACAAAAATTGAATAGTACTGTACTGAGTATTTTATACGCATGAGTTACATCAGCTTCTCAGTAGCGAAGTGCTGATGTTGCACTCTTTTATTATTTTATGTATAAATACCATTCTCATTACAGACAGCAAGTAGTATTAATGTAACTCTCGAGTCGTAAATATATAATTGTAACAATAAAGTTTTTAAAAACGAAGTTTCGGGTATCGAATCGATAACTGGCGCAGTCAGTAGGATTGTTCGGATTGTTCGAATCGATCGATCAATTTTCGTATCAACGATTAACCGGGCAACCTAAGGTGATTTTGTGAACGATAGAGCTGTGAAGGAGAGGAGTACCGATCGACGGAGACCCCCAATCCATCGTGGACCGAATCAGCCCATTGCCAACAAGACACCGAAATTGGAACCACATCGTCCAATTTGCGAGGACTTATCGACCTGCTTGGACCACATCGCCAATCTCGGCGACAACCCTCATAGAAGATTAAGAGATGCTCAGAATCTTCGTCATTCTAATGTAAGTGCAATCTATCTATACTGTTGATGTCAGATTTGGAAGATTTAACTCAAATTCTCGATACATTAAAATTAAGTGAACCTGTAACTGACTCGAATCAAATAGAATCATCAGAAATCATGAACGATTTTAAAGCCGAATATTTAAATTGCATTCCCGAATTTAATGGTGACCCAAATGATCTTAATAGATTTTTGGCAGTAAGTGAATCTCTAATTACACATTTCTATAAAAGAACAAACGCTGCATGCTTTCAAAACATTTATATGCTGAATTCTGTAATTTCGAAACTTAGAGGTAACGCTAAAGCAATTGTTAATATTCATGGAGTGAAAACTTGGGATGATTTGAAACAAGTACTAATTAATAATTTCTCCGACCAACGAGACGAAACTTGTCTCAATAGGGACTTAATCATGCTTAAACAAAATCCAAATGAACATCCACAAAAATTTCATGATAGAGTTCTCCATTTATTAAATTTGTTATGTAGCTATATTGACACGCACGAGACTACCGAGGGAGGAAAAAATGTAAAAAGAGAACTTTACAAAAATCTTGCTCTTAAAACGTTTTTATCAGGTCTTCGCGAACCATTAGCAACTACGATTCGATGCATGAAACCAACATCATTAAATAGCGCTTTACAGTTCGTATTGCAAGAGGAAAACGTACATTACTTTCAAAACTTTTGTGATAAACGTAACCCTAAACCTCCACAAGTAACGAGACCAATGACTTATCAAAAACCATTGTCAAACTTTCCGAATCCCACCAATCTGAGTTTCGCACCACAAATGGCCCCTTTTAATACTCATACGCCAAATAATTTCTTTAGACCCCAAAGTACATTCCCGTCGCAACCTATCCCTATACGTCCCAGAACAGATTTACCCCACCAAAATTCTTACGAAACTCTCAAGTATTTAAACAGCCCCCTAACAATAATAACACCAACCAAAACGTCTTTAAACCAAATCCTAATCGTCAATTACAACTTCCGAAACCGACACCTATGAGCGTATCGACACGAAACACTTCCAAACCACAAAACTACTTTCAAAACAAAAATACTGGTCCTCCGGATTTCATTTTTGAAGAACTTTATAACACCGAAGTTAACCAAATCAACGATTCCAATCAACCCGATACGACTATCAATTCAAACGATAATTACGATGCCTACTATGACGAGAACACAATAGAAGGAACTAACAACGACTATGATACTGACCTATATCAATCGGATTATCAAATAAATAACGATTACGATCAATATGAAAATTTTCAACAAACGCCTCATCCGCGACAACCAACTTAACACCTCAAACAATATCATTTAATCTCACCGATTCAAATGAATTGCCATATGTAGTATTCCCCGAATTCAATCTAAAATTTTTAATTGTTTCTGGCTCGACAAAATCCTTCATTGACCCAAATTTAGCTTTTAAATATTATCCAAATTGCATTAAACATGAACCTTTCATTGTGTCAACTGTTTTTCAAAAATCTGCACACAAGTACAGTGCGGAGATACCAATCACGAAACTGTTCAATGTATATGGAACCCTCAAATTCTATCTATTCAAATTTCATGACGTATTCGACGGACTAATCGGACTCGATATTATGAAATTACTTAGAGCCCATTTAGATTTTGACAATCACTTCCTAATTACTCCTTACTCTAAAATTAAGTTACATTATCACGTTACCAACAATTCTGCGAATTATCATGTTACCATACCTCCGCGAGTTGAACAAGTAATAGAATTAAAAACGTCTGTAAAACAAGGTGATATCATAATTCCGCATACTAAGATTCACAATTGTGAGATACCAGAAAGTCTTAGCACAGCGAGAAACGAGAGAGCGCTGACTACGATTTTAAATAATACTGACGAAACTGTGACACTCGACCTTTCTAATCCTATAACCGTGGAAAATTTTAGTGAAAAGGAACTTTTAAATACATCTTTAAACAATTTTGAAACCACCCCCAAAACTAAATTAGACCTACCAAAATTAAGAACTGATCACTTGAATAGTGAAGAAAAATCCAAAATCTTACCATTATGCGAACAATATTCTGATATATTTTACAATGAATCTACACCGCTTACATTTACAAACAAAATTAAACACCGAATTCGCACCTCTGACGAAAACCCCACATATAGCAAAACTTATAGGTACCCATTTATCCATAAAGAAGTGGAAAAACAAATTGAAAAAATGTTAAACTCAAAAATAATTCGACCAAACAATTCGCCGTGGTCCTCGCCTATTTGGGTAGTCCCAAAGAAAGCCGATGCATCCGGTGAAAGAAAACGGAGAGTCGAGATAGACTATAGAAAATTAAATTTAAAAAAAAAAATCACATCACGGTATTCCGAACATGATCATATCCGACAACGGCACAGAATTTAAAAATTTAATTCATTCTACAACGAAACTAAAACCTGTCGATATTATTAGCGGTCACATATCAAGTAACGAACCATTCGATCTGGAAATCGACAAATTGTTATTAAATGAATATGTAAACCAACATAAAGAACGTTCAAAGATCATGTATTCAAAAATAAACCAAAACTTAATGGAAAACAAAATTCAAATTGCCAAAAAAGCTAACCAGAACCGGGATAAACCTGAATTATTTACTAACGCGAAAAAGGTATTTGTGAAAAAACACATACGTCAAAAACAAGCAAATAAATTCGGAAAACCTTGTAATGTAACCAAAGTGAACCGACCCAGAAAAACTGTTTCTACCGAAACACAACCAAAAATTCACATGGACAACCTCAAACGCCCATTAAGAAAATTATATTCTTTCGATTAAATAACCTTTCATCTTACTCGAAACATAATACATTTAAGATAAGTAACTATTAAGTATCGTGTATCTTCTTTCATTTCAGGCTACCAGGAATTCTCCTGACGCAAGAAACCATAACCTTGCGCAATCTAGAGCAAAATCCAGGGTTAATAGCTTTAAAAATCGGAACATCAAAATTGAAAAAATATTCTCATTCGATCATCCATTACTATGATCTAAATCCCATTATCACTGAAATTAATAAACTTCAATTAAGTACCCAAAATATTACAACTCTACTAGATAAAAATCACGAATACGAGAAGGAAGTTTCAAACTATATAAAAGTCGTCAAATTTATGGAAGAAAAAGTTGAATCAAAACTGTCAGAAATTTTACTACACCCACAACGAATTAAAAGAGGCTTGATTAACGGTTTAGGCTCAATATTTAAGTCCATCTCAGGTAATCTAGATGCAAATGACGGAGAACGTTACGAAAATTTAATTAAAGAACTGCAATCAAATCAAAACAAGTTATCAGCCAGTGTAAAAACTCAAAATTCACTAGCAATCTCACTTGTAAATAAATTCAACAACACTGTTCAGCAAATAAGTCATAACGAAAAACTATTAGAATCCAAATTAAATCTAATAGCAGCAGTTATCGAAGGTAATCCTAATAAAGATGTCCATATTAGCACGTACATTAAAGATAGCTTTATCCAGATTATAGAAATGTATAATATCATCACATCAATTTTGCAAGATATTGAAAATTCAATAACTTTCTCGAAATTACGCACCATGCATCCCAGCATAATAAAAACCTCAGATTTATACAAAGAATTAAAATCGATAGAAGACAATATTTCCGATCAATTCCCAATCA
This sequence comes from Cryptocephalus primarius, assembly GCA_963576515.1. Lineage (NCBI taxonomy): Eukaryota > Metazoa > Arthropoda > Insecta > Coleoptera > Chrysomelidae > Cryptocephalus > Cryptocephalus primarius. The sequence continues at coordinate 2,244,494 of OY754937.1, forward strand.
ATATAACTTTAGAAAATACACTCCTTTTGGAAAAGGTAATTAAAATTAATTGTTTTGTTTTAAACAATAAAATAAATTACATCCTACATATACCTATAGTATACCCTTTCGAATTCGAAATGTATCATCTTTATTCGATCCCTATAATTGATGGAAGTCAGTTCCAGGCGATTATTCCAAAAAGTAAATTCCTATTAAAAGATAGATCGCATTATGCTATTACGAATGACGCCGGCATGGAGCTATCTCCGAAGAAGTTTGTCTGTGATCAAACAGAGCTTCAGGACATCACACCCGAGAGTCCATGCGAAGTCCAACTTTTGGACCTCAGAAACGCCACTAACTGTCAACGAACCCGGATCGTCATTAATCTACCAACGTTCAGAAGACTAGACGATACCAATCAGTGGATCGTCATTTTGCCAACAGAACACACCCTCAAACTCCAATGTCACCAACAAGAAGAGATTTTGAAGCTCAGAGGAACCTATCTACTAGACGTCCCAAGGAACTGCCGAATTGTGAGCCCATCCGACATGATAGTCAACCTGGAACCTGTTATCACCTCAAACCAACCCGTCTTGTTTCCGAAAATCTCGTTCGGAACACACACCACGGTGAACGAAACCTTAAAAGTCCACTTGGAAGATTTGAAACTCGATGACCTACAAGAAATGAAAAGGAAACTCATCGCAAACGAGCCCGCACTAGAAACACCTCCTCTTCACTATATACCCAGCACCTGGACCTTAGCCTGTACTTCGCCTTGCTGTTCTTGGTCACCTACGTATCAGTTAGAAAATTCGCAAGGATGACACGCCGACCCAGGACCAACGAGGCATTGGAACTTCAAGAAATTCAACTTCCTTCCTGATCGTCGGAAGCCGAATCTGTGAGGGGAGGAGTTACATCAGCTTCTCAGTAGCGAAGTGCTGATGTTGCACTCTTTTATTACTTTATGTATAAATACCATTCTCATTACAGACAGCAAGTAGTATTAATGTAACTCTCGAGTCGTAAACATATAATTGTAACAATAAAGTTTTTAAAAATGAAGTTTCGGGTATCGAATCGATAACTCATGGCAACTGACAATTTTGTAACGTTCCTTGTTCCTTGTTCCTATTGTTGAAGTTCTTGGTGTTTTGTGCATAGTTCTCTATAGCACCTACCATAAAAATGTGGCCTTCTTCGATGTACAGGATGTACAGGCACACAGTTAGTTTAACTACCTCTTATTTAATACCGTCCAGCACGACGGTCAAGCGTTCGTTCTCCTCCCTTGTCCCTCGTCCCCCTACCAACCTCCGTTCTCCCGTTCTGCGTTTTCTCCCCAACAGCAGTCCTGCCAACTGATTTGCGGCGGACGGTCGTTATGTTCCTTGAATCCGCCACAAAAATATTACATTAACCTTAATGTGTTAGAAGTCGTAATATAGTCGTAGTTCATATATGTACTGGATTTATATTTCGTTTTTGTAGAACTGACAAAGCGGTGTCTTTTATACATTGAAATTATTGAATACCCACCGCCATTAGTGAAAATACCGCCAGTAATTCCTAATAATATCCACATTTTCATTACATAACAGTTTGAATTAAATATGCTTCCAGTCCCTGGTAAAAGTGTTTTTTGGAAGTATGCTGCAAGCTATTTAAAACTTCTGGAAACACTAATAATCTAAAATAACACTTAACCTTATTTATAAAAAAAGTTGACTCGCTATAGTGCCGGCAGAATTAAAAACACCGAGTTACTCTTAATTTACATCCTCTAAAATATTTATTTCGATATTTGAATTTTGGTGTTGGGCATTTTTCATCAATCCTTTGGAATTTAGACTACTGTATATTTGTGTTAGTTTTTCTTTCTCAAAATAGAAAGAGAAAGGAATAGGCACAGCACTGAAACTCATAATATTGTGTCCACTTATCCATATTATATTTACTATAATATACGAGTATATACGTATATTTACATTTTTATTAAAATTTTTAGTTGTTTTGTTAAAAACTCTGATACATGCAAGTTCCATTCAGTTATTAAAGTTTTTTATTCAATATTTTTGTAATTTCATCTAATTTAACATTTTATTTTACATTTTGGAAAAAATTTACTGCATTTCACTAAATAACCTAGATTATAATTATAATATATTACATATCAATATCTCCTGAAGACCACGTGCTCGGCCATACCAAATATAAGAATCATCTCGCCATGGCCTGCTCGAATTCACATTCTCTTTCTCCTTCACTCTCCTCTCTTTCTGGTTTTTTTTTCTCTCTGCTAGCTCTCTTTCACCGACTCGACCGAATAACCCTCGTTTGTATATATAATGACTTATAGCGTTACCGATATTATGATGTCACCAAATTAAAGTTTTTACCCCATCGTTTCTGTCAAGCGCGCCTATAAAAGTTTTCAGCTCAAAAAACTTATGGGAATATTACTAAAGGAAAGAAAAATTTTGAAATGAACGGCAATTTTTTAGCGAATGGTATTCATCGGTGATTCGAAAATGTTACATGTGGCTGTGTTGCAGTGGTGGACGCATGAATATTGTGAATTTTTTGATAAGCTACGATACATCTTACATTTTTTTCGAAAATACTGTATACCAAGATCCCAACAAAATGAAATCGTTAAATTCAAACTACTTGCAAGTAATACAAATAGAGGCATCCAATGCTCTCCTGTTGTTAACAAAACGTGCGGTGTTGCTTTTTTCTTACCGGCCACTGTATTGTCTTTGTGCGGTGGTGTACTGAATGATCCGCGTCTCGTGTTTATACGTATATATTCTATTTGTCTTATATACCGTAACCGCATTATACTTTTTAATTATGTAGCATGAAATATCGGAAATTTTACAAAGATAACCGAGAATAAAATTGGCTTTTGAGGTGCTAACAGAAGAATAGGGTTACTGCAACAGGTGGATAATTTTACAAGGTGCCTTAAAGAATGCCTTGTTTGACGTAAAAAAAATAAACTCTGTAAAAATGAGAGCCCTACTGCAACTAGACACTTTAAGCAGGCGTTTTTACTATTCTTTATATCGGATTGTTCTGGCCTAATGTATACAAATGAAAACAAAATAATCGAAATTCGCCAGTGTCAAACACAGCACATATATATTTCGAACTTTTGGCGGCTGCGTTGCTTCGCCATTTTGTTAATCATAGCTTCATGAATTCTAGCAAGTACAAGTTTACAATTACAACAAGTAGTACAAGTTTAGCTCAATAAAATCCTAATGAAAATGATGGATCTAATTCTACCTTTGTTAGCATCGTCAGTTTATCGATAATCCCATATGAATCTTTCAATGTCCTTTTGGGCAGACGAAGTTGTCAAATGCTAAATCAAATTCTAAGGTGCGCTACTTTTTATGCCTCATAAAGATTATCAACCGTTATCTTGTGTAGACAATCATTGCCTGAAAAGATGTTTGCAATCAGTTTCTCCACAATATGTTATCCTATATACACGACCTAATGAGTATGTTAGAAATGAAATATAACATTACCTCAAACATTATTAGGAAAAAAATTTGCTAACCTTTACCTTATTGTACATTAAATTTCGAAAAAAGCTATATATTATTGGAAAGTACATTAAATAGCTAGTTCGAGAACATGAATCATAATTTTAGGAACTGATCTGTTCCAAAATTATGGCCTTTCGATAATGCGATTTTACATGAGGGGTTGACACCGTGAAAATTAAAAACGCACCAAAAAATCATCAATGATCAATAACAAACCGTAGATAACGATGTGCATATTCAATTTTCGCCGTTCCTTTTACCTTTTGAGAAAAAAATTATTTTCCATCTAACCTCACGTTTCTTCGAACGGTTGTTTCGTCGAACTTTAATCGTTAAAGCAAGTACGAGGGAACACCCCATTTTCACTTTCTGCTACATCCGCGGGATGTCTTCTTCACGTGCCGCAGTAATTTTCACACCATATTTCACAATAACACATATTAATTAACAAATTTCTATCGACATGACGATGTTGTTTACATTTCCCATGCATTTAACGTGGAGCATCAAATTAAGCACAAAGACTTGACAATTGAATGACTTGAATGGTAGTTGTTAATCGACCAAATGGAACGCATTGCAACTTACTGCTTGATGCAACATTAGGTAGTTTGGTTTTATTTGTTTTATAAAAACGTTACAGACTACTAGTTTCTGTGGGGAGTCCTGAGCGCATTGTGACATTAGGTAGTTGGTTTTATTTGCTTTATAGAAACGTTACAGACTACTACTTCCTGTGGGGAGTCCTGAGCGCACTGTAACATTAGGTACTTTGGTTTTATTGTATATGCTTTATAGAAACGGTATAAAGAATTTCTTTTATATAATTTTTCGATATCATATACTTAGAATACTGGTTACCTCGTTGTTTTGTGCGTTTCCAATAAAATCGACGTTTTATTAAACTGATAATAATTTAATTATATTATACACCCCATCCCTTACCCCCACGAAACTACCGACAAGAAAAGATCTGCATATCTTGCGAATAATTCTCTTAAATTATATTTAATCACTCGTTACGTTTCTTAGACTTACACAGCATCTGTGAAAAAAATGTTTACCAAAAAATTTACCGGGAAATATTGAGAAATAGTCGTCCCTTACAGTGTTACTACAGATACATGTAAAGATACAATGACAAACAATAAGTGTTGTAGGTGTAACCTTAGACAAGAAGAATATAAAATGTTTTGTTCATTAGTAAATTCGAAAAGAAAAAATTTAACTCTAATAATATTACGCTTTGTTCACGAGTTGAATGTAATAGCTAAACGAGCTCTGAAATGTATTCCAGATTTTATACTATTGTTTCTAAAAGTAAATTTATACTCACTTTTTTTTTTAAACATTCAATGAGAATTAGTGATGAATTGAGAACAGAACACATTTTTGCTAACTTCATTGGAAAAAATGAGGTAGTGAAATTCCACCTTTCAATTAATTGAGAGATTTTTACATGTAAGAGAACGAGTAAATATTATAGACATCCCACTGCGCCTTTCATGGTTGCAGTTCAGAAACAATGGAATTAATTACTGTAATAACATCCTCCGACCACCTGATATACCAAGTGGTAAAGTTTTTAGACAAAATTATCCAATTTCTAATGTAATTACATCAATAATATATAACTGAGAGGGTGGAGCTTATAACAGTGAAAAATCACAAGAGCATAAATTATCGATTTATTGAAACCTGCTGTAATATGTGACTATGATACAAAATTTTCAGCTATTGAACAAATTCACTTATTGTCTGCAGGAATACTGTTGGACTCTCGTTTTAAATAGAGGTCCTCTTTAAAATTCTTTTAAATGTAAATGTAAATGTATGATTCATGGAAAGTTGGCTATTCAATTCATTCATTCAGTTCATGTCTAATTGTCTAATATTTTCAATTCGATATACATGTAAAACACTACTTACACATATTTTGTGTAGAACGCAAACATATTTTATGCAAGTTCTTCCCACGTGTACTTCTCATTATTATGTTGTGAACGTGGTAAAAACTAAATACAGTTGAAGCCCATAGTATAATATTTATTGAACTGATTAAACCCAATTCGTCAACTATAGTTAATAAGACTAAATTACAAATTATTTTCATTTTTTAAGTTAGGGGAGGATCAGGAAAAAGTAATACAAGAAAAATTAAGAGCAAACCCTCCAGATAGGGGGGGGGGAGTGATCATTCGGTATATGAGTGTCCGTAGTAGTTGCCTTAAAGCTGTTGTCTTCTGTGGCAACATCAATTCCATGTGAACCTATGGCTTTAAGAGCGAAGCACAAAAAAGCGACAAATACATAGACTGAAAAGCCAATCACTCAGTAAGATAGTGTTCCTTTACTCTGTGGATGCTAATTAGTAGAACTTGTAATTGACGACTTTGTACCTGATTTTATATCTTATATCTAGTCCACATAATCTTTATAATTATATTTATAATAATCTTTAACTATTAATGTTAAGATAATTTCAATTCGAACATGGCGTACTTCGAATTTTGTTTTAGATGACCTGTATCTATGCAGTATATTGCATTCTAGTTTCATATTGATCATTATACTTTTGAACTTTTTCAATTTTCATGTAATATTCAACATTCTAACTAATACAATATTCAACTCGGTTTAACAATAACTTTTTTTTGAGTCAAGATGAATTAATATTGGGACTTGGGAAAGCAAACGGATTTTATGTTCCAGTGAATTGTGTGTATTTAGTCTAAATAAATAAAGTTTCTCGTGAGTGACGGGCAGAAAAATCTTGAAAATTGCGTATTACAATACATAGAAAATTGTAAAAATGTGCAGAGTTTTGGACAGAAAATAGCTTTAAAAATTTCTATTTATATGTGGATAATACACCTACATACCTATACTATTTACGACGAGGCTCAACAAAATCTTCAAGGAATGTATAAATTTATTAAAATATGGACAGACAATTAATATTAAATGTTCAATTACCAAAATTCTCGTTAGATTTTTGTATTAGGTGTTTCTCAAAATTATTTAGGAGCAACGATTATTTTGTCTGTAAACATATGCTTATAAATTACAGCATTACACAAGTAATAGCGTGGTATTTTCTTTCAGATAAATCATCTCGCCACTAATTTCACCACTTTCTTTTCTCTACTACTCACTACTACTTTCTCTACTAATCTCACCACTACTTTTCACCACTAATTTGGCCCATAAATATATTTGAAACTTTTCAGAATATTGAAACCTACTTTATTACACATTCCATTATCATTTCTGTATAATACAGTAATTCAAATTTGTCGATCACAAGTGCGAGTCTCTAACTTGGAATAAATTCAGTAAATCGAAGACAGTTTCTTTGTTGGAAATATGCTCGGACAGATCGATTAATATTTTCAATTGCGTTCTCTTTGTTTTAAGAAAATGTTATACAGACTCTACCAAATTTGAGATATGACGTCATCGACTGCTTATTTAAATGGCAATACTAATTTTTTATGGCTATTCTTAAAGGGTCTATCAAGTTACACATGCGTACCAAATATCAAATTTTTATTCCATGTCGTTTGAAAGATAGTTAACAAACACCAACTAATTCGAAAAATGAAGGTATCCGATTCAACCCAACGAAATAATTCTGGCAATTTAAAAATGAAATGGCATGAGGTATTTGTCTATCATTTTTTTGTCAAACTGGGTTGATATTGACAATGTTAAACAAAAAAGTTAAATGTAAACAGGTAAGACGAGTAGCATCGTATCGAGCGAGGATATTTATTAATTTGTCGTTTTGTAAGAAACAAAGTTTGTTGAGAAATCGAACAAAATGCCGTACTTAACTGAAACCCACAAGATGAAATTTTGATGGTGATTGGCTACGGAGTTAAGACAAAAACACAAAATGAAGTTATTCATTTATTCAGAGAGAGGTATTCTGATTTACCACTCATATCGCAGATTGGCATATCTAAGCAAAATTTAAAAACAGTTTCGGGAAAATGGGCATTTAAGAAATACAAATAATCATCGTCAGAATGCCCTCAATGAAGATGTCAAAATGAATGAACTCCTTTCTGTTCAAGGAAATCTTCATGTCGCCACTAGGCAGATATCTAGGGAACTCGAAATTAGCCAGTCTTCAGTGACAAAAATTCTTCCAACCCAGAAATTTCATCCTTATTAAAATGACAATCATCTACGAACTCACCGAAGATGATCCGGATAGAGGACTCCAGTTTTGCGAACAAATCATGGATCTACTAGAGAGAAATGTTGTAAACATCGAAAACGTCGTGTTTTCTGACGAATCAATGTTTATGTTAAATATTGAAGGAAATTGTCAAAACTGTCGTTATTGGGTAGATAACGATCCACACTGGATGAGGGAAGGCCACAGGAAGGTTGGTGACCGAGTAATAGGTCAATTTTCTTCCAAGGAAATCTCAATGGAGCTGAATATTTAGAATTGTTACAGGAAGAGTTAGTTCCAAATTTGGCTTCTCTGGTTCCTGATTCAGATTAAACCGATGTCCCGAATAGAAACATCTGGTTTCCACAAGAATGTGCGCCTCCCCATTTTGTAAGACCTGTCCGTGAGTATCTCGATGATGTATTTCCAGGCAGATGGATTGTTAGAGGAGGACCTTTAGAATGGCCTCCCAAGTCTCCGGATTTAACGCCAATGTACTATTTCTTTTGGGGGGTATCTGAAAAGCAAAGTTTTTAAAACTAATCTGGGAAATATTGAGCAATTACAACAACGAATAAGACAGAAGTATAAGCAAATTGTCGCCAAGTAATTAGATATCTCCAAAACGAGTTTCAGTTTTGTTTGGAATACTGTCAGTTAATTAGTGGACAACATTTTAAGCATTTATTAAAAAAAAATTTTTATTTGAATTGATACCAGATAGCTCAGTTGATTAGATCTCTTCATTTTCGAATTATAATAGTTGATGTTTGTTAAATATCTTTTAAACGATAAGGAGTGTCGAAGGAAGGCATGTGTAACTTGATAAACCCTTTGAGATTAGTCATAAAAAATTAGTATTGCCATTTAAATAAGCAGTCAATGACGTCATATCTTAAGTTTGGTACACGCTGTATACCATTTTCTTACACAAAAAAAGAGCGGAATAAAAAATACTAATCGAGCTGTCCGAGCATATTACCAATAAAAAAACCTGTCATTGATTCACTGAATTTATTCCAAGTTAGAATTCGCAATGTATATCGACTCATATTATGTAAATTCGCTTGTTTCAATTTTAGACCGTGGCACAATATGTTCTTCATGTTGTAATCAGAAATTGAAAAATATGCAAAAAGTGCTAAGAGGTGTTCAAATATGCTTTATCAAAGTTAGTTAGTTTCTCTCCCCATATTTTTGATTTTTTATGTTTTAGTTTAATTTAATTATTCATTTTGAAGTAATTAATTACTTTTCTCATTTCTACATAAGACCGGTTTTATCTTCCTTAATGTATTTGTTTCTTCTACTATCTATCTGCGTTCCTGTCTTCTAAAAAGTTCGTAGTTGTCAGTAATTAATTCCCAACTTGAATTAATAACTGTATGAACAATAATTTATTTACTTATAAATAGGTACATATCATGTGCTTAAATTCCTAGAATACCTATATCTTTTATCACAAAATTTCATGATCCTAGGCTACACTTATCCACTATGGACAAAGTAAAAACCCCGCTTCACTTCCGCAAGAACGTTACGATCGCGCCATATCAGCCAAGCAGGTACAACACCAAAGACCGCACTCTGTCGCACCTAAGCAACATTCCACTGTTTCCTCTGTTCTCATGGCTGTATTCCTCCTAGGTTGTTGAGTTACGACATAGACGGGAGTGTAACTGGGGACGAAGTGTGCAATCTCGGCTTCGTTTTCAGCTGGTGGAGCGGATGGAGAAGGGCCTTCGTTTGATTTCTTGTTTGGAAGCGACATTTTCTCTCCGCCGCCGTACAAAGAGTCATATGGCGGGAGATGGTCGCTGGTTGGATTCATGATTACAATGACGTATGTAACAGTAACAGTTCGTTTACCAGCACGACAGGAGCGATAATGAACTTGATGGATAGTTTAATTCTGACTTCTACATGTATATAATTAGGTACCGACCGAGTACTGGCACCTACTTGTTTGTACGTGACCTACCACTCGTAGGCTCATTATCGCTAACGACACTTCTAATGGGTATCGTAGTATTTAAGGCTTAACATTTTTCAGAATTTTGCAGTTCTCCTTAACGTATGTTAGAATACTCATATTGTTAGTCTTTAGTATTAGTAAATATTTTTTAAAAAATGAATTTCGAGAAGTCGGAATTTAAATTGGCGCTGCGAACAGGATATTCAGACGGGAATATTCTTCGTCCCCGGTCTTTTTCAAAAGTTCGCTGAATATCCCGAACTAACGTCGAGGCCACTTCCACTGGGCATCCAGAGAATCGACGTTCTCAGACGCTTCTTAACTGGACACACGCCATCGGAACGACCTCGCTCAACACCAGCGGAAGAGACTACACCTGGAAAGAGCATGCTTCGAGTAGCTACTATCCTGTAAGTCCTTCCCATATACCCCTTACGTAGTATACTGTTATAGTAATTTTGTATGCATAAGTGGCGAGAAAGATCACCTCTTAGAATTCAAAAAGGTAAAGTCGATAGCGACACAGACTCCGAAGGAGATAGTATTAGCAATATAATAACTAGCGAATTAGATAATATGGCTAACGTAACACAGTTAGAAATTAACTTGGCCAAAGATATGGTTCCGGAATACTCCGGAGGTTCAAAAAATTTAGCATATTTTATTAGGCAAGTTGAATTATATATCACATCATTAAGGAAACCAGAAGAAAATTGTTTGTTTAACGTATTACTGCTGGAACACGTAAAGTCAAAGTTAGTCGGCGAAGCGAGAGATGTTTTGATCACTTCAGACGGTAACAAATGGTCTAATATTAAGGAGACCTTAATACAAAAATTCGGTGACCCGCGATCTGAAGAATTGTTAATTCACGATTTAACAACTTGCTTCCAGAAAACTAACGAATCGTACGAACAATATTTCGAGACAATTAAACGTAAACTACAAGTATCAAGAGAATATGTCAGTATTACTACGACGAATAAAGATGTTGAGAGCAGTAAGGACAATATGTACGCGAATCAAGCATTAACAACTTTTAAATCAGGTGTCTTAGAACCCTATTGCTCCCACCTTATAAATATTCCCATTGCTTCTTTAGAACAAGCTTTATTCGAATGTAGAAAATACGATAACGAAAAATCCCACGTAAGCTTCATGAACTTTATGCGTAATTAATCGAAATCCTCTACGAAAACAACGAACCATCCTAACAACCAAATGACTTCGTTCGGAAGGAAAAATAATGCGTTCCACCATAAATCACACTTTCATCAACCCGTCCAATTTCCAACGTACAGGCAAGAATTCCAAAATCACAGGCCAAACTTTCCTTCTGAGCCGATACCAATTCAAACCCGACCTGTCCAAAGAAACTTTCACACAAACGCGCAGGTTTTTGGAAAACCACGAAACGTATTTGATCCAAAGAACGCTGCAAAGAATCATTCCAAACCTGAATTGATGTCAACATCATCCCGATATACATTTAAACCTCATCAAACACCTAATAACCATTTCGCAAATAAAGGTAATCATCCCAATCTTATTATCGAGGAATTGCACAATTCGGAAAGCCAAATTGAAAACGGTGAACAGTCACGTATTGAAGAAAACCAGGACTTGTCCATTCAAGAATCTTCGCCCTACGATGATTTCCGCGAAGAATATCAGGATTTTCAAAATGCCGAGCCTCATGCGTACGGCACTTAGATCTGAACAACGTCACAAACAAACCTAAGCTTCCATTCATTACCATCCCCACTATCAAGCTAAAAATTTTAATCGACTCAGGTACTTCTGACTGCATCATGAATCCCGAAGTTGCAAACAAGTATTTCAAAAACTTCACGGTAAAATCATTAAACCAAACGGTCACGAATGACAAGAATGTTCGTTAGTCTATTTTAAAGGAATACGGAATCAATCATCAGTTCAATTTTCATATTTTAAAATGGCATGATCGTTTTGACGCTTTAATTGGAAGTCACGACTTCAAACTACTTAAGGCAAGAATTGATTACGCCAATAATACCCTCGAAATTGAAAGAAAACAAATTCCGTTTTTATCGAATTAAACCCGTTGAACTTTACTCCTTTTTAGGAAACCATCAATAATGTAATTAAAATCCCCGTGAATATCGAAAACGATCCTGTAATGATACCAGAAATGACCCTAGGAAACATTTCTATTCCTGAGTCTGTAGCCGAAGCAAAGAACGGTTTTTGCGTCTTACCTTGCGATACCGCACAACCTACAGAAATGTATTCAAACGCACAAATCGACGTAGAACCCCTAATTAATGTCGAAGAAAAACAACCAAATCGAGAATTTCCGAATCTAGATATTTCCAAAGTAATCCGCACGATTCACTTAAATCCGGAGGAAAAATCGCGAATCCTCAACATATGCCAACAATACAGAGACATCTTCTATAACGAAAAAGGTGACCTTACATTTACAAATATAGTTAAACATAAAATTAGGACAACCGACGAAACACCAGTATATTGCAAAACATATCGCTACCCTTACCATCTAAAAACCGAAATACAGGAACAAATTCAAAAGCTTTTGGATAATAAAATAATTAGACCATCTATTTCCCTCATCAAACGCATCAAAAGCAGTCCTGTATGGATTGTCCCGAAGAAGATGGACGCATCAAGAAAAAGGAAAATGAGATTGGTAATAGACTACAGAAAATTAAAGGAGAAGACCGTAGAAGACAAATATCCACTGCCTAGGATAAATGAAATACTAGATAATTTAGGAAAATGCACATATCTTTCAACCTTGGATCTAGCCCAAGGTTTCCATCAGATTGAAATGGCGGAGGAAAGCATAGAAACAACAGCCTTTACAGTCAACAATGGACACTATGAATACGTCCGAATGCCATTTGGACTGAAGAACGCGCCATCCACGTTCCAAAGAGTAATGGACAACGTACTACGCGAATTTCTACACAAATTCTGTTTCGTATACATGGATGACGTTGTGATATTTTCAAAGCCGCTTCACGATGACCTAGTACACATTAAAAAGATATATAACAAATTTAGGGAATTTCATCTAAAAATACAACTCGATAAGTCAGAATTCTTACGTAAAGAAGTCGCCTTTTTAGGACATATCATCACACCCGACGGTATAAAACCAAACCCTGATAAAATAAAAGCAATACAAGAATATCCGATACTGAAAACGACGAAGGAAATCAAAGCCTTCTTAGGCCTAGCGGGATATTATAGGAGGTTTATACAAAATTTCGCAAAAATAGTATTTCCGCTTACTAATTGCTTGAAAAAAGGCACAGTAATCAAAATAGATGACCCAGACTACTTAGAGGCATTTTATAAATGTCGCGATTTATTGACAAACGCCCCTATTTTAGCATACCCGGATTTTAACAAGATATTTCAAATAAATTCAGACGCAAGCAAGATAGCGATCGGAGGAGTATTATCGCAAAACAATCATCCGATAGCATTCTATTCTAGAACATTAAATTCAGCAGAAAGAACTTATTCAACAATAGAGAAAGAACTGCTAGCTATAGTGGAAACCACTAAACACTTTAGACCTTATATTTAAGGAAAATCGTTCATAATCGAAACCGACCACAAACCGTTAGTCTGGTTATTTTCATTAAAAGACCCAAATTCTAGATTAGTAAAATGGCGGCTCCGCCTAGAAGAATTCGATTACAAAATACAATATCGAAAAGGAAAGGAAAACGTAGTAGCCGACGCTCTCTCCCGCATATAGATAAATACAAAAGAAACCATTGACGAAGAAGAAGATCTAGATTTAGCTTCGATATTACCCCAAATGGATTCAGACGGTCTAAGCCCAGACGACGCTGATGAAATCCTAGGAGGAAGAGATAATTTGCAAAATGAAAAGACAAATCAGGAAGGTGCCGATAAAACACAACATACCGCTATCGAAAATCCTGTCTTTACCTTGAAAATATCGGAGAAACCACTTAATTACTTCCATAACAGGTTAGAAATGAAATTAGGTGACGAATATAAGACAACTTTTTCTAGGCCATTTAAAAGACATCATTATAAGATAATTATTCGCGCCGGACAAGAAAATGACAATATTTTAAAAACACTTAAAGAGATCATCAATCCAGAGAGCACGTACGGAGTATATTTTCATGACGAACAACTCGAACAAAACTTTGTACTACTTTGTAAAGATCTAGAGAAACCCGAAGATCAAAACGAAACCATTAAGAGCTACCACGAAAAAACACACAATGGCGTCATTGAGACATATAACAAACTGAAACAGAAATATTACTGGCCTGATATGAGTTTAAAAATCAATAAAATAATTAATGAATACGAGACTTGTCTCGAAAGCAAATACGAAAGACATCCTTATAAGATACCACTTTGTGGACCACTTCTTGCTAAAAGACCTTTCGACGTCATTCACATTGACACATTTAGCTTTGACGGATCGAAATTTCTAACAATAATCGACCTATTTTCGAGATATGCTCAAGCATATTTCATCAACGATACCTCAGGAATCACAGTATTAAACAAACTAAGACACTACTTCTCACACCACAACTATCCTAAGAAAATAGTATGTGACGAGGGTAAGGAATTTAAGAATAATGTCGTAAGGGAATATTTTGCGAATTACTCAAAATCAATCTACATTACACAACAAATTATAACCCAAATTCAAACTCGCCCATAGAAAGAGTACATTCGACACTTTTAGAGAAAATTAGGACCATTAAAACTCAAAACCGTAATGAGACCCCCCAAGACTTAATAACTACTGCAATTCTAATCTATAATCAGTCGGTACATTCATCCACGGGATATACCCCTTTTCTCTGCTTTACGGCCCTTACGAGAATCTAAACGTCCACAAAATTGAATTAGACAAAACCATTTTCGAAGCTTACAATGACAAAAGAAAAAACGAATTGCTCCCCTTTTACGACAAACTATACCAAAAACAATTAGATAAGGGAACAAAAACCTTAAAAAAGAGAAACAAAGAAACAGAGGTAGTAGAATTAGATGAGCCAAATGTTTGTTTTAGGAAACCTAAGATTAGAAAATCCGACCTGTTATATGAAAAAGTAAACGTAACGAAAATTAAGAAAAATAAAATTGTAGGCACTAAAACGAAAACGCATGCTCCGCCAATATACACATTAGAAAGACGAAAAGAACAAGAAAAAACATTTGTTTACAGGACGTCCCTCCTGACGATCAACCTGTCCCTTCGCGTGGAAGAAATTAAACACGACGGATACCTCCTAGAGAAAATAGGTTCAGCTAGATTACTTAATAATTATCATAAGTTTTATTTTTACTTTAATATTAGTAAGGTACAAGATAATTATAAAATATTATTAACGAATCTTTACATATTAGAGACTGAGAACAATAATACAAGAAACCCAAACTCGCTAATAGGTATTTTAAAAGATAACTGCGTGCAGCTCGAAAATGAATTAGCAAAATTCTAAAGCAAAATCTAAAGACTGTATACGAAAATCAAGAAAAAGTTGTGAAACAAGTGAATAAATATTTTTCTTTCGCTAATCATATCACGGAAAGGTACATAAACGACTTAGAGTCTATACAAAAAGATCTTAACAACTCTCAAATCGCACTTTACAAGCTCGATAATAAAATAAACAGAGAATTACTAATTCAATGCAACATCCTTCTTTCTCAAAGTTTATCGAACCTCCTCAAGAATATTCAAAGAACTGTATCATTAGCATTTAATGGAATGACCAACCTCGAGATTATATCCAGCCAAGAGCTAACTGAAATTTTGAATCATCTAAGAACGATTTATCACAAACATCAACTGCTGCAAACAGACGATCTTCATTTATTTAAAATCATTGAATATTCTAAGTTTAAAATTTTCGCAATCGACAATACTATAACATGTATATTATGTATCCCTATCCTTATCCCGAAACGTTTTATTTATCAGAAAATATATCCTGTTCCTAACGGACAGAACAAAATTATGTATCCTCCTGCAAGATATAGACTATTCAACGCCAGAGATGAACTATGGGCCGACGAACAGTGCGCGAAAGTAGAAAACTGCTGAAAAGTGTTGTATCTCCATAATCCAATCGAAAACAAGTGCTCTGTGAACAACGCATCCAATTGCGAATTCATTCTAATCAAAAATGACTACAAAATTTTTCTTCAACTAGAGAACGGTAATGTCTTAATTTTATCAAAGAATACTGTAAAAGTTAGTGAAGAATGTAAAGAAAATCTAACCAACAGATTTGTATCCGGAACTGTTGTTGTTACATCTCAGGAAAACGACTGTAAAGTAACTGTAAACGATTTAACTTTCGAAAGCGCTCATACCAATTATAGTTTAGAAATACCTATTATAAAGCTAAACGATTTTCAAACTACTAAAACCCTTAATCTAGAAATGAAACATTTCAATAACTTCGACAACATTCGAAAACATAGATAAGGATATTATGATTAAACCCTTAGTACATGTGTTTCACATGACTGCCACGAGCATTGTAATAATGACTATTTGTTTAACAGTTGTAATTGTAACTATATTTAGAAAGCGAATTTTAAAGATTTTTCAACAAAAGGAAAATCTACAGACACTAGTGGAAATGGGTACGTTACTTAAAGAAGATACTACCGGTTACGTCACCTTCATCACCACCCCGAAGCCATACGGCGACGACGTCTTAACTTAAGGGAGGAGGAATTATGTACCGACCAAGTACTGGCACCTACTTGTTTGTATGTGACCTACCACTCGTAGGCTCATTATCGCTAACGACCCTTCTAATGGGTATCCTAGTATTTAAGGCTCAACATTTTTCAGAATAGGGCAGTTCTCCTTAACGTATGTTAGAGTACTCATATTATTAGTTTTTAGTATTAATAAATATTTTTTAAAAAGGGAATTTGGAGAAGTCGGAATTTAAATATATGTAGGGTCGTATATTCTTTTTCGAAGTAAAGATGAAATAGTTAATTACTTTTACCTAAATTGTTACTAA
This sequence comes from Cryptocephalus primarius, assembly GCA_963576515.1. NCBI lineage: Eukaryota > Metazoa > Arthropoda > Insecta > Coleoptera > Chrysomelidae > Cryptocephalus > Cryptocephalus primarius. Next base: position 2,261,270 of record OY754937.1, read on the forward strand.
ATTAACGTTACACTTACTATTATTAAGAATACTGTTGGATGAAATATTTTATCTAAGTACTTGTTACTAGATATGCCAGTGAAAAACTGATAATATGAGCACCGATCACATCTACCTATTTGTGAAGTAGGCATCCTTCCACTTACAAACTAATGATTCACCGATAATCAGATAAAGCAGTAATACATAGATTGTTGCGATTTCAATCTGCCGCGCTGAACGAAAATTTACGAAAGTGCGTAAATGATGCAGTATATAGTACATAAAAATTACAGGCGACGTTACACAATCTCGAGCATGTGCAGACGAAATTAATCCCATTCACCCATAAATTCAACCAAATCTTTCTGAGCCTCTAAATACATAAACCCAATATGAATAGAACTGGATGGGCTATTTAGAGTTGTAACGAAGTGTATTTTTCGAGAACCGTGGTTAGGCAATTTTATGTTCATTTCAAGGAAAGTTAAAAGAATCACAGTAAGATGGCATAGGATATAACCAACCTATAAAATATCACTCGACGGAAAGATGTGGAAGCCCCTTGGCCGCTAACGGCAGATAGAACCGACTCGAGAATTCTCGAAGGTAATATCTCACTCTCTAACGTTTCTTTCTTTCTTTCAGTGCTCTGTGTTTGTGGGTTGGGGTACTGCACTTGGCGATCTGTCGTGCCGTATTGACCCATTTACATTTAGTACGAATAAGAGGCTCGACCCCGTTAACTCCCTAGGTCGTCACCCATTTTCCGCTAGTGCTTCCTAGGAGAGGGGAACGCGTCCCTACAGTGCTTTGTGTTTGTGGGTTGGTACTGTACTTGGCGATCTGTCGTGCCGTATCGACCCATTTACATTTAGTACGAATAAGAGGCTCGACTCCCGTTAACTCTCTAGGTTGTCACCCTACTTCTACTTATAGCATATTAGCTCCCCGCCCGTGTCCCGTGTTTATTGCTAATACTTTGCTTGCCGATTGCCACTCACATGTAGTTTTCCCTGTTGCTTATTACACCCCTTTCTCCGCCTAATTTGCATTCCCGCTCTATTGTTGTTATTTTGCTTTTGCTTTTTTTTGTGCACGCTGATTTAGTATGCCGCTTACTCCGGCGAGTTAACCTTGTTATTTAATTTTTCCGTTTCTAGTAACTAGTTTTCTCGAATTGTAAATAGCGTAGTAATGTTTTTCGGTTTTTCCTTTTCACGTCGATAGCCGTCGGAACGAAACCTTGTTTTTACTTTCGCACCGATAACAAAAGGTAGATAAAAGTTCTCTCTTTCCGTTTGAAACAGCCTGTTGTGGATTTAACACTGTTGCCGTACTTTTAACTAAATAAAAGGAACCGGGTGTTTTTCCGAATTCTGTGTTTATTTTCATGAACTTCCTGGATTTTCTCCTGAGTTGAAATTACCCGGACCTACAGACAGCAAATTCTATAAAAACTGGCGCCCGAGGAAACTCCGTAACTTCGAAACTTGTTAAATTCCTGCGCCAATCTCAAAGTTGACTGATCGATCCGCCCCTTTATTCACGTCGTGCGCGCCGACGAAAATACAAGGGCGAGAAAAGTCCGTCACAGAGTATATCGTCCGATACAAATATGTGAACTAGCTGGTAGTAAATAGGACCACACTGAGAATCAGCTCCTTAAAAAACAAGAAGCTTGAGTACTAAAAGCTTTACATGGTTTGAGATTTTACATGTTTGGAGTGTTGTACAGTCGTCATTACTGTATTTTTTACATTTTTTCTAGCCTTGAATGATGCTATTTCAAATTTTTTTACAATATTCGCCAATACAGGAGAGACACACACACAGGGAGAGAGAGAGAGAGAGACTTAATTCAGGTTAGAAAAAGTTAGAGAAAAAGGAAAACACAGGTTTTAGACAGTACATAAACTTAACGATAGATTCCTGGAGGTAACATATTATTTAAGTGACATGCAGATAAGTACTATATGGCCATTGTTTCTTCTTTTCCTTTAAGGACAAGGATGTGGGGTATTTTTTCGGATTGTACTTACGGTAAGGTACCTTCTTAATACATACTATACCATAGTAAGCATAGTAGTAGATCGTTGAAATCATTACCACACCGTTCCTAACGGTGTCCACCATAGAAGTGGGCGAAACGTACGCTCTCAAAAATCAGCTGTTGTACAAACAAATTACACTTTGGCTAATATGTTAAATATCTCATTTTTATGATTGAAACCTCGACTTTCCACTTGTTGTTCTAATGTTTGACGACATATTGGTAAAAAAGCATTAGCCGACAGGGGAATGGGACAATTTGCCATCGCCGATTCGCCGTTAAATCGATTTTCTGCTGGGCAAATTTGCCACAGATATATTGGCCGCCGGTAAATTCAAATTTTAATGGGTAAATAATGCAATTATGCCCATAACATTAAAAAAAACATATGGGAGATTGAAAGATATGCATCCAATATTCAACCTCTTCATTCGCCCAACAATCTTCAAACCAATTTAATAATAGTTGAAGCTCTGATGATAAGGCGGTCGCTACAATATCAAGAGCTTCATCTAAATTCGCCACCGGCACGAACGCTAAAGAACTTACCATTCTAGCGTTCAGGGCAAATTGAGAATTTTTGTTATATTCTCGTAGTGGTCTCATGGTACTTAAATGTTTCCTCATATTCTGAGCTAAATAAAGGAAATATCCATAGGTATTCATCCCTGGGAACGATTCTTGTATTTTGTGCAATGCTGCGTTTTCAAAATCGCAATGGACTGCTGCACTCTGCAGATGTGGAATTGGTCCTTTGATAACTAAATGATATCTTGCTAATGTTGATATCTATTGCTTGCTTAAGGTGCGACGTAATTCCCCACCTTGCAGGATATTATAATCTTTTAAGCAGTTACTTTTTTCCGGATTATGGGGGAACCCCAAATTAAAATAATGGATTATCTGTGCACATTTATGACGATGATAAGCGATGAATCTACCGTTTCACGGAAACTATACCTACTTTAATAGGATTTGTATTATGTAGCGAGTGTTCAGGTAAATTCTAATTTACGAATTTCTACCTCAAGGAATAGTATGAAGACTCTTTCAGGTGAATGTTTTTACTAAAGGTTTAAGTTAATACAGTTTGACTGTAATAAACTTCCCGGTGGCGAATTGTGCTCAGCGGGCAATTTTTCGGTGGCTAATTAAACGACCCGCGAATCGGTGGTGGCTAATTGGCCTAGGCTCGCCTAATAGTCCTAACATACTTGGAATACCCAGTTTGTCCGCCGTTGATGAAGGTCCCATTTCTTCAACGATGTACATCATCATCAGTTCATTACACTGAATAAATAAACACAGGGGAATGTTATTATATAGTAAACGTAATTTTAAAACATGAATTATTATACCTTTTATTTTGAAATAGTTTTCTTTCTTTCCTCCACAGCAACAATTGCAAATGGATTCGAATAAAATTTTCTCAGTTCAATTTTGTGAGATTTCGATTCGGTATCAGCTGACCATTTTGTAGATTTTCTTGTAATTTCATCTATGTTGCGTACGCGATTTGGATACTTCCTGTGCAAAAGACATTTTTGAGTTATTGTGACTTTGTACTATTGTTCCTAAAACTAAACTTATATTCATTTTTTTAACACTCAGTTGCATCTGGTAATAAAATGAGAAAAGAGCAAGTTCTTGCTGACAAAATTTAAAAAAAAAGTTCATTCAAGAAGTGCCAACGAGATGATATTTCACCTTTCAATTAATTGTGAAGTTTTTATATTTAAGGGAGTATGTAAATATTATAAACATCCCACTACACTTTTAAAGGTGTAATCTATATCTTCCAGAGTAAAGTTTTTAAAACAGAAATATCATAAGAGTTTTTGAATTTCACTTTGTTAGAAAGTGGCTTATAATGTGAATAGTAAATGAGTAAAGATCCTCTATTTAAAACAATTTACTTTAAGAACCCTTTGAATATATGCAGAGCAAGCTTGACTATTCAGGAAGAATCTGTTGGGAACAAATCAGAACGCTAATTACATTCTTCGCAGACATAGATTATGGAAGAACATAGGCAGCCTTCTATGAATGGTACTGGTAGGTTCTTTGTAACAAAATTATCAGAAATCATTGAGATTAATTTTTTTTAACGATTTACGGTATTGTTCGTTCATATCTAAAAGTATACTAGACCATTTGATTTGTTGATTTGTGAAGATTATAATGTATACAGGGTGTCCGGGAAAATGTGGGAAATCTGGATATAAAAAACATACGTGAAAAGAACACTACAAGTTCACATAACCTTTTTTCCTATAGTACACCCCTTCAGACATATGGGCTCCCAAGTAGTTCTGAAGGAATTACATTTTTGGCACATAATTATGAATCAACAAGTATTTTTCAACTTTTTTTTTTTTGATACGATGTATACAAGATGAGAACCTTTAAAATACTAATCAAGAAAGTGATTTGAGTTTCTCACAGCTGCAGAGATGGCCTAGCTGTGACCTTTAGAACCCCATTTTTTACATCCTGCGTAACGCAAACATTTGATAACGTTTTCATATACCTTTAACTATTGACTAAAAATTAAGTACTCTTGATTCATGTCGCTAATTCCAACCGTTTTCGAAAAAAAGTCATTTAATTTATATCATGTATATCCTCTAACTTCTGTCGGAATGAGTATGAAAAAGAGAAATTTTCCACGATGACCAACATACTTTCAATAAAAAGATAAACTTTAACTGCTTCGTTAAAAACTTCTTAAAAGGGTTCAATATGGGCTCCTTGTAGTCTGATACCTTCCCGAACAGAACGAATTGAGGACCGGTGTAACCGCTACAATAACTCAGCATTGTTCCTTATGTGATCACAATGAAACGTGATTCTCAGTAGAAGTTCCCCCTTCTTATCGACCGGAACGTAATACACCAAGGTGTATGTAACCATGTATGTAGGTGTAACCTCTCCGTAGGTAAAAATCCAATGGCGTTCGGGAGAACGAAGAGGTCAGGCAATATGATCTCCTCCGCCTTTCCAATGGTTTGGACAGACGTTATTCAGGTGCTGCCGCACAGCAATGCACGCGACACTCTCGAGTAAGGTGGTGCTCCATCATGCATGAAGTACATCTTTCGGCGAGTTTCAAGTAGTAAGTGCTCTACTAAACCGTGAAAAGCGTTCTGGACGAACCCCAAATAGAGTTGTTCATTCTGTCGTGCCAGCAATACGAACGGTCTTATCAACAAAATGCCAGTGATTTCTGCCCAGACATTAATTGATTGGGACTGTTGTTGACGATTGTAAACCGTACTTCCATGAGATTTTTCATTATCCCATATGGTGAGTTGTGTAAATTCATGATACCGTTTTCGGTAAACGCTGCTTCATCCGCGAAGAAAATAGTGCTAATGAAGTTTACATTGTTTCGTTGCTGATTTAATAGTCAGTTTGCAAACTATGGGATAATCCTTTAGAAATAAATTTATCCACTTTTTGCAAAGGATGGAGATATAACAGTTGTTCTTGAAGAACTACATGTACCATTGTTTTCAATGTATTAATCTACGCAGTTAATTTTCAAGTGCTCCTTGAAGGAGTGTCATCTACAGTATTTAAACTATTTTTCTCTACAGTATTTGTCATCTACAGTATTTAAACTATTTTTCTCTAATTACGGCGTATGTACTACTGTTCGTCTTCAAACATCATCAGTACTTTTTTCCCAAAATTTCCTAAAATTATGAAGACAATCAATAGTATTAGCTTATTAAATGGCATCACCTACTATTCTCTCTTAGACGTTGGTCAACTGGTTGAAATATCTTCTGATCTGGAAGAGTACTATTAGGAAATTTGTCGTGATATAACCTCCTGGTTTCCAAAGCATTGCAAGATGCAACGTTTTTCGTCGGAACCTCGTCAATGTGCCGAAATCCCGTGTTTTTAACGTTTACTGTAATATTATAAAGGAGTAAATAAAATGGGAATTAATAAAACTGCCGATTTGGGGCTCATACATGACTTTATTGGCCCCAGGAGGAAAACCTGGCCAGTACAGAGACCAACCAGGAAAACCCCCCTGTTTCATGAAATGCGTTAATTACAAATAACCTTAAATTACACAAATTAAACAAAAACTATCAAAGTAAAATACATGAATTTCTCCCTATGTATGAAAGTGTAAAAGAGTGAAAGGTGTATGTATCGATTAATTATTACTCTCGGTTAGTATAGAGCCGTTGAGCAACCCTTGAGTGACTAACTGTATGTTAAGTCGTACTTGATAAGTCAGTAAACCAGGACCAATGACTTAATGACTTAATGACTATTGGGTCATTAAGACCGTGGGTCTGTTGTATGGGACCGGTATCGTTGGGTATGACCGTGGGTCCATTGAATAGGACCTGTACCGTTGGGTAAGACCGTGGGCCCATTGAATAGGACCTGTATCGTTGGGTCGGTTAAGACCGTGGGTCCGTTGTATGGGACCTGTATCGTTGGGTAAGACCGTGGGTCCATTGAATAGGACCTGTACCGTTGGGTCGGTTAAGACCGTGGGTCCATTGTATGGGACCTGTATCGTTGGGTATGACCGTGGGTCCATTGAATAGGACCTGTACCGTTGGGTAAGACCGTGGGCCCATTGAATAGGACCTGTATCGTTGGGTCGGTTAAGACCGTGGGTCCGTTGTATGGGACCTGTATCGTTGGGTAAGACCGTGGGTCCATTGAATAGGACCTGTACCGTTGGGTAAGACCGTGGGCCCATTGAATAGAACCTGTATCGTTGGGTCGGTTAAGACTGTGGGTCCGTTGTATGAGACCTGTATCGTTGGGTAAGACCGTGGGTCCATTGAATAGGACCTGTATCGTTGGGTAAGACCGTGGGCCCATTGAATAGGACCTGTATCGTTGGGTCGGTTAAGACCGTGGGTCCCTTGTATGGGACCTGTATCGTTGGGTATGACCGTGGGTCCATTGACTAGGACCTGTATCGTTGGGTATGACCGTGGGCCCATTGGATAGGACCTGTATCGTTGGGTCGGTTAAGACCGTGGGTCCGTTGTATGGGACCTGTATCGTTGGGTCGGTTAAGACCGTGGGCCCGTTGTATGGGACCTGTATCGTTGGGTAGTCTTGTCAATGTATAATGTCGTTGCTTAGACCAGAATTCGTAAGTGTGAGCGTTATGTGGTGTAGCCGTATATGAGGACGTTGTTTAGATCAGAGTATGTAAGTTTGATGTAAGTTGGATCGTTGTGTGATATTCGTCAAATCAATATCAGTCGGTACTCACCGCTATACAAACGCAATGTTGTCACTATGAATGTCTACACCTCGTTTAACGCTCTCGCAAGTTTTACGCACACTCAACGATTCGCTTCGACTGATTTTTTTTCTCTTGACCGGACTCGCGTCTCCGCGCCGTCCCCACTTACTCGTCCGTTACGTATTCCCTCTTTTGATCCCCTAGAATATACGTACACAAAACATTCGTTTTCGGAACTCTACCGTACACAACACAATACATCAGATGCATATCTGCATATTCAATAAACATGTATTCCGTATTTAGAATTATTTCACGTTTAATTTCACCACGAAATCCTAAAATCAGTAAATTGATATCGAAGCAAAGAATCAATATGTCGGCGAGATGAAATTTGACAACTTGTACAATGCAGGATATTTACCTAGCAACGTTTACAAAAATAATTGTTTGGTTTTTGGTGGTAACCGTTTTTTCGAAAACGGTTAGGGTTAGCGACATGAATAAAGAGTAGGTACTTAATCTTTAGTCAATACTTAGAGCTATGTAATAATCGTAACGTAAAAAAGTGGGGTTATCAGTGTTAAAGCTAGTCCATCCCTGCAGCTGTGAGTAACTCACAACACTTTCTTGAATAACAATTTGAAGGATATACCTAGTATACACCATAATAAAGAAAATTGGAAAATATCTGTTGGTTCAACAATTATGTGTTAAAAACTTTCTAGTAATTCCAATGGAACTCTTTGGGAGCCCATATCTCCGAAGATGAGTCCTATACAAAAAAAAAGGTTATGTGAACCTGTATTATTCTTTTCGGGTCTTTTTTTTTTCATATCCAGATCTCCCCCAACTTTACCCGGAACCCCTGTATATCGAATTGACAATATTTGCCTACTCGATGTATATGTATGTAAAATAGTATACAAGGAGGGCAATCGGAAACATACCAGAAAATATAACTGCCATTTTAAGATCATATCGAAAACCTGAAACGCGTCTAGTTCGTTTGTGAGGGGGATAACTTGTGACGCAAAAGTTATAACCCAAGCTTTGTCCTCCTAAACGGGGGTGTCATCGCCAAACATTTTTCAAATGGGAATTCGGGTCAAGTGAAAAATGTTTTTGATTCCCTCTACACTTCAGCTTTGTTGTTTATATTCGGGACACTCGTTTAGAAGATGTGGGGTATTGAAATGTCACTAATTACATTTAAACAAAATTTTGTTCTTCTTTATGATGAAACACTGAATTATCGTATTTAAAGCCAATACACTAATATCTCAATATTAAATAATGAAATTTTCGATACCATTATTGTCTTATTTTTATTTATTACTAGTTAAAATACCATGCGAGTAACTAATAAGCAGTATTGAGCAGTAAGCTCTAGATATTGCTGCCAAAACGTACAAAAAATTAGCGCATAAGGTCCCACTTCGTGTTGGCACTTCATCGTTAAAGAAGGTTGGTTGCCAAATGGACGATCTATGTCTGCAGCTAGGCCGCTTGAAACTTTGTTAAGCCAATACACTAAAATCTCAACATTAAATGATTTTGAGGCTAAAATTGTTGTCATTTTTTATCTGTTGTAGTAAAAAGAAGAAAAAACCCAAATAATTCATGGAAATGTTGTTATGTTTACCACCTACCCTTTTGAAAACATATTTGTGAATTACTACTAAATGTATAAGTACTTAATATACCAATAAAGTCAGTTAAGGTCATTCATATTCGATTTCATTGTTTTTGAAATCTTAGCCGAAGCGTTAGCCTTTTCAGTCATGGGGTGCATCGAATTTTGTTTTAGATGACCTGTGTCTACTCAATATATTGGAATGTAATATCATACTAACCAATACGCCTTTGACTTTTACTAATTGTAGGAAATTTTGGGCATTCGAAATACTAACGTAACAAATTTGACTTAATAATAACTACTTTTTAGTTAAGATGAATTGATATTGGGACTGGGGAAACAGGATGGGGTTTTAAGTTTTCGTGAATCGAGTAATATTTAGTCTACACAATTGGTAGTCATTTATGAGTAAAGTGCAGAAAAACCTTGAAAAAGGCGCATTACTATACAAAGAAAATTGTAAATATGTGTAGAGTTTTCGCCATAGTCGAGCACAAAATAACTTTAAAAATTTCAATTTTTAAATGGATAATATATACCTACGTACCTATACTATTTGTGATGAGGTTGAAGAAAATCATCAAGGTATGTATAATTGTATTATATATTTTTATTAAGACAAACATTCGAAAAGATCATGTGAGAAAATATGTACAAGTAATTAATATAAAATATTAAAATAAATTTCAACGAATCTCATTCGATATTTGAATTAGATGGTTTTCGGAATTGTTTAGGTGGAACGAATATTTTGTCTGTAAACATATAATTATAAATTAGAAAGGTGCATTTTATGTTTACGGAAGTGATAGCATTGTATTCTATCTTAGATAAAACATGTAGTTTTTTGTTAGTTGTATTTTAATTAAATTATCCCTTAAACATACTATATAAATTCGGTTGTTACTAAATAAGAGTGGTTTATTACGCACTATCCAAAATGAAACTTGGCTACACATCCATCTTGAACAAAACCTAAATCCTACTTTACGTTCGAAAGAACGTTACTTTCTAGCCAAGTCATCCAAGCACACACAACAGCATAGGGCGCATTCTGTGGCTTGAAGGCAACATTGCACTTCCTCCAATGTCGTTGGTGAATCCCTCTTTGCAGTAGGTTGCTGAGTTATAACATAAACGGGAGTGACATTGGTAATGAAATGCGGTTTCCCAGCATCATTTGAAATGGGTGGCGCAGACGGAGGACTTGCCTGTGACTGCTTATTTAGATGTGACGTTTTGTCTTCGTATAAAGCTTCGTAATGCGGAAGACCGTCTTTGATTCGATACATGATTACAATGACGTCTGCAACAGTAAAAGTTTGTTTACAAATATGGCATGGACGTTCACTAATTAATGATGAAATGATGAAGAATTTAATTCTGTCTATGTGAATATGTAGGCTCATTTTCGAAATATGGATGAAATGGTTAATTACTTTTACCTAAGTCATTACCAAATTAATATTACACTTACTACTATCAAGAATACTATTGGATAAAATATTTTATCTAAACGCTTGTTACTAGGTTTTTCCGTGAAAGACTGATAATGTGAGTATCACTGACCGATCACATTTATCTGTTTGTTAAGTAGGCACCCATTCAGTTACAAAATAATAATCCACCGATAATCAAATAAAACAGTAATACACAGAATGTTGCGATTTCAATCTGCTGCGTTGAACGAAAATTAATGAAAATGCGTTTTAAATGTAACAGTAAACATGAAAAAATACTCGCAGTAGGAATGAAGTTGCACGCTCTCGAGCGTGTGGAGACGAAATCTTGTAGACCTACACACACTCACAGTTCGACTGAAACTATTTGAGCCACGAAATGCACAAACGACAGAGATAGACCCAATATGAACAGAACGAGATAGACCTGTGTACAGTCCGAGAAAAATATGTAAATTATCAGTGAACAGGACCGCACTCAGAATCAGCCGCTTCAAATAAGACCCTAGGGGAATGATACCCCGGGAGCCCAAACTTAAAAAAGGGGGATCATCTGAGTCAGGTCAAGTTATATATTGAATGATACTACTATATGATCGAAGAAGTTTAAACCATGTGCCGGCAACTTTCCTCGATCCAACTGACCTCAGCACACCCATTGAAATCATCATCCATACGCAGCACTTTAGATCAAACCGTTTTGTACGACGCTAGTATATTTTCACGTCATACAACTTAAATAAAAAAATATGTGCCGTACAAAAATGGCAGTATCTGGAGCAAAAATAAATTTTGATATTGGATAGACTTTTCTATAGAATTTTCGATCATTCGATACAGTACGGTACTTATTCCAAAAAATTCATTAACACCTACAACTAATGTCAAACTCCCTGCGGTAAAATTTTCTCAGTCCGAGGGTGAGAAATAGGGGCGCGATTCCGAAGTCTTTTTCTTATACAGGGTTGTTCATTTAATACAGTGCGGCACTAATACTGAAATAATTTTGGCGTGTAGGAAGGTTATTAAACACAGTGCCGTACAATTTCCTCAGTCCAAGGTTGAGAAATAGGGGTGCGAATCCGACCCATTTTTAACATACAGGTGTACGTATCTGATGCAGTACGGCACTTATTCTAAAATATTCACTAGCAATTAGAGAAAATGTGAAACCTAGTAACACACAAAAATTCTTGTTCTCAAAAGTGTAAATAAATATTTTCCCAAGCTGTCGCAATCCTAACTTTACAATTCATTTTCAACCCTTTAGTACTAATACTAATATTATAATACATTTGAGAATTAGAATTTTTGTACGGCACTAGATTCAAATTAGACTGTAGATGCTAAATGATGCATGCAAGTCAGTTCTGTACTGTTTCAAATGTCCAATACCACGTGAAGAGGTTGAAAATCTATTGAAAAGCAAATAGTAGGTTCCACAACTTGGGAAAATATTTATTTATACTTTTGAGAACCAGAATTATTGTACGACACTAGGTTCAACGCAGACTCCAGATGTTAATTAATACATGCGAGTCAGTACCGTACCGTTTCAAAAGTCCAATACAACGTGAAGGGATTGAAAATATATTGCAAAGCAAATGCAACAACTTTGGACAATATTTATTTATACATTTAGGAATCAAAATTTTTATTCGGTACTTGGTTTTACATTTTCTCCAGATGCTAGTGAATTTTTTGGAATAAGTGCCGTACTGTATCAAATGATCGAAAATTTTATAGAAAAATCTGTCCAATAGCAAAACTTATTTTTTGCTTCCGGGACTGCAATTTTTTTACGGCAGTTATTTTAATTACGATATGTTACATAACCTGTGAAAATATACTAGTGTATAAATCCGTTTGGTCCTAACTACTGCGTTTCGATGGTCATTTCTTTGGAACGCTGAGGTCAGTTGGACTGTGGAAAAGTGATGGCATTTGGTTCAATTTTATTTGATCATAAAGTAGTATCGTTTGGTATATAACCACCTGTCTCAAATGACTCCCATTTTTTACGGTTGGGCTCCTGGGCTATGATATTTTATATGTTTGGAATGGTCCACAATTAGTCCAAGCGGGATCTGTTTGAAAACGGGTTGGTTTTAATGTTTCATACCAATTTTCGCTTAAATGTTTCCAGAATAATTTTAAAAACAATAATTTTAATATGCACAAGCTTGAAAAGTTGCGTTAAATTTATTATTAAACATTGTGAAAAACCTAAAAAGTGAATTTTTTTCATTTTTTTCACGTATAGCTCGTTAGATGTACATGTCAGAGGAAAATGGAAGAGGACAAAAGTTGCGTAATTAATTTTTGTGTAAGAAATGTCAAGTTGAATTTTAAAAGAATCATTATATTTGTTGTAGAAACGGCAAAAATTAACAAAAAAGTGGAAAAAAATTGGGCCTTTTTATAACAAAGTTCTGTGTCCAGTCACGTTTATTATGCAGCTTTTATATTACGCCTCTATATATATATATATATATATATATATATTATATTTTTGCAAATAATTTATTTATTTAAGTACAAATATAAATACTTTTTATATGAAGAGTCGTACCGTTGGATTACTTTGTTATATATTTTTAAGATGTCTGTTTTATTTAATACTACAAACCAATTATGTAGGTATATACCTAAATACCTTGGTAGGTAAACTATTTATAATAGATACTGGCACAAATTAATAAAGAAATATTATACTCAAAAATGACTGAAAACTATTCTCAGGTCTCAGATTCAGAAGATCTCAAAGTTACTCCCACCACCAAAAAAAAACCGACTCTAACGGTCAAAGTAATTTATTGAACATGTTTCGGGCATATAGTGCCCATCATCAGCATCTGCCTAAAATAAAAGTTATAAGCAAGTCGTTGTGGAAATAACTGTACTTACGTGGAAGAAACGATATTCCAAGAATTAAGTAATTAAAAAAGTTAAAAACGTTAAAAAAATCCCAACTAACCACAGCGACGTTAACAAACGCGTGGTTAAAACTGTCTGTCTCCTCTTATGGACAATAGCATAGTCAAAATTATAAAACATATTAAAAAGAGGGAGAGCAGACACCAATTAACAGTTAAGTCATTACAACAGACTAAGAGAAGGTACAAATTCAATAAATAAACTTGAGGTAGAAACATAAAAAATTAAAAACAAGGAAAACACATCTAAATACGGTTTGGATATCTAAAACGATTTACAGAGACATCATCAATTGTTCTGAAAAATGAATGTAGAACCCTGGTACAGCTTGTAATTGCAATGCGACATCTACTGTAAACAATTTTTAAATGACGCTAAAAACGGAGAGGGTTAGATGTCATGACAGTGGCAGGTGCAATCAATGTTGATAGATGGAATATATATGTCTAGTGGGGTACATGTTTATCTGTTTACGAGCTAAGCGTGACACACTTTAGGGCTAAGAAAAACTCACAACAATCAAAGTTTAATTGATTATCCAATGTGGCACGATTCCAGACTGGAAGTCTAAGGGTTACAGAACATTGGAGACCTGTACTACAAGATATCTCCAACCCCCCAGTTGGAACCAATAGTTCCTTTGCAAGTCATGTAATTACAGAGAACCATATTCCGAACCCTCCTCTTGCGACACTGGATTTGTAAGTTTTACACTCACAACGCAAAGGACATAAGCTCAACATATTGGAAATTATGGAGGCCCTTACGCTTGTACAGGATCCTAATCGTACCACATTGAATGATCAACAAAACTTTGATTGTTGCGAGTTTTTCTTAGCTCTAAAGCGTGTCACGCTTAGCTCGTAAACAGACAAACATGAACGCCACTAGATATATATATATATATATATATATATATATATATATATATATATATATATATATTCCATTTATCGAACCTTGATTGCACCTGTGACTTGAGAGAGAGAGAGAAAGAGAGGGAGTGACTTTGAGATCTGTTTCTGTTGATCGTTCAACCTCCCCATTCGAGTATGGATATCTACCACCAGTTAACTATTGACGTATTTAATTACTGTATGCTATATCTGCAAAATACATCTGATAGTTTATTTCTCTGTGGTATTATCATCATTAGAAATCCTCTCGACAGGAGCCGTAGATGCCAACATTGCATTATATCGGTGAAACACTTTGAGAACTGTTAGATATAATTTTAATGTTGAAAGTTCTTTCCTGGGCGAGCTTAAAAATGCCACGATTTTGATTAAAGCTTAGTGTTGTGATAAATCTGTAATCGTTTTATTTGTCTGCGGAATTAAAAACAATATTTTTTGGTCTAAGGGGGACTGTTGTTCATTTTCATTAGAATGTTTAGAATAAATAGCCGAAATATTGGCTGTTGATTTCAATGACTTATAATTATTTAACAAATGATAATTTACTACCATTATGTTTACTAATTCAGTTTAATTTAAATACAGGTAATGAAAATGTCTGAAATTGAAGATATAGTCTCTGGCACCTTTGATATAAAAAAATGGACTTTGGCAGGGTAATGCAATGCCTTCCCATTTGTTATAGCATTGGAGAAGGAGAGGAGTAAGAGGGGCTAAAATCGCATGGGAATGTTCACACAAAATAAACTCAAATACTCCTGGCCTTTGCAGACGATATTGATATAATTGATACATGCATTTAAATACTTAACAACGCTGTGTACGTTGCATACATATATGCATAATTAAAAATTCGCCTCTCTTAGCGATGATTCGTTAATGTATTTGTTTGCTTTCACAAATTACTGGAGTTAAGTGGAGTAATTTTGTATGAGGTTGGTCTAAAGGAAATGACATATACTGCGTGCACTTTTCATTCAGGAAACGTGTATTGCAAACCTTCTTAATTAGACCAAGATAGTCAAAGAAACTTCCCATAGGAGGTTTATGTTAATTTACCATACTTTATGTGGCTTATCTTTCCCCTTAAATCTATTAAAACAATAGACTACAAATTCTATTGAGTTTTAGAACAGATTTAACATTTCAAAACAGTTAGAAAATATATTGACTATTAGAAATCGTAAAAATAAAAATTTATGAAAATTCAAATCATATTCTGTTAAATTACAAACTTGTCAGGCTCGAAGCTCCAGCGTAACTCCCACAACTTATCAAGCCAGAAGCCCCATCGTGACTGACGCTCACCACGTGCCAAACTTCTGACGTCCTACCATGCAACCAGCTTAAAAACCGAGACAGGACCAGCTCTTAAAGTCCCTATCTTTCGACCAATAAATGATCTCTCACTCTTAGCTGACCAAGCTCGTATTATTGTTGCACCTGGCTCGATTTAAATCCCCCCCCCCCCCCCCCCATTAAGCCGTTCAAGGGATATGACAGCCTTAGTTTCTAATCGTGAATAGTGTCATTACGATACGCTTTTCTTTACTGAAAGCTTTCTCGTTCTGTAGAGCTTGCTCCCTTTTTTCTCAGGGTTCAAATTTTCAGAAGTGATGTGTTATTTTATTATGTATCTCTGCTACAGAGCTGAATTCATTTGGATTAATGGAATTGAGGTTATAGACGATTTATTTGAATTTATTTGGTTTTGGTTGTTATTCATTTGAAATTTTATCAGTATCAGAAATAGAAATAATTACAAGGCGGTGAACAAATAGAACTGTAACAAGATTTATTAACCATCTATTAATAGCATCTAGTTTGGATGATGCTACTATTCCTGTGACTAATCGATAATGGATCTTCCTAAATATATTCACTTTCGCTGCCTATGACTTTAATGAAATGAAAATATTTCCTTCAGTAGATGTTATTCTTTCTAAATATTTCAAAGGGACCATAATAATAGGTTCAATAGTTATGTATTTTATACGTTCTTCTAAAAAACTATTAGGATATTACACATTGTAGCCTAACCGATAACTATGTTTTCGGTACAGTTTGGCGCGGCCTCGGTTGATCATTGTTTTGTTTATCAAACTGTGACTTTTAACGAAATATTAATATTTTTAATAGGTCAATACGTTTAATAGGTTTGAATTTTGCTTATTTTAGCTTAAATGTTAGTTTGTGTATTTGAGATCCTTAACAGTCATTTCAATGCTCCGTCTCTTGTAAACGAGCATACCAAATTTTAAAAACAAAGCAGTAATACCTTTTCGGTAAGGCATCACTTAATCTGCATTCCGATTTGAAAAATTTCGGGGAATGACACCCACGTGTTGAAGAATAAAATTTGGGTTATAATTTTGTATAATGACAGTTGTCCTCACGAACAAACGACGTTGTTTCAGGTTTCTTCGGCATGGTCTCATTTTGATAGTTATATATTCCGGTACATTTTAGATTACCTTGTACATACCGTAACAAAATTTGGCAAGATATTCTGGACCCATGAATGGAATCTTTGCAGATCTTTGCGTCGAAATTGCAGCCCGGGGTGTCGAAACTGCACAAAAATCGAAAATGCGACTTGTCGTTTACCGCCTTATATGTGCGTTTGTTTGATAGATAGCTGAGAGACGACATCGCACAGAGAGGACAGACATTTGAAACTTCTAAAATGTTATCTTACGTGTTGTCGTCTTTATATTTTTTTTTTATTTGGTAGTCGATTTAAATTAAACAAAAACTAAAACCTAAACCAAAGTTCTCTCAATACATTAGTGACCATAACCGATACATAACCGTATCCAAATCCGATACATAACCATAACCTGATACACAACCGTATCCAAATTTGTTTGACAATGTGGAGATTAACACGAACAAATACAGACAATAAAATCTGCTTTCTATTTTATTATATGTATAGATTACATATTTTTTTCTACGCCCCCTTTAACGTATCATGTTTATAATAAATTAATACATTAAACCAAATCAATTTTTAAAAGAGTGAAATTTGCTGATTGCTGATGACTCTTTAAAATCACCCGTTTTAAAAACAACGTTGAATTTTTTTTCTCATAATTCATTGTTATTCGGAATTTGACAACTGTTTTTTAAATGTCTGGGTTATTTAATACGGTACTAAAATAAAGTAATTCGGTACAGTGTTTAAACATAAAAAGTCAAATCTTTTGATAAAAACAAAATAAAAGCAATTATCATAAATTCAAATAAAGGGGTTCACTATATCCTGACCCTCTATATTTGAGGTCTCATACCAAATTTTAGTTTAATTTAGTTTGTAAAGTATTGCTCTCTGATTAGAGGTTACGTGGCCTTCGTCAATCTCATAATCTAATAACAGGTACTTTATGTTAAGTTACCTCTATGACGGTATTATGGATTTGGTAAAATTATTTAATTAGTGTCAAATTAAGAATTTGTTGATACAAGTTGCTATTGGTAAGTAAAAATCATCCTGCAAGCAAAAGGAAAAGAAGTGAGTCGTAGCTGAAAAAACATGATATAGTTTTCTGAAATGATGCACATGATTTTAATCATGGATAAGATTGAAATACATTTGCAATAAGTGGTAGAAATATATTTTAATTCCTCCGACAGGAAAATGTGGAATAATTTCCGGATAGAGTTCATTCAAAAAAAATTTACTTTTTAAATTTGAAAAATCATTTCAGACAAATTTTTTTGAAGATCGGATGGGTAATTGCGGCTGAATTTCTGAAATTCTGCCTGAACAGGAAGGGAAATTTGTAAAATTTCCTAGGGAACAGATTAGTACTGAAGTATTGACTACGTACTAGGTTACCAATTTAACATGTGCAGGCTTTTTACCGTAATACTAAAAATCAAGATGATAGTTCTGATAATAATTTTGCCCTATTAATATCAAGGATAAACATGTCATCAGATATATTTCTTTCATTAGTGAAATTATGTTCACTAGAAATGGCGTAACACACATTCATAACACACACGTATAGGCTGAGGAACATTGTCATGCCATAGTACAGATGAATTAAAAAGCAGATTGTAGCCCGTAGTGTGGGCAGAGGTCGTAGATAATTTTCTTTTGGGTGCTTTAATTTTAATTCATGCTATTTCTTGAAAATACACTACACACTTCATGATGACTTTTCTCTATAGGTGAAATAAGATGTTCGGTACTAATTAGAAGGTGCTGCTGTGCATTGTGCTACAAATTATTTGCATCAAATCTCTATTAATCGATAATTCAGTCGGAGTCAAGATGTGGCTGTTAATTGTCCTACCTGTTCCCGGATTTTCCTATTTGGTGATGTGTGACACATTTGACATTTGGTATGGTTCCGATTTTAAACGAGAATCTTTTAAGGGAAGGAATTTGTCAAGTTGGAGGGCAGTTCAGTTATCAGCAAAAATATTTTTCAAAGCTCTAAGATTTTGTTTAATAAAGAGTACGGCTTAAATAGAACGGAATTTTTTATTTGTTTATGGTTACCAAGCAATGAAAATCTTTTCAAATATTTGTTACATTATTTGTGTTATTTCTTTTTCTTCTGAATTTAGGCCAATGTCCTGTATCACTTATACTGTTTCTTTTGATGTATAAGTCCAACTTTTTGCTTATGTCTTCGGTGGTCTGACAGGAGTTCGTTTGGTGTCTGTTATTCGTGTTTTTACTATTTTTGCCAGTCTGTTAACTCGAATCTTGTCCACGTGATTTATTCAATATGTTCTTCTTTGTCGTGTGAATTTACTGCCCACTTATTCGTCTGTTTTTAACTTTCATGTTTGCGTCTCTCGTAATAGCTCTTAATATTATTCTTACGCAAATTGTAGATATCTGCATTTTACATTTTATGCTCATATATTTGTTTTGCCATAAAGTTTAGCAAATTTGTTTGGCGCATAAGTATCAAGATATTACGTTAGCTTCATGGAACTGATTTCGTTAACGAAGTGTCATATCTATCCCTATATATGTCAACCCATAGATATTTAAAGTTCATTCTTGAAATGAGTGAATAACTGCATTTCATCAGATGCAACGGATTTGTTTCTCAATTTTATACCGTTTTAAGATTTGCTTTTAACTGAACCCTTTTCAGGGCTTAGGTAAAACCTATTAAACAAACGAAGCAGATGAAGGCAGGTTTGTTGTATTCTTATTGCCTTCTCAATTACTTGACGCAGTATAAAACGCGTATGTGATAGATCTGTTTTGCCGGAATTCCGGTTTTTTTTTTCTAGACTTGGTATGTGTTTTGTCAACTTTGAAGATCTTTGTGAACAGCTTAGTAATGGCGCCAAGGAGAGCTATTCCTCGGTAGTTTGCAAGTATCTATTGCAATCCCTTTTTGAAAGTGTGCACGGTAATGCTAGTCCTCCACTCGTCAGGTATCCTCTCAAATTATAAAATGTTCTGGAAGAGTTGTAACGGTTCCTTGGCGAGACGATTCTGACCATATTTTAGCATTTCATTGGCAATCTGAGCTGTACCTGGAAATTTTCTGTTTTTTAATTTCTTAAAAGCCTGTATCACTTTGTCTAATGTGATTAACTTGGATTTATAATTGGGTCTATGGTTGTTGTTTGGTGAAACTCCGTCTTCTATGCCTAATTCTGTCGACTTCTAATAGAGTGCTACATGGTGATTTGCCCATTCTTCTTTTGAAATTGTTGTTATTTGTGTGTCCATTTATAGGTATTTATTTTTGTTACGCAGCATGTTCCAAACTTTTTTTTTGGTCTCCATGGAGAGTCTTTCGAGTAGTTTTCCCATGATTGTCTTTTGATCTTAGTTATTTTTTCATTAACTGAATTTCTTACTATTTTGTATCTTGTATTCATTTGGCGTTATTACAAATCCATATTGTTAATACGCTTTCCTTTTTTCATTCTCTAGTTCCTTTATCTCTTCTGTGAGTCACGATTTCGTATATTCATTGTTTTCTTATAATCATTGCTTGCGTTTCGTAATAAAGTTTATAATTATAATTTAATTATATTGAATGCAGGGCGACGACAACATTTAGCTTTATTATAAAGAAAATTAATAATTGTTAACTTCTAATGGGACAGGAACACTATATTAATTTTACTAGGTTAGTACTATTTTATCTCTGCGGCATTGGCCTTGGGTTATTTTTAGCTAATTGATTATCTTTGATACTGCTATACCTATTGTCAAATTTTATTTCATTGTTTTATTAGCGTATTTAAAAAATGAAATAGCCGTAAGCTGGGTAGCAACCATGCAAAGAACAATACCTTTCAAATTACATTATTTTAAGAATTTTTTATTAAGAAGAATATTTTAAGAACTTTTAGATCTATACTAGAACTATCTAGAACTCACTTAGAGACTTAAATCGATCTTGAACTATACTTTGAAGAGAAAAATACGGGGCGAAAGAATGAAATATTGAACTCTCATGAGGTTGTAATTAGTAATCGATATTTTTTTAAACTATGAATTAATCCTAATTAACTCAGGTATTAGGCAATTCAATGAAGGTCTCCTTAATGTCCACCTTCCTAGAGATTTAGAACATTTTGACAAAGCAGCTACTCCTATTTCGTGTGGGTTTTACAATGGAAGTATTTAAAAGGTTTTATGAATTTTCTCGTTTAACTACAACTGCTTTTGTGTTTAACTACAACTGCTTTGTGCACAAAAATTTTATTTCGGCGTGGGTAGTGAGTAATAAATTTAAGATATACCTCCGAATATGAATTCTTTAAACGCAGAGATGTTACAAACAGATGTTATATATACATATATAAGGATGTGTACTCCGACGCAAGGACTGATATTAAGTCACTAACTGATATTAAGTCACTGACTAATATTACGTCACTGATTTTAAAATATTTGGATTTAATACATCTGATAGAATATTTGTTAATTTACACTGATCAACTCCATCAGGTATTTAAATTGCTTAGGTATGTAATTACCTATAATAAATCATAATATATGAATAGTTATAGCAAATGGGAATTCAAAACATGTCGATAAATCGATAATATGCTAAAACATCAATTCTTAATTTTTTAACGTACATTTTTCAAAATCACAATAGCACTCTACTAAAATTAATAAGCAAGATTTGAGAAAATAAGAGAGCACTAATAGGGTGCATTGGAAATGATGAATCATTTTATAAATTTCCATACAACTTTTCATTAAAGGAACACTTTAACCTTTTTACTACTTTACTTTTACTTTAACCTTTTCATTAAAGGAACACACTTAAACAATCGATCATTTGTACATTTAGTCCAGTCATTGAAACGCAAAATGAGGTGTAACCTCTCATTTGCGTGAAACTGGACCGATTTGTCTGAAAATTTAGTACAAGGCATATTTTACCGTTTATTGAGACCGAATAATGTTTTTGATTTTTTAGGGGTGAAAACTACCCCTTAATGAAAAAATTAATAATCAAGGCTTAAGCGTTTTATAGCGTTTCATTGATAAAAATCTTGCTTGAACATGTACAGTTAATCATGTTTCGTGTCCTAGAATACTGATTATCATATATTTTAACTTTTCAATCCTCAAACACAACCCCTATGCTTGAAATATTATGAAAAATATACTTTTTACGAGCTTTTTGAAAGCTTTGAGTGTTTTATACTTATAATATTTTAGATAGAAATTCATTAATTTCTAATCAAGGAAAATTACAATGATTGCCTCTTTTCAACCCTTAAAAAACTCTACCCCTTAGTGAAAAATAATCGAAAAATTAAGGTTCAAACATTTTATTGTTAAAAAACTTACTTGAATATGAACAGTTAATCTTGTTTCGTGTCCTTGAAAAGTTATTATCATATTTATGAACTTTTCAACTCTTAAAAACTACCCTTAAGCTTGAAATATTAAAAATATACCTGGTTTTTGAGATTTGTGTGTTTTACGTGTTTTACACGCGTAATTATTTCATATATTAGAAATTTTTAAGATATTTTAATAAAAAAAAGGTTTTTAGAAGAGCTACAAGATTGTGTATGTATTAAAACCTTGGAACCCTTCGCTTTTTAAAGGGACAGGGTGAAAAGGCTCGAATCAGCTTGTCACTTGCATACTCCAAAAATTTCTCTCAAAAAATGTAATTGGTTTTTTGACCATATCTCCGTGAATTTTTATGCTATTGAGCCCATCCAAAAACTATTTTGAAGGTAATTTGCTAATAATGCTATAAGACTAAGCACTTTTTGGAGGCTCAGCACTCTTAATTTTTTTTAAGAGTAAAGGGTTAAAGGGCTCGGGACAGCTGGTACTCACCCTATGGTATCAACTTCAATCGCTTGTATCTTTTTTATTTTTCTTTGTACAGGAATTTAAAAAAAGAAACAATATTTTCGTTGAAAGAAAAATTACGTTTTAACGCTTTGAAATTTTACGTATCTATCGTCTTTTATAAAATTATTTCGAAATAAAGAATTTTTTTTAGAAATGTTAAAAAACGTTAAAATTAAAATCAACGTATTTCAAAAAGTATGCATTTTTTAACCCTGCCAAATATTTTGAGCATATAAATAATACTAAAATGAAAGATATTGTAGAAGGAAAACGATGCATTTCAATTTTGGTGGTCGTGGCGTTCATTTCACTGTTCATTTTTTACTGTTTTCACTGTTCATTTTTCGCTTATTTTAAATGCAATCAACTCTTAACACTACTCATTTTAAACGTCTTTTCAAGAACTACAAAAAGTGTTCTTAGCATTATTCCCGTAAATTCGATCATTTTTCTGTTATTTCAACTTGAATGCACCGATTCGCGCATTCAGGGAAAAAGTCTCCTTTCACCTACCATATCTCACTTTGTATTGTATTTAGAATTTTTCTAAAAAAAAACAAACAAACCCTTTTGTTTTTTTCATAAGCTACAATTATATTTCCTACACTTTTCCCGTTAGACGCATAGTTTTTAAAGTACATATTCGCAAAAAACCGTCCGAAAAAGTGTCATTTTTCAATGAAAATGGTAAGTTTTCAATTATGAATAACTCAAAACCTATTGAGTTTTCGAAACAACGTTATAGAACATTTTTTGCTCAGAATTAGGTCGTCTATCGACTACCGGGGTTATTTTGACTAAAAAAATTTTACCCTCAATAAGGGGTGGCAATCACCCCCGGGGTGAAAACATAAATCGGCGCGTCACTTATGTTGGTAGATACATTTCCTACCTCTGTGCAAAATTTCACGTCAATCGGTTCAGTTTTAAGCAAATGAGAGGTAAAACGGTTCAATGACTGGACTAATTGGATTATATTAGATGATTTTTAACTTTAACTCAAAAAATATTAAACCGACGGTACAGTTTATTTCATTATTATAAATTATATAATATGAGATATGGTTGATGAATTTTTGCTGAAATTATTCTTAAATTCAAAATATGTATAACATTCCATGGTATCGCTTCTTATAAACATGGTTTAAATGTAGAAATTGTGTTGAAATTTTAGACTGTAATAATCAAAAAAAATTTCCCCTAACTATTTAGACCTGTTGGTATTGGCGAGTTTCTCGCCGAATTATAGCCAGTACAATTAATTTACCAATTAACTTTTGCGTAACTATTAACGGACGTTTTTTAATTTGACCTCATTTATCCGTAAAATCCAACAACAAACTCAGAGTTTCCTTCATTTTTCCTTCATTTAATAATTTTTATTATATAATATGTGTTTCTTCAATTTTCAGCCACGTGAACAAGACTACCACCTACGAGACTCCCGTGATAAAAAGCCTGGAACCGTCGCAGCCTCCGGAACCACGGGATGTCACCCTGGAACGTTCCCCGGCTTTAGGATTCGGGTTCGTCGCCGGTTCTGAAAAGCCAGTCATCGTGAGATTCGTCACGGAAGGTGGTCCCAGTGTGGACAAGGTAAATTACAGAGGCACACAAAACAAAATTGTCGGGTGAACCTACCAGACCAGTCTGTTCCTACGAAATTTGACCCGCTTAGTTCGAATCTGAAATCGAAATTCGTCTGCTAACTATTTTCGACCTTGTCTCAGAGAAAGACTTAAAATGAAATCAGGATTTTTACTCGATTCGGAAAATGTTTCAAGTATATTTTTACACGGATTTTGACAGGCTCAGTTCATATTGATGCTCTGAATCAGCCGACCAAAGTTCACGTTGCCCCGAACTTCGAAATACTGATCCAAATACCCTAAAATCTTATTTTTGATTAAAATCTTCTTAAATATACATTTAGAATACCAACAATAAAGATAATGGTTACATGGCTCTTGGATATCGCTGATTACGCATCTGATATCAAATTTTCAAAATTCACGAAAGTAACCTCAAAATTTGATATTTCGTGCTGACTGGTTGCGAATTTGCTCCAAGGTCTTTAATGTTACAGATAGCAGATTATAATACCAAGAAATGAAAAATTCCGTATTGTTAGCTGAAACTGCATACATAATAGCCCAGTCAAGTAAAATCTTAATACGCGTAATCCGATGTTCAAAGTAATCCGTTTCAGGTTGAAACCTTTTTAAAATCCAAGTTTAGGTAAACAGAAAAGGTATTTTTCAAAAAGTATCAGTTTAAAATGACTGCTCCATTGTTTAAACATAGTTTAAATGGTATAAATTAAAAAAAAAAGAGTTATTTAAATGTTTTAAAGAACACATAAGAGGGAGCATTAACATTTTTTTCCTATAGCTGCTTGAAAAAGGCTTCATTTTAGACCTGCCAAAAGAAAAATTATAAGTAATTTATTTAAATAATCGCAAAAAGCCATCGAAATTTGAATTTGCAATAAACAAAGAAAAAAACATAGATTATTTGGAGACTTGCATAGAAAGTTGCTTTTTGCTATTCTCAAGACTTCCTTAAAATTTGGTTAAAAAATATTAATTAGTTTGTGAATTATCCTATTTATTTATTAAAAAGTGTATTTTTGCAACTTGAAAAACGCGGTTGTTATTGCCATAGTAGAGAAATTTATAAGAGTTCATTTGTTTTGTATTGATCTATATTTTCAAAATATTCGATTGGAGATTTAAATTTCATAGATCCTCCTCCCTAAAATGGAGTTTGAAAAATTGTCTAAATTGTTTATAAGGTTTTACGTTAATAACATTTAAGGAATAAAGGAATAAAGGAATAAATTTATTTTAATTTCGTTTTGATATTTGTTTTTCTGGTAGTTTTTCATGAATTTTAAAAAGAAAATTGACCTAGGACCATTTTCAACCAAGATAACCATTTTGTTAAAAAATTCACCTAATATTTATTTATCAACATAAAGACTTAAAATTGCACGAGTAAATAAATCATTTTTTTAACTGAACTGTGACCATTGTAGATATCGAAAAATATCTATTTTATTAAGATAAATAACGATTGGAAAAGCGTACCCCAAAAAAAAATTTGTATGTATTTTGTATGAGGGGGGAATTTGCCAGCAGCGTTCAAAAGTGAATATCTAAACTTCGAATCGAAATCGTCTGAAAATCTTGGGGTATCTGTGGTGTTTATGAACCAATTTTAACTTTTTTTTAATTTGGTGTTGCACGAGAAAATAATAACAACTACACGATGCTTTTTGCAATAATTATTTCTTACTTTGTTATAAACAATTATTTTTCAGAAATTTTATTTTATATTATTGAGAGAAATAATTGTTGGCAATGATACTGATTTTATATACATATCAAAAGGCATTTTTCATTACAAAAATTAATAACAATGGTTTTTTAATCTAAATCATAATCAATCATATCAAATTATCAAAATCATAAAAATCATTAAAATGAATAATTACTTCTTAAAATACAATTAGTATGCATTCAAATTACATATTATATTTTGTTGTCTTAAAACAAGTAAGTACAGTAAAATATAAGAGTTAAATTTATTTGTTGTCATTTACTAACAGATATTTTCTTACATACACATTTTTACAGAAATTACATTTTCCTTATTTTAGACGGTGGTTCTAGCAACTCCATGCTATCATCATTGTAAATACGATATATAAAGTAAAATACTTATATCACTATAGAATTAAAAAATGTGTTTAATACTTTAATGATTTTTAAATATTAAAAAACTATTATATTATTAATTTTTATAATGAAAAATGTCCTTTGATATCTATATTGAATCAGTATCATTGCCAACAATTATTTCTCTCAATATTAAATTTATTTTTTAAATATAATTATTTATAACAATGTAATAAATAATTCTTGCAAAAAGGACCGTGTAGTTGTTATTATTTTCACGTGCTACACCAAATTAAAAAACAAAAACGTTAAAATTGGTCCATAATTACCACAAATATCACAAAATAAATTTTCAGACGATTTCGATTTGCAGTTTTGATACTCACTTTTGAACGGTGCTGGCTGATTCCCCCCATCACTTGGTACATATAAAATTTTCTTGGGAGCACCTTTTTCGCACGTTATTTATCTTAATAAAATATATATTTTTTCGATATCTACAATGGTCGGTGTTGAGTTAAAGAATTGAATTAATTACATTACTAATAAATGGTGAATTTAAAAAAAATTGGCTATCTCCTGTTCTAGATGGTCCTACGTTAACTTATTTTTAAATTGGCCAAAAATTAACAGGAAAACAAATATCAAAACGAAATTTTAAAATAAATTTATTCCTTGTAATGTTATTAACGAAAACCTTATAAACAAATTAGACAATTTTTCAAACTTCATTTTAGGGAGGAGGAGTTTTTCAAGTTGCAAAAATACACTTTTTAATAAATAAGTAGGATAATTCATAAACTAATTAATATTTTTTAACCAAATTTTAAGGAAGTATTGAGAATAGCAAAAAGCAACTAATTTGTTTTTTTCTTTGTTAATTGCAAATTCAAATTTCGATAGCTTTTTGCAATTATTTAAATAAATTATTTATAATCTTGTGATTGGTCTAAATTGAAACCTTTTTCAAACAGCTATAAAAAAACTTTAGGGGGGAGCATCTTATGTGTTTTTTTAATGCATGTAAAAAACTCATTTTTTTCAATTTTCACCATTTAAACTATGTTTAAACAATGGCGCCGTCATTTTAAACTGATACTTTTTGAAAAATATCTTTTCTTTTTACCAAACTTGGATATTAAAAAGGCTTCAATCTGAAACAGATTACTTTGCTCTTTATTTTTATTTGATTGGGCCATAAGGGTTTCTGGGGTCGCTGATTTTTGGCGTCAGGTTCTTGGAATTCGAAATATGGAATCAAATATGCATTAACCTGTCTAATTTCTATATCTTTCTCAACGAAAAAGAACAAAAATTACATAATCCGACAAATGAGAATTCTACAAAAAGCCGAAGAGTATATTGAAATGATCCTTCTTCATCTGGGATTACGGGAATTAAACAATTCACTGAACTGAGTAAAAGCTCGGTATTTATTTATTTGGTCTTGTTTGGGCATGATTCGCTTAGCAAATCATGCTACCTTTTTTTCGTTATACTATTTGTTCCTAGCCTCTAAATTCTGAATATACAATTTTATTTGGTTTCTGCTGTGCGACAAAACTAATAATGTATAAATAATGTAAATAAATATTTTTCTTGAAGCTTTGTGTAGGTAGTTTGTACAGATACCGGGTGGTCCACCGAAAACTGTTTTTTTTTTTTTCGCTTTTTCGGATAGTTAAGTGGAAAACGCTGGAATCCGTCGATTTTATTTATAATATATAATACACATTTTCTTAGTATTTTCAACCATTTAACTACCACCTTGAACTTTCAGCTTTCAGTTCAAGAAAATTGTATAATATTTTATAATATTTTAGGTATTGCATGTACCGGCATCCAAAGAGTACTTATAAAATGTAAATTTCTCCCTACAGGATACACCTAGTTCAAGGGTTAAATGAAGACAATAATGATCGGCGTTAGGAATTTCGTTGTATTATAACTAGGCAAAGCAGTAACGACCCGAATATTCTTTTTAATATTTATATTTCGGATACGTGTTACCATTAACGAATACAACTAAAACAATGTCGCTATTATTGGCTGGCGTTTAATGCTGGTCATTTTCAACACTTAATGGAGTAAAATCTTCGCTAAATAGTTGAGCGATTTCAAAATTTCTGGCGTTACTGCATTTAAAGTTCTGACCCTAATTTGACAGAGGAAGTGTTTTGAAAAAAGAACCTAACGCCTTTTAAAATGATACATTACTTAACTCCCCTTTCCAATGAAAATTTCAAGGTTGAAAGTTACCCCTGTTAGGGGTTGTAGTTGGAAGGTTAAAAAAAATGGGTGCCTTAAACGAGTAAGATCGACGGTTCTCCGCTGTTATACTTGAAAAAGAAGAAAAAAGTTAAAATTTCCAACATTTTATTCCTAATCAATGAACAGTGACATAATTTTACTCTATTTTCCTAAACTTTTTGTAACTAACGATCTACCTTTAAAACTATATTAGTTCACTTAGTTTCTACTACTAAAGATTACTTTTAAACGATGGAATCCTTTTACCGCAGTAATATCAACGTATTGCTATCTCGTACTTTCTAATCTACATCTATGTATTTCTTGTCATAATCGATTGTCCGCTTATGTTTTACATTTAACAAATCTGTTCCGTCATCGTTAACAAGCTTGTTGTAGAGGATACATTTATTCGAGTCAGGCTTTCAGAGTTTAACGGATTTAACGGATCTCTCTTATTACAAAGTTTCTTCGAAAACTAATTCGAACGATGTATATCGTGTTTCGATATTAACGATATTACTGTACGCAAAGATCTAGAAAGTATCTATGATTTACATTCGTAGATAAGTACCTGAGTGGATCTACAAAATCTATTTAAACTTTCCAAAATACCAGTGACTCTGTCGTCGTTAAAATTAAAAGTTCTATATTTTACCGAGAATATTTGTACTGTTGGCAATCGTCACATTTGATGACAAATTTCTCCATATCTCTTCATAATCCGGTCCAGTTGACGTTTTCATCATCATTATCAACCTTTATCCATCCACTGCTGAACGTAAGCATCTCCCATTTGTCTCCACGTTTCGGTCTTGAACCTTTTAAACCCAGTTTGTTCCTGCAGCTGTCCGAATATCGTCGCTCTATCGTTTGTGTGGTCTTCTCATGCGTCTTTTTGTTAATGTGGATCTCCATTTTAACAATCTTGACGTCCAGCGATTGTCATGCCTTGCCAAATATCCAGTTCATTTCCATTTTTACACGAGCCACTTTCTGTACTACATATACTCATGCACATGCACATGCACATGCACATGCACATTTCTACTACATGGATTCTCATTTTACGCCTTATATGTTCGTTCCTCAGTTTATCTCTAAGGTTCACTTCTAGCAGTGCACGTTCCATTGCTCTCTGACAAACTCTTAACATTTCTGCACTTTGTGTGAGTGTTGCTGATTTTAGTCCGTACATTGTTAGCGGCAATACACAGTTTTCAACACTTATTGAGTTCATGGTGATATCTTCGTTCTTTAATGTACTGCAGTTATCCAAAGGCTATCCAGGATACTCTTATTTTTGCCTTGATTTCTATTTGATTTACTGTTCCTATTTTAAAAGCTTTGTATTTTGTATAAAAAATTGTATTTTTGACATTTATGTAGGTACATTCAGATAATTTACTCATGTTAGAAAAAATATTTTGTATGACATCGGTTTTTAATTATAGGTTAGTGCACTTGGATAATTAGATTTAAAACGGTTAGTACTTGGCTTTATCTAATATAGATCGCTTTTACACGTTCTGATTTCAATTCAGATCATCTATGTATATAAGTAATTAATAGCGATATACTCATACTTCCATTCTGTGGCGCTCCTTATAGTTTTGTAAATTCCTCTGATTTGTTATTGTTGTTGCTGTGGTTATTTATAATACTACTCCTCGCTTCTTTGTTTAGTAACTTAGTTTGCTGCTTACCATTGCTTTCCGAATTTTATTGAGTGATAAATTCAGATGATTTTGATCTCCATACTTAGCCCAAATTTTCAAATCCTCTTTCCACTTTCAGCTCCTCCCGGGCGACCAGATCCTCTCCGTAAACGGCGAGGACGTCAAGTCCGCCCCAAGGGAGCATGTGATCGCCCTCGTGAGGGCGTGCACTAAGACCGTCGATCTGGTGGTATGTCAACCATCAGAGCAGCACGGCATCAGGAAGTCAACGTTACTTTCGGCGAGCAAGAGAGCCAGGCTTAGGTGCAAACCTTCCAGGGTCAGGTTCGCGGAGAGCGTTTGCGTCAACGGCGCTCCGCTCTTCCCAGTAAGTAAAAAATTTTCCATCATGGAAACCAAAAATAGACTACGTCCATTAGTGTATTAACCTAGGTAGTTATTGAGTAAGAGTTACATTGTTATATTGTTTAGTAAGACTTTCAATCACAATGTATCTGTGCCACTATTTGGGGGAATATTCATACTAAAGTTAGACTAGTTAAGTTTTCAGTCTCGCAGTATGTTTACAATTTATCTAACGAAATATAAAAAGGCTTATACAAATGGCCTTAAGGACGTTTGGGTAAAAGATTTTTTCTGCTTCGAACCCCTTACAGTGGCAATGGCCACTAATCTTTTTTGACTTGAGAAGTCATTTCATTTTTCTTTGGAGAATTTACTATGACGAATTCTACGAGTCACTCTACGAGCTTTGATAAAACCAATAGAAGAAC
This sequence comes from Cryptocephalus primarius, assembly GCA_963576515.1. Classification (NCBI taxonomy): domain Eukaryota; kingdom Metazoa; phylum Arthropoda; class Insecta; order Coleoptera; family Chrysomelidae; genus Cryptocephalus; species Cryptocephalus primarius. Next base: position 2,292,199 of record OY754937.1, read on the forward strand.
CAAATTTTATTAGCTTATGTACCTACTGGCATAAAATTATGTTCTTGAAATAATAAAATCGAAAGCCATCATGGACAAGTAGGTATACTAGTATATATAACCTTGTACTCAATAATTTAGTCATGCTTTCAAAAAGATATATAACTATTACTCCTGAATCTCGTTAATAAAGATGTAAGGCAAGGCCTTTTCTTGTCTAGTTTGCCTGAATGACGTGTATTTATACTCGTTTATTTTATCTTTAATTGCACAAGACTTCTAGAAAAATTTAGAGATGAAAGCTTACTGAGTTTGCTAGCTAATGACCTAACTAGCTTGTTATTTTTTGAGGTCTGATGTGTGAATATATTACGGTGTTGCTCCCATCCCATTCTCATTAGGCAAAAACATGATTAAATATATACGCACATCTCTAGATTAGTCATTCATCCTACCTATTCCGTCTACCATACGAATTTCTAATAATATTACAGTACAGTGTTGAAGCTTTCGAGTCCATCACCTGACAAAATTTATACAGTGTGGAAGTGTCGAGTCTAATAAATTCACCATTTAATTACTATGCATATTTTCAAAAAATTTCCAGACTTGTCCATTTTAAATTAAGAAAGGACATCTTGCAACAAAAAAATTCATTCCTACATGAAACTCTATTCGAGTGACACATTTATCGCCAAATTGTTAAATGGGAAATAGGGGCTTGTGGTACATCATTTAAAAGGTGTCTCCATTATCTATTGGAAAATGAAAGTATTTTTCAAATTTATTGCATAAATTATAATTAGGGTAATAACTAACATCATGATTCACGCATCAAAATCTGCTTCAAGTACCGTTTAGATCTAGATATTGTCAGAAACGAAAACAGTACCTTAATCTTTACTTAGGAGTTGTTCAAAATGCTCGCCTCGAACGTCTTGGCAATATTGAAATCCAGTATAAAAGTGTCTTTTAATACTGTTCAACACCTGTGGTGTGATGAACGTAATCGCAAACGTTACTCTCCTTCGCAATTCAGCTAAATCTATTAGTTTAGTTTTTTATACAATACTTTTCACAGAGCTCCATTAAAAAAAGTCTATTTTTGATCCGCATTTCATGAGCTTCGGGGTTGGTATAGTATCACTTACAGTGATGCATTTTATGTGCATTTAATATTCTAAGAATCGATGAATGGCTAACATGTAATGGTGCCTCTGAATGTTGTAAGTTTTCTTTAAACTCAAGCATTACAACCAATTTGGTATCTTCGTTGATTGCACTGAGAGGTGCTTTTTTATTTGGCTTAGAACTGGCTGAAACTTATATCAATTTTACTAATTGTCATTTAGAATGTAAACGGCAAATCCGGAAGTTTTTCGTGAACTACACCATCAACTTCGACTTGTAGTCGTGTTTTATCACCGCAACCAACCATATGCGGGGCTGTTATTTTGTGCATTTCTATTAAATAAACCATGTTTCTGAATTGCAGTTAACGAAACTCAAACGCCAAATATAACACTGACAACTACTGTTATGCAGTTATAATCACACAACAGTTTGCTACGACGTTTTAAACAAAGTTAACATTGCCATGGTAATTTTTTGTGGTCCATCTAAAAAGAACACTTACATAGTTTTGCGAAGTTTTGCTTTATTAAAAATTGAATGGTATTAGTAGCAGTTTTTAATGAGTTGAAAATAATTTCGTCAATCACGATTTTAGTTAGTTTGATGTTAATTTTTGCAATAAATTTAAAAAATGTATATATTTTTGAATATACAATGAGGAAATCTTTTAAACGGTGACTCACAAACCCCTACTTTCCATTTAAAAATTTCGAGGTTAAGACTTTCACTCGAATAGTATGGATTTAGGTATGATTTTTTTATTATTATAGAATGTCCTTTCGTAATCTAAAATTGTCGAGTAACGGGATTTTTGTATAAATATGCACATTAATTGAAATAGTGAATTTATTCCATTTGGCTGTTCCACACTGGATGTAGCTGCAGCATATTGCGGCGTACTATTTAGTGATTGTATGTTTCGGAAAAATAAGAGCCTAGGGTTATGTATTATAAAGTTATGTAGATAAAGGATGATTGTACATCGGGCGTAGTCATATAATTTTGAGATTCCGTTGATTTTGATTTAATTTTGACACTATAATAGGAGAATATCAAAATTTCGGAATTTCGTATCACAATGCCCATGCGTATTCGAGTGTTTGACTAATAGTCCAGAGAAATAAGGGATATCAAGGGTATCTGATAGGATGTTTAGGTAATGTAAACTTACAGGAACATAACATATGCTCACATACCAGTGGATTCGGTGTAATTTTTAGTTATCAATAATTAAAGGTCAAATCATTTTTGCAAATTTTTGTTTACAAGCGTATATTAAATGCGTAATGTATTTAATAGATAATTTTGAATAAGGATCTTAAACGGGATTAAAAAGGATAAAAACTGAGAAAACTGCAAGACAAGGTCAAAACGGTCTGAATATTTAATTAACAATTAATATTGTTGAAATCAACCTACGACTTTGTTATTGTCTGAAAAAGGGGTGTTATAATGCTTAATATGTGATCAACATATCAGTGCCATTGATCGAACAACTTTTGCAAAATTGCATTTATTATTCCCGGAGTGCTTTTTTCAATAACCCTTTGCGCACAGTAATGAAGATACAATGATTCTACTGGTATGTTATGAAGATGAAAGTTATATTATCAAAATGATTCATTACAAGTAAAAAAAAAGGAAATTTTTATTATTGCAATACTTTATTACAAAATCGCAAACATTTTTATCTTATAAATAATACGAATCTAGTTTTTTGCAATAGGTACCTTATAGAAAAATTTTATTGTCCTATTCATAAAAAAAAAACAATTGTTCTAAGTTGATATGGGTCAAAGTCAACCACTTTTTTAAGAAATACTTTACTAAGAAAGTAAGAGTAAATAAATTTACTCATATGAAATATACCTTGTCTCTTTCTTGTATCATACTGTATTTAGTATTATGTATTCCATTTTTAATACCTTCCTAAAACTGTAAATACTGATATAAGAAAATGTTAATTTATACATTTTAAACAGTTTCCTGTAATTCATATATTAAATTAAAAAATAATCAAATACATATTATAAAGTATAATTTGTAGTCATTTCTACTTTAAACTATACCAGCAATAAATAATGTATACTAGTTTTTAGTAGTTCACCACTTACTAATTTAATATAACATAATACCATTCCACATTCAGTAATAAGTGGCTATAATTAGTTTATTATATTATATTTCTATACGGTTATAAATAGTTATCCCCTTTTATAAACAAGCTGTAAATATGTAGCTATAAATACTTAAATATTGTATAACGTTTCTTATATAAAAGTGTAATATAATAAAATGTATTATAATTTAATTAAACTAATTAAACTATATATTAAACTATAAACTAATTAAAATCATATGTATTGTACAAAAAAAGTATTACGTGTTATATTAAATCCATGAATCATAAATAATGAACTATTATAAGCTGGGTTTATTAAATGCATTATTTTCCCAAACTAAAACAAACTAAATTTTTGCTAAACAAAAATGTTCAAAAATGAGCATTTTTTGAGTTTATTTATTGATAACTCAAAAATTACTGCGAATTCACTGACATGAGAAATTTGTTTTTTTTTTGCTTTATGTTACCTAAACATCTTTTCATATTTTTATCAGGCTGGTCTAGTCCTGACAAAAAACTTGTTTTCCTGCACTATGGGCGGAATCCTTTCCCAACTCCATCACCTCAAGATCCCCTGTTTCTTCTTTCCCCAGCCGTCTGCGTTTTCCCTGGGGGACCTGTGCGTCCCGCCTATGGCGAACGTCCTGAAGGTGTTTCTCGAGAACGGCCAGACGAAGTCCTTTAAGTACGACGCCTGGACGACCGTGCAGGACGTCGTCGCCTCCCTCGAGGCGAAGCTCTGTCTGACAGCTACCGAGCACTTTAGCCTTGTCGTCGAGCACATCAAATCGTTGAAGAGGAACAAGCTGACGCTGCTCGATCCGCAGGACACGTTGGCGAGGGTGAGATATAACATATTTGTGTATTTGTTTGGTTGTTGCATTTATTTCGATAAAGTGTTATCTAAATCAATCGTTAGTTAGAAAATGGTATGTTCATCATTGTTATAAGCTTCACAATCACTGTACTTACGATAGCTTACGATAAGCAAAAGGGTTTACATTCCTAAAGAAGTCATTAAAGGATTATTTATTACAACTAACGTTAGAAGACATTTCATTATTCATCAGTTGCGTGTAATTATAGGTTAATATAGTTTGTTTTTTTTTTGATATCTCTATCATCTATCTATTCAAATCTATCTATCTATCTTCTATCTATATCTATATCTATATTCATCTATCTATATCTATCTATTCAAAATTTCAAAATGTAATTTATAACATTAAGTTTCTATTGTATAAAATACTTGACATTAAATTTCTAATTGGATTATAAAAAAACTCGATTGCACGGCTAATCGGAAAGGCTTATTTCATGCGTTTCTCCAAACAAAAACTTTAAAAATTGGTCTGGCATAAAACGTAAAAGTTGGGAGGCTTAAAATGACGTTTACCGAGCTGTAAATTGTACCAAACGCACTCTAGCTTTTTATTTCTTCTGTATATAATATAGACATGATATGGCATATTCAATTTTTCCCATAGAACTTTTTGTACATTATTTAAAAAAAATGTTAAATACAAAAGGGATAGAACATTTTAAGATCTACAAAAAAGTTTTTAACATTACTGCATCAAATCGAAAACTAAAGAATTACATATTTTTATTTAATTTAACAGGTCGCCATTTTGTTTTTACTAGGCCGATTTGCCTCTTTAACGAACTTAACCGAGTCATTTGCCCAAAGTATTTTTATGTCGAATGTCATTTGGATTAGTCAAAAAATGCGGCTTCTATCATATTTATAAATTTCGTTATATAACATATATACACTTCTCAACAGTTGAAGTGGATATTAGAATATTTAAATTTGCTGTGTGAATGTTTGACATAAATAAAAGTCCGCTATATTAAACACCAACTTTCTTCATTTGCCATATTTAACATTTATAAAAACGAAGGAAGTTAATTTTGAATAAAAAAAATGAATAAATTATAATGATTAAAAAATTAAAGCACCATCATAACAACAAAGTTGTGTCATTGCTACGTTTACAGTATGTTTATAAACAATTTGATACCTTGTAGGGCCTCTGGCTCGTCTTTATGCTGCTACTCTATTTGGAAAAGATGTTATCAAATTAATAATAAAATGTATTGCTTCTCAAGTTGCTTGCAACTCATTAGTCAATTGTTGTAAAGTTTGGGGCGACTATAGGGGTTGGTTTAAATGCCTGAACGTTGCAGCCCAAATGTGCTCAATGTAAGTCCTGTCCAGTGAACACGGTGGCCATTCCATTCTTGTGACCCCATGATAATCTAACCGTTCGTTTACAATTCTCGCATGGTGAGGACGGGCATTAAAACAAATGGCACAGTTATCAGCCCTGTAATCATGTCGCGATATCTTACATCCGTCGCTGTCCACCATAACATATGCCTCCCCAGATACAAATCGATCCTCCTCTAAAAGGATTGGTTGGGGCCATTATATCGTTGCGTATATAAACGAAATCTTGATACATCAGAAGAAAGGTAATACCATCAGGCAAGTTCCGTTGACCGTGTTCTATCGCCCAACTATATCTGAATGCGCGCTGCTCCGCAGTCAACCGTGGGTGTGCAGCGCGTCGTCTTGCTGAACTGTCTTCTGATAGTTTGACTAGAAATCACCCTTCCATAACTTTAATAGTTTGACTAGAAATCACCCTTCCAGTAACTTGCCTGAAGAAGCTATTCATCCTAGATGTCGTGATGTTTTGCTTCTTCTTGTCGTGAGTAATATGTAACGATCTTGAGCATGAGTTACGGCTTACAACGCTTTGAGACACTTTCAGTCGCGTAGCTACTTTCACTTGAGACAAACCTTCCCGTCTCCAACGCACTAGTTGCTCAAGTTGCACTGTGTCTAATAGTCGTAAAGGCATATTGTTACCGAAAATAAACCGTTTTATTGCTATCAACAACAATAATATCGTCGGTACAACCACTACTATGAAGGGCGAAGCAGTTTCGTATTCAAACAACATTTCTACACTTATTGGAAGCTAGCTTTCTTATGAAATTTTACGCGCTAAAGAGTCAATAAAAAACATGGGCCAAAAATATGTAGTAGACGATATGACGGAATGGTATGGGCACAAAGTCTTACGTCTTCCTCCTTACCACTGTATTTTTAATCCCATTGAATTAATTTGGGGCACAGCAAAAAATTATTATAATAGGCATATTAAATGGTGGTAAAAAATACATAAAAATACAGTGGTAAGGAGGAAGACGTAAGACTTTGTGCCCATACCGTTCGGTCATATCGTCTACTACATATTTTTTAGGTGGTTTGTTTCTGAAAAATAGTTTGATTTAAGAAACAAAATAAAAATCATTTATTTGTATACTTACTGAGAACCAATATGCAAAAGTACGTTTTTAAACATCATTATTAAAAAAAGGGATATGTTGGTTTGTTAACCATTCCTGAAAAGCGCCTTTTGTGCATGCATTGATAGGAATTTTTGTTAATAACATGCTGTGATAAGGTGCATTATCTAGTGTAATCATAGATGGATTTTCTAGTTTTTGTAACAGTTGATATTCAAACCATTTTAAAAAATATCTTGGTTCATTTCTCCATGATAATCACTCAATTTTGTTTTTGAAGAAAATATTATCTCAGAGCTCTCAATAATTCCATGTTCATTTCCTGCATGTACTTTAATGTATCTAAAATGTTCTTAAGGAAAGCAAATAGTCGATTATCTCGAAGTTGGGTCTTGGAATATAGAAAAATAGTCAACACACAACTGTATTAAAAATAAACAAACAGACGGTGGCTGGTTTCGACTGTCTAGCTGTCATCTTCTGACCAATTATATAAAAAGATAGGTTATAAAACAGTACCTCTCATTAATTTTCATATATGACATTAATGAGAGGGATTATTCTATAATCTGTCTTTTTATATACTTGGCCAGAAGATGACTGCTAGGTAGTCGAAACCGATAACCGTGAAAAATAACACCCTTATATATATTAAGAACTCATATTAGGATAAAGTCAGAACAAGGGACTGGGTTACCTACTCTTCTGACAAATTTTAAAAAAAAATCATACAAATTTTAAACGGCTGATATTTGTTCATCATTGGTGCGATCTTAAAATAATTTGAATTTCCTGTTATAGTTTAACTCTGAGATTTTGCAATTTCCGAAGATCTACCTCGACTTGTGTACCATTTCAAATTATGCAAAAAGTGCCTAAATTTTTTTTAAGAATTTTCATTATTTTTCAAAATTAAAATTTCTCATTATTTTAATACTATAAATACTTGGTATTGTGTATCATCCAGATAGAACTGAAGTCCTTAGGTAATAAGCTCACAACAAGTATTTCATAAAAATTACGTAAATCTATTTTAATAGTGACTTTTCGTCAATTAAATAATTATTACATTAAATTCGAAACCGCAAGTTAGTTGATTCTGTGTACATTAATAATAGCACTGATTAAATTACAGAAGTACAGAATTGTGCGGTATTAAAATGACATGTTTATCACATAATCATATACTTTACAATGTGATGATGGTAGAATATTTAAGATTTACACAATATTTTATTTTTGAATTTACTTCAGTTTCACTTTAGTTGACGCAGACAAGACTCTCGTGTACTCGGCATCATAAATTTATATTTATGGGCTGATAAGTTTCGTTGAAATCATACAGAAAGACGCCTTCATAGTTTTTTTCATAGACATAAAAACATATTTAAGAGTTGGATCTCCAATTCCAGATAGCCTCTCGGCCGGGGGCCCACAAGCTCCGCTGCCTATTCCGGGTCGCCTTCGTTCCAGCGTCAGCGGCAGCCCTGGCACAGAAAGACCTCCACGCCCTGGACTACCTCTATATTCAGTGCTGCAACGATGTAATACAGGAAAGATTCGCTCCAGAACTGCAGTACGACACCGCCTTGCGACTGGCTGCATTACACATCTACCAACATGCCCTCGCCAACAACATGCAAGCCTCGAAGCTGACGGTGAAGACAGTAGAGTAAGCAATTTTTAATTTTATTCTTATACAACTATCACATGGAATATAATTTAGAAGGGAGTTCGGTCTGGAAAGGTTCGTCCCTGCCACACTCCTTGAGAACATGAAGAGGAAAGAGATCAGAAAGCTTGTCGGTCATTTCTTGAAGTTACATGCCAGCATGGCCGGTCCAGGGAAGCAGCTGACCGCTCTGCAGGCCAAACTTCACTATCTAGATATCGTGGGTCAGTTGCCTAGCTACGGAGCGAAATGTTTCTCTGCGGGACAGAGAGGCGACAGCATGGAGAGGGTGATACTAGTCAGTCCGAAGTTTGGTTTGAGCCAGATCACCGGTTCCAGGAATACAGTGGTAATTTTTCCTTTCTGACTTCTAACTTTTATCTTTCATTTTTGAGGAATGATTGATCAAGTATTGTTAACCATGCAGTTATTTCCGTAAACTTAGGTTGTTGACGTTATTTCTTAGTGATTAAAGGTGTGTTTCAAGCAGTGTTTTTAGTACGGTCCACACCGGTTTTATGACTATTAGAACAAATTCCATGCGCATGCGTCAACATTGTACCGTTTGTAATTATGTAATCGTGTGTGTACCATATCATTGGTTAATTTTTAAAAATGGGCGTATTTACCTATTTTTTCCCTGAATTATTTAATACGTCTCCAAAAACTCTAAAATGCCCTAAGAATACTTCCTATATATTTCAGCCCGGCGGTCTCTAAAATTATATTAGGTAAATTCACATTATATTTGCCGATTATTTGAATCCATAATATTACTTGCTATCGAATCAATTACTAGCTGCAATAATTTTTATTTCTCTGCATATGTTCATTAATGTTTAATCTAAATCGGCCTCAGAAATATGACCTAAAAAGTAACTATCATCCATTTCAGATTAAATTTATCTAATAAATTTGGCCTAATGCCATGCCTAAACGACCGATCCTTGCGATACTTGGTCGCGGACTGGTACCGATATTGTCATTCAAGAACTGTTCACGAGTCGTTCGTAGTTCACCTGAAACATTTGCAAGAAACTGTTTGCTATCCATAACTGACAACTTGGAACGTCGTTTATCTGTTACGTATCTATTACGGGACAGTTCTAGTACGGTTCTTTTCGTACTTTAAAAACTTTAGAAACATCTTTTCGATATCGTTCTTCCAAATTATGTGTTATTTTTAGTCATGTGCAATCTTCCATTCAGAATTTTCTCTTTAATCATTCTACATTTCTTTTCGAATGGTTTATCACCCCGTAGTCATTTGAAGTATTCCGGTTATTTCTTGAATCACCTTATAAGCAGTCTATTTAGTTATTTCCAAAGTTGCAAGCATACTAATGTAGCATGCATCGGATTTATCATATTTGGCAGAATTAAGATTGATTCTATAGTGTTTGGAACATCAAGCTGAAATTTTGTGAAAGATGCTAATATAAATCTGTAATAAAGGGAAAAAAGAGAAAAGCCAGAGAATACTGGTATATAATTACTCATTATTATACTTCATAATTGACGGAAGTGGCTGAAAATATTTAGTTTGTAGAAATGGATTCATTTACGTACTTCGAGTTATTTCCGGTTCCTAAAGAACTGTAGCAGTAAATGGAATATTTACTGTGAGGATTTTGTTATAGTTCGCGGCACCACGACCGTGATATTGTGACTCGAGATTTTACCTCATGCTACACAGCCACGGCTGCTCTTTTTGTCATAGATAGTTAATATAATAGTTATTTGTAAAAATAAGCGCGAGTCGTAATTGTGTTAAGCTACAACTACAAGCTACAACAATAGGGCAGAATCGTAACATATCGTCTCTTTCCATAGCGTTTCACATCTTGCGGCCGCATGTTCTCTCTCGCATTTACTATCGCTCACTCTATGTATTGTATGCTAAATATCAGCTAAATTTGGCCATTAACATACAGTAATTAGTAATAAAAACAATTATTGCCTTGCCATAATTTGTGGCACTACATGGTTGTTGAATTGACCATTTAGATGGTATTGACCTAAGTGGAACTACAACGAATCTTCAAAACGAAGTTTGTCGGATACGACGGTTTCTCATAATGTTAAAATTTGAATTTGAATAAAACCCAAGACATTTGCATCAAGTAACCTAAATTACCTTATGCATTACATTCGTTTCCATTATTTCCCAGTTCCAACCGGTGCCGATAGCGACCATCGACAACATGCGACGCATTGAAGTCCGCAGCGAGGACGAGGTGAACAAAACCGTCTCCATCCGTCTCCAGGACGAGAAGATAGTGAACATATCCCTCGAGGAACGCGACGCAAGCGAGCTGGTCCTCGTGCTGAAAGGGTACTTCAAACTGGCGACCGGTCAGAACCTGCCTGTCGACCAGGAGGAGGCCCCCCCAATGGAGGACCTGGCGCCACCATACCTCTCTCAGCACCGAGTAATACCGGAGAAGTGGAGCTACCTCAATCAGAACTCGATAAAAACCGTTTGCTTCGCCATGCAGCCGATCTACAAGAATCTCAATAAGAAGACCAACGGGTTATACAACACCGTCGGCAGGTCGTCGAAGTCGTCGCTAATGCTTGGGTATAGTTTGGATAGCAACATGAACAGCTCGTTGCCCAACAGGAACCACAAACCGTTTAAGAGTTTGGACAGCAACTCGTATGATCTCCAGAGTATTACTTCAATGGAAATTCTAGAAAATGGAATTGTTGAAACTAAGAACGAAGAGGTAAGAGCAGAAAATCATCATTATAATATTTCGGTTGTAAGGCACTGGTTATCTCAATTTTTACTGACTAAAAGAATTTCACTTACAGGGTCTAGATTGAAAAGAGGTTTTTACGACCTACTATTATGATTTCAGTTATCAGAAGAACTGAAACATCTCTTATGTCTTAATGTTAATATTGCGGGCCGACTCTCAGTCGAATCTTGGAAGAAAAAGGGATTACGGACTTACGGGGCCGTGTTAAAAAGTATTACAAAAACAAAATTAGAATACAATTCAACTAGATTCTACATATTTACGCTCTTAAGACGTAAAACTTGAATAGCTACAATGGACCTTGGTCCGCCTCAGAATTTTCGAATGAATGCTAATTGTTACTAACTCGTGAAGATTAGGAATTGTTGAACGACTTCGGTTCTTGGGAAACTGCATTAACTTCAATCAAATAGATTACCGCTTTGTATACATAGATGAAACTTGGAATTTTTCATTGTGTGGCAACAGAAGGGTTTGGTAACACAACAACACCAAGATATCACAATATCAATGTGGTGACAATGGTAAAGTCACATGCTCGAAATAGGGACGAATTTGTAGATAACCCCGACCTTATATTTTTATCAACAAGTATATCTGCAGACTACAACGTTATTATGAACACTGAAATCTCTACAAGATGTTTAAGGGATTTTTTTATAGTAGGAGATGTTCAAGGACATTCACTGTCATTGTATTTGATAATGCACCTTACCGCATTTTGAAGTCATGAATAACCTTCTTAATAACTCTTGAGTAAAGTAGCTATTAGCATATTAGACTCCAAAATTATTACTTACTTAAACGATTGTTGAAAATCTGAGTTACATATCAATCATAATAATTATAACATAACATAATTAATCTTACACATGCTACAAGTTTTCACAAATACTGTAAACAAGTATATTAGTGAAAATTTACTTTGATAATTGTTACACAACATTCATTAGGGAGGTGTTTTATTGTTATCCATAACAATAGATAGCACCAGCCAATTCAGTTAACAGTCCACCAACACTAAACATTATTTTCGACACTCGTTTCGATTCGATCACCCCATCAGTGTAGCCGACAGAGAGAAATACACTGTTGGAACAATAAGTAATGAAATGTAATGTAGCATAAAAAGTGAGTCATAATACTATTATAGTGGCAGCTTCCAATTTGAGTATTCGACTTAAGGGCGTAAATTTGTGGATACAGTATACATTTTACTACACAACACTTCATTGTTTATGATCATGAATCTAAATAAGTTAGTATAATTAGTCGCATTTTATTTGAGACTCGAATTGTGGTACGCGTTACCCGGACCCCGATTGTAAAAGAGGGCTTGCGGTGTGTTCTGTTTACATTTCAAAAATATTAAAACACATATCATAGTGGTAGTTCAAATTGCATTCCGCAATGTCGTTTGAAAACGGCAGTTGACAGTCGGGAACCCATCAATTGTTGGATTTACAATATATAAAGAAAATTCTTTTGCCTGTACCAGCTGGGATACTTATAATACATCTAACCGAGTTATTGTTCCAACCTTTCTTTTTATTATATCGTAAGTCATACCACGTTTCTTCTAAGTTAAATATCATCCTATTTAACTTGCGTTACTCATCAATACTCATCTAGAATTCTATTCTCCATTCCCGGATTTTGTTCGATTCCATCAGGCATGTCCATCTAATGTAAATATTTAGTTAAGACCCAGATTATTTACTGCATAATAATTTTTAAGAAAATTCAATTTTCTTCCGGGGATTTTTTCACGGTATCGAGTCCTGTTGGCTTTTCAAAACCATCCTGTAACGTTTTCGTTGAAAAGGCCACTTCTTTGCTTCGTATAAGCTACAAATGTTTCTTGGCACTAAATCTGCTCACCCAGATGAAAATTTTTAAAACATCATGATGAGTAATTTCATTGAGAAGGTTGGCAAGAGACTGACTCTTCGGGAGAGCAGTCCCTAGTAGTAACTAATACGTGGCTTAAATTACAACCCAGAAGGATATACACTTGGAAACGCCTTTAGACAAATCAAGGAAAACAGTTAGGTATCAGATTGACTTTATTCTTATCAATAGCAAATTTAGAAATGCAATAAAGTCGGTTCGGTCAAAAAATATCTCGGGGCATATATCGGGTCTGATCATGTCTCAGTGTTAGCATCAATGAGAACCACCCTTAAAGAACAGCATTTCAGCCAGTCCACATGAATTCATTTTAGAAGTATTTAATAATAATGACACAAATGATTAATTTTCTTAACAACTTAACAGCAACATGAATAATCTAAAAGAACAATTGACGACATTGTCACCAAAGAAATATGGACTGAATTTAGAGATAGCCATAGAGGTGACCTCAGAAACATTGGGGAGATCTAAGAAGAAGAAAGGATCAATGAATAATGAGATCCTCTGACTAATGGAGGAAAGAAGAGTGTATAAAAGCATTAAAATGTAATACAAGAAAATCGATACAGTTATATGGAAATAAATGGGGAAGCAAAAGAAACATGCAAATTGAGAAATGCAATGATATAGAAAATTAAAAAGAGAATATGACAGTTTTCATCTACACAAGGGTATTAAAAGTCTTATGCTCGTAGAATACTAACATTGCTCATATAGTGATATAACAGGCTTATACTGAACAAAAATAGTGAATTAAAACAATGAAAAAAATACATCCGAGACCGCTTCACTGATCACAGAGAGCAGATTGACCAGACAGGTGGTGAACTGAAGGGCCCAGAAATATTAAAAGTAGAATTAGTAGATGCGTTGAAAGATACCAAACATAAAAAACCTGTAAGTTCTGGCGAACTCATTTTAGCAGTTATTAAGCTATTGGACAATGAACGCATCTATATTCTGCTTAAACTATACAACAGAGTATATAACACAGGGAATATTCCAAAACAGTGGTTACAGTCTACTTTCATCGCGCTGCTCAAGAAAGTCAGATTCAAGAAATGTAGCCCATATCGTTTAAGAAGTGTAATGAGCCATACATTTAAAGTTTTCATACGCATACTCTCATCTGTTGAAAAAGAAAGATAAAGACATAAGTTCCTAAACTACTTAGGAACAAGGAAAGTTCTATTTTCAATTCAAGTGTTAACATGAAAGTATCTAGACCAACAAAAAATGTTTTCGCATGCTTCATAGACTATCTGAAAGTTTAATAACATAAAACACAAGGTGCTAAAACATGTAATACTAGACAGTAAAGACACAAGAATTGTTGAAAACTTGCACTGGAATCAAACAGCCCACATGAAAATAGCAGGTATAAAATCGTCCGACTTAAACATCCTTAAAGGAGTGGAGGGCTAGATGCCCTTCTCTTTAATTTGTACTTTGAAACCATATTCCAAGAACCCTTAAATGAATGGAGATCGGCACAAAAGTCAACGGAAGACAAATTAACAATATTAAATACGCTGACGGCACTGTATTACTTTATCACTCACTTATATCAGTGAAACAAAATTTATGATAGTCAGCAAAACCAAAAATATTGACGTGAAGATAACAGTGGGAAGTCAGAGCATTCAAAGAGTGGAACGGTGGAGTATTTGGGTTTCTGTTTGAGCGCGCAATGGAACCCTGACAAAGAGATAAGATGCAGAACTGAAATAGCAGGAAATAATTTTTTTAATGAAGACATTAGAGTGTAACATGAATCTAAATTTGGTTAGTACATGGAAGGCCACGGAATGTTATGTGCTATCTACATTATTATATGGAATGGAGAGTGCACCTTAAAATTAAAATCCATGTCTGGATTCCTTCGAGATGTGGTAATATAGACGCTTACTAAAAATACTATGAACAGATCTTGTAAAAATAACCAAGTACTGGATAAAATGAGTAATGAAAAAGAGCTGCAATCAAGAATAAAAATGAGAAAGGCCGCTTACTTTAGACACGTTCCTAGAAACACCAAATATAATATCTTACAGATAATTACTGAGAGTAAAATCGAGGGAAGACGTGGCATCAAATACAAGAAGTTCTCGAGGTCGAAAAATGTGTGTGAATAGTTTGATATCCAAGAAACCAGTACCATTATATATCTGCCCCAAGGCAGAAAATAATTTGAAATGATGATCGCCAACATCCGATGAGGACATTAGAAGAAGAAGATTCTTTGTATTTTAGTTTTCCCTTTACGTCCATTATGATGATTCATATTTCTTCCCAGACCGTAGATATTTACGTTCTGTACCTAATCAAAAATAAAATCCTTAGATATACTATATGAGAGACGTTACGAAAAAACCCTTTTCGAAAAATACACACAAATGTACCACTTCAACAATTTCAGAAATACAGTGCTACTGTAATGGTTACCCTAACAACGTGTTGTTATTACTCCTTTGGTTGGTGAGTTTCTGGATATATTTGATCTATTCTTTCAGGTGCTGAAGCGGGTGCACGAAATGCACCAGCTAGTCGAGAACTCCGAGCGATACCTGACGGAGCAGGAGAACCTCGAGCGTCTGAACTCGCTGGCCGAGTGGCAGGAGACGAGCGTCGACGTGGAGAGCGACTCGGACGAGCCCGGACAGCTGAAGCACTCCGACTCGCTTCTCCTCCTTTCGAAGGTCCACGGCGGGGTCGAGAGGAGGCACTCCCTGACGAACGCGGCGATAGAGCTCCTCCGCCAGGAGACGACCTGTTCGGAGAGCGACAACGATTCCGTGTACACGCCGCATAACTCGCCGAAGCACAATCAATCAATGCAGGGCGACACCGAGGCAAACAGGATAAGCTTCGGACTGAGGAGTCCGGATACCAACGACAAAGAGCAGGACTTCCGGGCGTACCTGCAACATCTGAGGGACGTCAAGAACAATGGGGAGAACCTACCCGCCGAGCTCGAGTCCATCAAGGAACTGTACGTGTTCGATCCAGACATCATCGATTTGACGTTGATCCCGCCGCCGAGTACGCCAGACGAGCTCGATTGTGCCTTACCGACCCCGATTAACGTCCCGCCGAGGTCCTTCGCTGATTCAGTAGAGAAGTTAAATAAATTAGGTACTTACTTCGGAGAATATTTGCTAATAGACAAAATTTACAATTCGCCAATAAAACAATAGATATGCATGGTGAATCTCAAGGTGTTCATCAAGTGATATAATGAAACTACTGAACTATGCGCCTGGCAAATTTATATAAATTTGTTTATTTTATTTCCCTAAAGAAAAAAGATAAGTAAACAAAAAGACTTGAGCACATACTATGCTGGTCATATATATAACTCAACATTATTATATATACGCATTATTCTCACTTCTCCTAAGTACCGTCTCTGTAGAGGCTACTACTATGGCACACTTTTCTCTATTGTGCACTGTATGTATGAGGGTAGCGCCTTCTTTGGTTTCCTCAATAATATCTTCTTGCTCCTGCTTTTCTCCTGTCGTTTTTTGTCTATATGGTTTAATACTACTTCAGTAATCCAAGTTCTCCTATCATGGCCCTTTTTTCAAATCTTATTATTTGTTCATCAGCATCTATTAGTATACTAGCTGACCCGGCGAACTTCGTATCGCCTAACAGTCGATTCTTTAATTTTTTATTTTTTTAAGTTAATAAGTCAACAATTACATTATGTCAAAAATTAAAAATTATAAAACTCACAAAATTCTTTTAATAGTCACTAAAAAATCACAATGAAAATCACAATTTCAGATTTCTTATTATGATACCTACTTATTATATTTGATTTTATTTTTACTTATTCTAAATCAAGTTTCATTTTTATTGTAGTACTTTATGGTACACGATATTTTTTGTTTGATTGAAAAAATGTATTGTAAAAATGTATATGGGCTATAATAGTTATGATTAATTAACATACAACTGCAAATACTATTACAAACCTTAAAAGTTGGCATAAAATTTTTCCGAACTACTTTTGATGCTCCAAATGAAGTCATTTGAAAGCAGTCGTTATATTGTTGAATATTCTTTAAAAAGTGTATTGAATCTGTTCCTATTCCTAAAACTAATTAGTACAATGGCTCTGGAGGTGGAAGCAATGGTATCAATTTCACCTTTCCATTTGCGCAACACAATCCATTGGCTTCATTTTTGTATTTCAATGCCTTACAATATTGGCAAACTGAGTTCATAGGTCCAATAGCAACACAGTTGTAGGCACTGTAATCAATTGACATATCGTAACAGAAAGCAGCTCGATTCAAACTTGCACCATTATTAGTCGAATGTCGCACTTCACGGGTCTGTCTTAAGCGAATTCTTACACGTTCATTGCGATCTTCACGTTCCTGGGCAGTACGATTAGATTGATAATGCATTTGATTTGTTGCATTTCGGCTTCTCCTGCCTAAATTTGTCCGCCGCCTTATAGGAGGCATATTTAGTAAGTCACAAACACACAACCCTTTTTTAATTTTATAGAAATTTGTGTATTTTAGGTTTAGTAATATTATAGATGCACAGCAAAGAGATATTTACATTTCAATTGACATTTTACCACAGACAATTTACATTTTACCATAGACAATTTATTTCTTATTAAAAAAATATATATTGACAAATATTGACATTAATATTTATACGATACTAACGTCACTCAATTGTTTTGCCTTTCCGAAACCTCTCCACTAACACAAACTTTATCGTATGGTATTAAAGTTCAAATTGACTTTTAAGTATTATCACAAATCTTTTGTATGGGAGTATAGAAAAGTGTTGTTTTTAGACTTTTTCAGGAAATTTAAATTTTTATTTTTTTTTTTAGTATTTTTAAATTTCAAATTAACTCTTAAGTATTATCACAAATCTTTTGTATGGGAGTATAGAAAATTGTTGTTTTTAGACTTTTTCAGGAAATTTTTAAATTTTTTTTTTTTTTTGAATTTTTCTCTCCGTAAGAACCATCCTCGTACTTCAAGGAATATTTTAAAAAAAGAATTAGCGAAATCGGTCCAACCGTTCTCGAGTTTTGCGCTTAGCAACACATTCAGCGACTCATTTTTATATTATAGAAGATTACTGAATTTGGTCCATTCAGTTCCAGTGTTTCTAAGTAACTTTCTGAACGTGTCAATTTGTTCGCTTAGTTTCTTTTCAACATATTCTGATTAGTTTTGTTCACTGTTATCACTAGCGTTAACCCAGTTTATTCCAGTTTTCAATTTTCTTTTTTGCTCTGTATTTACGATAATTTTTTAGAAACCGCAATGTTATGTTCCGAAAGACAACACTACCAAAAATAATTAAAAACCAATTAGGAACCTACCCTTAATTAACTTGATTACAAACAATTACCTTGATTACAAACATTCAATAATTGTTTACACAATTATTACTGACACTAACTGAACACACACGACTACACCTCAACAACATTGGATTTCCTTAAATCATAAGTATTTCTTCTTTAATTATTGCACTAAACAGTATTATATTTAAATTGCTGGTAATTTTGATGTATTTTTGCATCTCACGGTTTAAAACATTACCTTGTTTTAAATGGTAAACCATTTGTTGAACCTAACCACCATATTGTACCTGCTATGCCGATTGTATTCATTTCTACAACACAATCAAAGTAACAAATAATAAGAACGAGAGAAGCAACTATTCGAATAATGCTTTTACATATCTTCTTAAAATAACATGTATTTCTTTTCTTTGTTCTATGATAACCAGAAGGAACAAGGCACCACTTGAAACACACACTGCAAAACATAAGTCATTAAATATTAAAATGGCGTCAATTCCTGTTTCAAACCTTCTGATTTGGCTTCCGGCTTAAGACTGAGAAGCGTAGCAGCTCTACATGAAATTATGAATATCTATTTACTAGACCTTTATCTGAATATGGTTTGGAAAACTTTTTGGCAAATTCGACATCTTAATGGGTATGCTAGTAAATTAACACCCATTCATTTTCTGAGGACATCCATAATATTATTTTGTTCCTATTTATTTTATTGTGGTAATATCTTAATAATATCTAATAAGAGATCATTAAATATTCATTGTTATTAAACATACATTGAAAAGTCTGAAATTGACGAAGAACAATTCTTCCCTTCATACATAGTCGTCAAGACATATAAAAATGCAACTAAAGTAATTATTAAAATACTAAATAAAACTAAAAATACTGGGAACTACTGTTCAGGACAGTTTTTGGGAAATGCAACTAAAGTAATTATTAAAGTACTAAATAATACTAAAAATACTGGGAACTACTGCTGAGGACCCTTTTTGATGGAAGTTTGGGGCATACATTCTAGATCACTTTGTATAGAGCAGAATTTTCCATAACAAATGTCTAATGAATGGTTCGACGTTGTAATTTTTTTATTAACTATTATCACTACTACTACTATTAACTACTACTACTACTACTACTTCTACTACTACTACTATTATAATATACTTAACAGTCACACTTAAGCAGAATGTAGATCAAAGGGAGACTTGCTGTGAAAAAATCCCCTTTATAAAAGTCTCACCGTTTTGGAGATATTTTTTATAAGAATATTGAATTTTTTAGTTTATCCATAGTTTTCCTGTGCTGTTGCTGTAATTCTACAGTTTTTTTATTCATTTTTAGTAAAATATTATTGAATAGTTATTCTAATCAACATAAAAAAATACTCCATACATTCTAGAAAAAAATCTATGAATTATATTTCATTAGAAGTTTTGGGAGTAATTTTCTTTAAGAAGTTTAGCCCATCGTATTTATCATGATTTATCATCTTAAAAAAAGACGGCTACTTTTATTAAACTGGGACGTTTATGATAAAGTATAATTTGATGGTTTTTATTCACTTTGTAACATAATTCCTTTTATTGTGTTTAGAAGATGTTACTTTAATGATGTTGCTTCATTTATTGAATGACTCATAGGTACTTTTTGTATAATCATTAAATGTTCACTACATATCATGTGAATATAGGACTATCTAATGGACGTCTAGTGGATATTGTGTTTGGAGTGATTAATTTGTATAACTATTTACATACTAAAATTTAAGCATCTTACTAAATTGTGCCTTCCAAAGGTATATTAACAATATTGAAATATTACATTAATAAAAGTAAACATGAGTGGCCAACTCTAATATTTTAACAGTATTTTGTACTACTTTTCAGTTATTTTTTTCTTAAATAAATTAAAAAGAATTCTTCAAACGCTCGATTAAACACGTATTATTATCCTGCAACTCATTACGCTCACTTTCAGTATCACTACACTCGATAAATGCAATATGGCATGTTTTCAGTGATGACTCGATTTTCAGTTACTTACATAACCACGCATAAGAATATTAATTACGTTACAAGGAATTTACCTGTAGCAATTTTGATAACACATTTCATAACGCAATTATGCATTTATTCAAATATAGAGACATGTATACCTATGTATTAAACATTTTGAATCACGTAATCAGTAATGTAATATGTCTTTTTGGACCATAAGTGAACAAAACTTACAATTACTTAAAATATTGGATTGCAAAGTTATAGTTTGAATAGTTTTCATGATATTGACTAACAAAAACTCCCAGGCTACTTTGCTGCATATGAAATATAGTAGATATATCAGACCGTAACTTTTATGAAGAAAAGTTCGATCGATTTCAGGTCCGCATTCCAGTAATATGGGAAGCGGAATAAAGATATGTAATAATTACGGTACTGAGAGATTAGTGCTGAAGAAATTCGCTGGAATTTTGATACTTTAAGATAAATTTTCAAAAATCATGGCTGCAAAATGCTTTAGAAGTGTGCATAATGATCATAAACAAATCTTGGGTTAACTAATAGAAAAGTTAATTATAGTTAATTTTGAATCGGCATGACTAAGCAGTCACCATCCTTAAGTAACTTCTATAGCCTACTACTGGCGATATCTAGTTCGACTGTGTCCATTGCTTCTCATGTTGTAAGGACTAAATACAATATGCTGTGATATGGCGGAGAAATACTTCTTATATTTCTAGCAGTTACTTGCTATCTTCAGCTTATTTCCTTGAGGTCTACCTGTCACCTTCCTGCATGGTTTTACTTTAAAATGGCCTTCTTCTTGTCGACTTTGTTAATTTTGTCCTTTGTAATATTATATTTCTGCATTAGTTATTCCATTGCAGATTGTGTTATTGTCTTTGCCGTTGTGGTTGACTTAGTTATGGTTTCTGAGTCATATGTTGCAATGGGCAAGGTGCATTGATCGAAAAGGTTTCTTTTGCTACAAACCTGCCAATGTTTCTCACTTACTCGTTATTCTAATCCATACTGATGAAAATCTTACTATACATTCACAGATTTAATTATCTCCTTGAGGTGGTATTAACAAAATATTCAAGACTAATTTTGTATTTTAGGACCATTTGAATATCATAATTCATGCAATTTATTTCCACCATTCTCTAAGACTCGCAAGATAATTGTGGATGTAAGCAATATGTATTTTCAATCCATTATAAACAATTAGTACTGAATATTTGAAAGTTGAAATGAGAGTTACAATCAAAATAAAATGCTGTTAATTACCCTGATTTTGCAGGTATATTAAACGAAAACCAGGACCTCGAAGAATTCCTGGCGAGTGTCACCATCCCTCCTCCGACCCAGAGGATTACCCCAGCCGTCGAACTCACCCCCGAGGAGATAATGTCGTACATCATCCCCCCACCACCATCACAGCGTAGTCTAGAAAACCTGACCATGAGCGAGCAAGAACGGTGCGCCGAGAGCTTACCAGTAAGGATCCAACAGAACGGCACTTCTGAGAGCTACGGCACGGGCGTGAGGAGGAGAAGTAGCAATGGTAGCATTGGGTCCACGAACGTTATAGAATATTCGACTGTCGACAGGAAGGGCGCCTTCTCGTGCTGCTCCAAGAACAAGTCTGAGAAGAAAACGACGGTCGATGAGGCGATACAGCCGCCCCCGAGACGGAGCTCCGAGGAGAAGCCACCCGAGAGGCCGCCGAAGGGCAACAGTTGTGTCGCGCAGGAAAGGCAGCGCTCGCAGTCGTTGACTTCGAGGATTAACAATAGCGACCAACAGCCTCCTCCGAGACTGCCGCCGAGAGCGGACGCCGTCAACCACCAAGCACCCTCACATCTGTTTCTGCCGCCGAAGAAGCCGCCCCTGCCGCCAGTGCCGCCCCTCGAGGTCCTGAGGCAAAAGAAGAACGGACAGATGGCCGCGCACAGAGCTACGCCCGCCGAGACGAGAACGGCAAGTATCGGATCGCCGCATTTTCAGAGGAACCGGAACGTTTCGAATGATCTGGACGCGAACGAGGAGCACGATAGTAGTAGGTTGTGTCCGAAGCACCCTAGCACCGCGGTTAGCACGCCGACGTCGCCACATTTAGGTATGAGACGGCGTTATTTTGCTTGCATGCGTTTTAACACGATTTTAATGCAATGAATTTAGAGCAAATCCTCAGAGCATATGTCGAAGAATGTACCCATATGTGTAACCTAGAAAATCTAACTGTTAACAAATTGCATGGTACTAGGATATGTAGAGAAAAATTAGCTACTGTTCAAAGTCGAATTACTATTCATCTTAAGTACCCACACTTGACAATCACTTAACTGAATTTTATAAAATATCGAATTAAGTCTTACTATTTATTAGATGTTTATAAATTTCGACTGTGAATGTCTGACTTCTTATGAATGTTGTACATGTTATGGACTGGAACTGTATATGTTTACTGATTTTAAATTTTATATATTACAATCTAACAACTTTAGAGATGTGGTTGACATAGAGCTCTCACCATTAAAATCATTTAATTCGTCACTTACCAGCAGTATGGCCGATATATAGTCATTACAACATAATCGCTTAATGTAAGTCATAACAGATTGGGGTACGGACAAAGAAGTACGTATTTGTTCTAGAGATCGAGTAAACCCCAGGGGAGTCATTCTTTTCGGAAGAGAACATTGTTACATTAATTCAGTGAGGTAAAATCTGAAGAAAGCTGTGAATTTTTATCGAATTAGGCGCCTTGCGACGTGAGAAATTAAAATTAGTTAAAATTTCATGGAAATAATTGCAAAAAACTGTCAAATATTTAACATTTTTGAATTATTTATTATTCAGTTAAAAGAGTACGTATGCCTTTGTAATTAATCTACATTCTTCCTATCATTTCGCTCGATATATCATAAATATTTCGTTGATATAAACCTGTTTGTTCGCAAGAAATTCTATTTGTTAATTGAAAACGCTGCAAATGAATAACGCGTTTGTTTAGGTCTTAATATACATTTTCAGCGTCTTATGTAACTAAAACAAAATCATTATTTTCACGATATAAACTACAATAGTAATATACAGAAACATAGTTAGAGGCCCACTTTGATAAGAAATGGAGTCATATTGCAATAGTGCAGTAAGAAACTTGACAGTATGTAGTATTAAGATTAATTTAGTTAACAATATATAGTACGTTCATCATATTAATTATTGAAGGGGGAGCACTTCGTTTATTATGCTTCACTAGAGAATAGAATAATATACTCGTACCCCTTAAACCATGAATTGTGAAGTAGAATGCAACTTGTGCGTTTACACTATTAACATTACATTCTTCTTGTGATTAAAGTGGTGTTATTATTTTTGTTGGGGATATATAATTGGGGAATAATTATTCAAAGGCACAGTATTAATGTAATCTTCACAATTAAATTCAAATTACGTATATTCCATTACGTAAACTATAATATCCGTTAGCTATGCAAAGTAGATACCTTATGGTAAGCAGTTTAACGAAGAGTAAATATTACTACAAAATTCATATATAATTTAGTATAATTTACGTGACCTTATTATTCTCCTGTTTAATTACTCTTATGGATCGTAACAATTCTGTTCCTTGAGATATCGCAGTCTCTTTCAACCCCTGCATTCGTTCTTGATTATATCTCTAATTATTCCAAATATGAATCTTGCTGAAACGATCGAATGACAAACTTATTTTAAATTAACAGTATTTTCAATTTTAGTGATTTTTTGACATGTGTGTTTTGGATTGTTGAACATATTCGTCGAAACGTTTTGTACTTGGGTACGTCACTTTTTTGAATTAGTTATTAAAATATAAAGTGTTTCATAGTTATATATATTTGACCCCAAAATTAATGTTGACCCCCCTAAATGTTGAATATGTAAAATTAGTCCAGGCGTGATCTATAAAAAAATTCTATTTGGGTGAATTGGATAGCCGAGCTCATTTATACTCCAGAGGCTCAAAAATATACGTAGAAATGATTTCACTTCGCGCCAGTTCAAATGGCTACACATAACTTTTTAATAAGCGAACAAGACCATTATTATAGCAATTTTTTTAAATAAATATTTAAGAATATGTTAAAAGGCCGATGTTTAACAATGATTCGCGTTGGTCATTCTGATATTTCGAGATTTTTCGAGATGTAATAAGAGTAAAAAGTTACCCTCACCTTTTAAAATCGACGCGTAGTGAATTTGTTATTTTTACTGTAATCTTTAAGCCTCTGCAGTAAAAATCAGCTTGGCTGTCCCACCCAGCGAGGTACTTACGCCATGAGTTGTAAATAAAAATGACGCTCTTTATGCTAAGTACAACGAATTAATTAAAATAATTTTATTTGAAAAGCACCAACGAAATCCGGAATTAATTTTCCATTTAAACACTGTGTGTTCGCAGGACGCGGAGCCCATCTAACTGCCGTCGCTGTCCACTTGGATTCCCCGAGCACTCCGGAGACGACGCCCCACCAGGCCGACCACCTTGCGACGACCATGCCACCCCCATCACCTCATCATCACCAACACGGTCACCGTTTCAGCCCCTCGCAGCGGGAGCAGCCTGAGAACAATGGTAGCGGCTGTCTTACCAGGAATGGCTGCACCTCGAACAGGGAGAACCTCCTCCAGAAGACGGACGCGGCAATGGCGAGCCTCCTCGTCAGGCTGGATCAGGTTGCAGCGCAGTGCAGCGCCGCCCAAGTGCACGGCGGCGGACGTTACATCAGTGAGGAGAAATTTCAGGTAAACTCAACCTCTACTCAAACTTTGCAATATGATATAGGCAGTCGATAGAAGGACCATATGTGTCCTGTTCCAAGACCATTTCAATAACAGATTTTAACCATATTACTGCCCCAGTTCGCATTTTAGTTCTTTTGATTAGCGCCATTGAGATATCCTATTAAGAGAGATCCTATTAATACCTAACTTTCGTATCCGCATGCCAGAATTGGTTCTTATAGTATGGTGTAAACCTTACCGTTAAGTAATTGTTACATGTATGGAATGGTTTAATTCTGCTTACTATTCTGTTGAAAATTTCATCTTGCTTTCTATTTAGTGCACATTTATTTTTACATATTCGAATATTTTACTTATGGTAATCTTTCTTTCTAATGCAGTATTATTTATTTCATTTTTATTGCCACCCAAGTGATAAAATGGTTTTCGCCATTTTTGACTCTTATTTTTTGTAGTGACATAGCTTTAATATATGCTTTATGCATATGCTTTTTACGCTTTATGGCGCTCTTGACATTATTTCTAAGTGAAATCATAATGGGCGATCATAGTGCAGGTCTTGGTTTTAGGGATATTTTGTGTGCTTTCATTTTTACGTTGAACATCGTTTTAATTCCCTGATATTTTAAATGAGGAAGAGATGGAATTTGGTTTTTAAATCACATGTATCCACTTCGAAAAGTGCCGTAATTTCGTTATTCAAGAGTTCTATAATCCGATAAACAGTGTATAGAAAAAGAGATTACTCCCAGATTGGATTTTTATGACTAGCTTCGTTTGAACGAATATCTGCGAGTCTGCGAGTTAAGAATTTTGTATGACGGAATTTCAGTATGAAAATCAAGATCATCTAGGTATAACTCTACATTCATTTTCTTCTTGTTGAATTTGCAAAGCCAAATCCAAATCTATACATAATCGTTTAATCATATCAGACTCCAGAGTTTGGAGATCACCCAAAAATCCAAATAAATTATTGCATTTATCTATTCCGTCGAAGCGTCTTTGTAGAGACTGAATTATCGTGTCCAAATTGTGAAAATAAAAATTGATTTTAAATTTTTGTTTTGGATCGAAGGCTAATTCATTTGTATCTTCATATAAAAATTGACGCTGTACCTTTCTTTGCCTCAATAAAGGAAATTTTTGTTCTACATCAGTTTTTTCTGCCTCTGCTACAGCCTCATTCATAAAAGTCTCGAAATATTGGTCTGAACTCTTATCCGTAAAACAAATGAAATAACTTTTTAGTCCTTTATGGCATTCATTCAAAGTTGAATTTAGATTTTGCATCATTTTACTCACTGTATTAACCTTTGTTAACACTACATACCAAATTATGATAGAACAAATGAATTTGAACGTTTTTATTTTACAAATTTGTTCGGCAATCCACTAAATTATTTCCGCTACACTTGTATATCCAGTCAGGTTTTTTATATCGGGCTACAGATAATTTTTTCCTACTGATGTTTCACATTTCTAAAGAGAAAAAAAGATTCTTTATCTAACTGACCCGAAGAATAAGAATAATTTTAAACCATCAAATTATTATTTCAAAATCAACCTTCATTTTTTCAAATTTACCCTTCATACGAATAGGAACATGACACAATTCCGTACGCTTCACGTTTAAACACCAAAGAGACAATTATAATAAAGCTTCATTTCCTAATAAGAACACCAGAAGCAATAATCCAATGACTGAATTGAAACTGGACGCATTTCTGCTTTGCTCCTGTGTGTGGGGCACTTATTACATAGTCGTCAGGAAAGGCTCTGAAATTCAGCGAAAGAAATCAAGAGAGCCACACTTCACATTCAGAACGGCCAAGAAAATGATGCAAGAGAAACGTGTACCTAAACCATAAAAGGAGTGACGGATAGAATACAGAAAATTATGAAAACACACGAGGACAGAAGACACGTTTTCAACCAACTAAAAAATAACAGAAAGGTCTAGATCCACCAACAACAAGATATATCACCTGGTAGCAGCGTAGGTATATAAGATTCCGTGTAGGTATGGCTTTTGTACGTAGGAACAAAGAATCTCTTACGGTAAAGGAATTGGAGTTAGTGAATGATCAATGTTGTCAACTTTGTCTTGCTAAAGTTCTTTAAAATGCGATCTAAACTTATCCAGCTTCTTGTCTAAAACATAAACTAAACATCTAGTAGGTACTTATGTTCACGTCATATCTTTATCAAATTTATCCCACCAATATTATCTCATGAATTCATAAATCATATGTAATCTGATTAGGTACATACGATACGATACATATTGCTTCTACGATTGGTCTAACCTAAAGGCCTGTTACAGTGATCCACATTAGCTTTTGGTATAGTTTGTTGCAAGCTATTGTAATGTAGACCGTAGAAATACCATCTTTATCCTCGTCTGACAGCGGCGGTTCACATTATGGCGTGTGCCACCAATTAGTCTTGTCGAATTGTGTGAGTCAGGTTAGACATATATTTCTGGGAAAAAATTCTAACGAAATCTTTAGAACAGCTGCATCAACTACAAAGCCAAAATTTCGTATAGTTTAAATTTTTCCGAAGAGAGAAAAACAAAAAACAAAAAATTGAATTTTTCGCATTTTACTCGAAAGTGCCAAGAAGTTGTCGATTTCTTAATTATCTACAATTTGGTTTTAATAAAAAAGTATTTACGCTGCAAATCGTATAAAAACATTTTTCATGACTTTCAGCCCCCCACCTTTCTATGAATGCAAACATTCAGATGTTGAATTTTTTTTCTCCATTATTTATCACGTCATCTATCCTTTCCAACTCAGATCAACCTGTAGCAATTAATTCATCATATTAAATTAATTCGTCTGGAAAATATTCACTTTTTTAAAGGCGCTGTATCCCGGATTATTTCAGACTATTATCAGATTTATGTAATGGGTACATAGAACTTATGGCTTGTTCAGAAATAATGCAGCCCTCTTGTGGTATTAAAATTGCGTAGCTTATGAATAGGGTTTTTGTAACTTTGGTTCAACCATCCCTACTTCGAAGAGGGGAAAACAGTATTCATTTACAGTGTAAATAGAATACAATGTAAATTCGAATGTCTAAAATTAAATTTTGACATTCAATTAAAAATTCATTATCTTTTTTTATCTGTGGTATAAATTAGATCATAAGTCTCTATAACTGAAGTTGCATTTATACAGACGGATCCGTTAGACATCTAGTGAAATTGAAATTTGAAATTTTTAAAGGCTTTCTTGATAATCACAACGTAAGAGCGGTTTAAATGACGCCAAAACATCAAAATCGTGAAATAGTGATGCGTGATTAATACTAGCGACATTTTGAACTATCTGATGGACTAGTTATTTGCTTTAGCAATTTTGGAAGTACCATTTTAATGTTTATTAAAAGTATCCTTTTCACTTTTAGAATTCAAACTTTCTTTAAATTTTCTTGCAATCGTTACACTTTATATTTGATCAGTTTGAAATAGCAAATAGCACCGCCTTTCAATCTGGGCATTGGTATTAGTCGTTCAAAATCATTTGATTTTTGGATGTTCAGTCTGGTAATCTAATCACTTCCCTATGGTAATTCTCTCTGCTCCATCTAGATGGCGAAGGAGGAGCTCACCTCGCAGTCCCTTCAGCTGGTCACGTCAAGCAAGATGCTCGTGATAGCGATGTCGGACCCGAGCCTGCCCGACCTGCCCGAGAACCTCGCCATATGCCTGACGATACTCCGGAAGCTGACCGAGCTATGCCAAGACCTGACCGACCACACGACGGCGCCTCTCCAAACCCGCAACCTGATTTTGAAGGTACACGACGTCACTGCGGCCTTCAGGAGGCTCGTCGCCTCGAGCGTCGACAGGAGCTCGAGGAGGGCGCTCGAAGAGCACCTCGCCTCGCAGGCGGAGTCGCTCGCGAACGTGCTCGCGACTCTCCTCAGGAGCCTGAGGGTGTTCTCGCCTTGAGACGGTTTTATAGTCGGCGGAGGTGACGACGGTTTTTAGTACTGAGGGATATGTGGTGTTCCATAGGAACGTAGAATGGTAGGTAGAGTGTGTTGTTTGCATCGATGCGAGCTGTGGAATATAAAGAGGGAAGGGGTTTCACGCCTGAGACGAGTGCAAAGTTAACAAAAGCTCGCTCTGTTTCTCCAACTCGTTGTCTTACTGAAACGTCTTTAGTTGTTTTTATACCAGGATTCACGAAGCTATATAATATAAAATGGTGTGACAACATTGTGCATAAGCACTGCCACCAAATCATCGGAATATGTTAATTTAATGGCAGTGATGTCCGTTCGATTATTTTATGTCTTGATATTGACATTTTTGTATCAGTCGCTTGGTTAAAATTTCAGTTTCTGGAAATTAACTAGATTAGTTTCTTGTACCAAAACCACCTGAATTTTTCTGGATGACTGACTTAATTGAATTGTTAGAAGAAATATTAAAACTGGTTGCAATTCCAATTTTGTAAATCAGGTGCTTAGTTAAAATTTCAGTTTCTGGAAAATTGACTGGAGAGATAGTTAATGCTCCAAAACTTTTGTGAATTTCTAAAATAGTGACTAGAACACACCATTGTTTTCTGCATACTAGAGAATTGTATGTACGTCACATTTTAGTTTAGAAGTACAAAAGAAATATTTCGCGTAATCGAGTAGAGTTCATTAAACTTTTCGGAAAATTACTAAATGATTTTTGATGAAAAGCCATACTCATGTATTAGTTGCTTAATCTTAGTTTCTTGGGAATTGGCCAAAATATTGTTAAAGTCTGGCCCTCTTATTCATAAACGCATTTTAACACTAAAATGGATTTTAGCTTGAAATGCGTTTAGAATGTGTTTCACTAAGGTAACTATAGTTACCTCTATATTAAGAATACATGGAACAAAACATGTAGTTACATCCGTGAAACACATTCTAAACGCATTTAAAACTAAAATTCATTTTAACGTTAATATGAGATGATACATTTTATCAAAATAAAACAATAAAAAAATATAAAGAAATACAAGATACAAGATCTACGAAAATAACTACAGTCACGTCACATCCGCCAATTTGGGGTTTGAATATAAAATTTGTTTCAGTATAATTTGAAGATGAACATTCAATAAAGATGCAATTTTTCTCGTCATCCTGTCCCGATATTATATTCTTTTCTTTATGCATATTTGTTAGATAGTCATCTTCAAATCATACCGTAAAACCAACCCTAAAATGGCGGACGTTGCCATTATGTTATGTGTCATATAGGGACTGTAGAAAACCATGTAAACGACGCCCTAAATAATGATTCTTATATACTGAAAATGTTTGGTTAATTCTGAAATGGCCGCGTGTACCTAATTCCATTTTTGTTTGATATTGACTTTCACATAATATGCAATAATAATTTCGTTCTCAATACAGGGTTATGGCTTCTTAAATGAGTAGTAACTATTTTCATTTAAGAAGATTCCCACCGTTAAGAGACTGTCATCGAGTCGAAGCATGGAAACGTTACGTAACAATATCAACGTGAAGAGTGTGCGACCACGTTGCTTGGTTTGACAAATGCCCGAATGTATCGGATATGCTGCAGTCTTACTCACAATTTGGTATCCCCTCTCTGTATGTATTTGATATGCTATATCACAACGTTTCCCCATTTCTTTCTGCAAAGAACCTTTGCAAATAGCCAATATTATTATATTTTTCGTAATATGTGGAACAACATTTGCATTCTCATATCACTTTGTGTAAAGTGTATCGATTAATTTTTTGCTTCATAGCTATCCACAATTCACGAAAATGTCACAATATCTTACTTGAGTAAATATTTACCAAATTAAAGTAAATTTTATTAAAACTTCTTCATTAAATTATTAACCAGAGGAACTCTCTTAACATCTGAAAGCTCTAGTTAAGCTATGTCTGTTTAATTTAGACATCCTTTTAGTTTCATACATGAAGTACAAGAAAATTACAATTTACCGTTTATCGACAAGTTATCGTCTATTAGATGTATCTTTAAATAATTGCTACATTATTTTATAATAATATAACTGATATTTTTTAGTTCATTCAGTATAAATATTTGTTGAATCAGTATGTCAATATGAGTCAATATAAGTGAGTCAGTATGAATGAATTGTTTTTCTTGAGATAAATGTTAGTAACCATAAAGTTGTAGAGATATTCACGTCTTAGTTGTGGAACTTTTGTTCTACTATTAATAAACATATTCTCATTTTTCACCAGAATTTTCTATACAAAATTAAAGCATATTTGGTGTAATACCAATATACTCAATTCGGTTTTCATTAGAAACACTGATGACTTTCAAAAAACAAAACTTACATCTACAACATTACTAACATTACAAACTTACATTTACAACATTATGCCGCAATTACCTCTTTCATATTTTCTCCTTTCATGACCTGTTTTAATGAACTCCACCCAAGCCATTATACAGATACCATATGCATTTTTAACATGTGAAAACATTCCTCGCTCCATACGAAACACATAAACAACTTATCTTTCAAAGCTCAATGTGTTCTTGGTTATTTTATTATGGATCTTAAGTGATTCTCGATATGTTACTTGCAATGGTTTTGGTTGTGATGTCCAAACTTAATCAATTCATATAGCCGATAGACCAATGCCTTTTGGAAACTTAACTTTCGAAGAACACGAAAGCATTGGCGGTGGGCTTCTGTTATCTTTGCATTCTTTGGGGCGGTTGGATCCCAATATTACCCATTTGCCATTCTTTTTATACACGGAATATATCAAAATTTGTATCATGAAACTAGTATTAAGAAATACATTCTACTTTTGGTAGATTTTATATATATTTGTTGATAGTGAAAGCAAAGAATGGAGAAATTAATTATTTGACAAAAGTTGTTCATTATTATTAATGACATGATTATAACATCACTAATTTGTGAATTCAAAAAAACCTATCGTCTCAATTATCTACATTAAAAATTCTCATTACTGTTTTCACTGTTAAGATATATGAATGTGCTGATTATTATGGAGGTGGTTCAAGTAAAAATAACAGTAAAACAAATCTTAGTGATGTTCATTAGCAATTATTAGTCACGTCATAAATCAATACAATTATTGATATAGTATTAAAAGCAATTAGTGTATTCAAACCAATTTCGTAATTATTGGCACTCATATGATTACACTTATTTAATCAGTATTAGGAAATTGCTGTAAATTTCACCAAAAATCCTGTTTTAAAAGCTCAGTGAATCTCATTTCGTTTCAGCTTATATTAAGCTTATTTGAATATATGTGAGAACATCTTGTTTTTAATAAATTCGATACATATCACAACCAGAAAATACATCTCTAATTGTTACTATAAAATTGTATTTTATTTAAAAAAAGGCAATAGTGTGTTTTGAAGTTTGCAGCAGTTTATCAAATGTAAATGTAACATCAAGAACGGTTTGTTTGTACAAAATGTTTTAATTAACTCACGTACCTTTATTATTATAATTAATAATTATTTCTAGTCGCTTCTAATCCATTTATATTATATTGAAATTATAATAAAATAATTGACCAAATACTGTTACATAAAGCGCAATATTGATGTGTATTATATAACATATATATCGAGATAAGTCTGAAATTGTTGAATACTCCTTGACTTTGTGATATTGTATTATATCGATTTAGTCGTATGTTATTTCTATTTTTTTTAGTTTTGTTTGTTTTTGGAATTATATGGAGATATCAAAAAAAGAAGGTGTGTTAGCTCATCAAAATCATAATCAAATCTGTCCAAATGGAGAAAATTCTCGTTTATAGATGGCTAGTCGGAGATTTAGTACAATAATGTAATGGTGGAACCTGGAAGTTACCTTTGGAACCAATCCCGCTCCTCCTCATTTATACTTCGTACCTAAGTTTGTACACTAAAGGTGAACGGAAAATTTGAATGTAGAATTTTGTGCCAGTCCCACAGATTTTACACTCCGTTTCATATTCATTGATCATCTGTGTATGATATTCGTGCGTTTTTCCCAAAGATCATTGCAGGTTAAATTTGTAAATATTAGAAGAGTACTTATCTGTTAAAGAAAATGTTGATTAATGTTATTATATAGTTAGTTATATTTCCTGTTAATTCTGTCTTTAATGATATTTTCTCATAACGGTTGGATATTGTATTTGTTTATCGTTTTCGACTATTTGATTGTTACCCCCTTCACCCCTCACCCGATCCTCACGAATACTCTCTTATCTCTGAGATAAGACTGCTATTATTTATTAACAATGGTAACATCATTCTAACATATCTTGTATGTAATAAAAATTATTACCAACAGGGGTGTCTTTTGTTATTATTTTATTCCCACGATGTATAGTGGTAATGCTTTGTGTGAAAGACGGTTTGGAAAATAAAATAAAACAGCCAATGAGAAATAGACAAGTTGTAAAATTGATCATGTCATAGGAAGAACAATTCTGGATAATTGTTCCCAGTCAATCAAATTATTCCAGTTTTTGTACATGTTTCACATTGGGTCGCGTATACTTCAGGGATTGTGCCATTTATTGTCTTTTTTTACTAATTTCAAGGGTGAGAAGTTCCACCAGTTCAATTTTTCAAAACTGTACCAAATTTGTTTCTATATGTGATTATGAATGGTTGCGTTTACCTTAACTTTAACAAATGTAGTGTGCCGACATCTAAACGGCAGGTTATAAACGATGCATATTTCTGTAATGTTATTGACGTGTATAAGGCTGTTACAAAGTTGGGTAACGGTAGTTTCCTACCACCATTTGCTCCAATTTATATCTCCTTAAAGTCTGCATGCTGGTTTCTAGATGGCGATGAAAACCGATAGTGATCATAGTCCCGCGATGGATTAAATTTCAAAATATGCTACAAAAACCCCTTAGTTTTGACTCTCTTGTCCTAAAACTCTCCAAGTGTCGCAATTAAAAAAATTCAAATTTTGAAAAGTAATTACGCTCTGAAAGCAATTCAATTCTTTTAATTTTGGAATCTATCTATCTTATTCTATAGCGGGGGAAATTTTGAATATCCATAATTGGAGCAGTTTTCTTTTACTATCTTTTACTTACTAGATACTTCGTGCCTCCTTACTATCAATTTTTCCATCTTTACATTTCCACTACTATTTTTAATACATCGATAATAACTTTCAAAGAAGTTGGAATACATTTCCACCTTTTGTTTTTGCTTTTAACTGTCCCTTTTCTTCATAATATATCAAATTGCGAATTTAAAAGTCAGGTTTAATAAATTGCAACAAAATAATAACGATCCAAAAATGCAGACATAAAGCGTAATTTCTTATTTTAAAAAACTTGAAATTTTTTACTTCACAAATTGAGGTTGCGATTTTTTAAAATATGTACTTTATATAACAAATAATAACTAACGATTAGACTATTTGATATAAAATAAAACATCACCAGGACAACCGTAAACAAACATTTTGGATGGGGTGAGGGTGTGTCAAACTATGTACTTTGACATATCTGGCATGTCTTGCACGCTGGAGCAGTACAAAACACTTCTATAAAAAGATATACATCGTTGCTGCTGGTTGGCTTGTCGAAGAATTTTAAAGTACAATAATGATGCGATATAATAATTTCCTTTTAGATACACTGAAGAATAGAGAAATTTCAAACAAGAGAATCATATATAAGATTATTTTCAACTGATTTCAGTTTTTCACATTGAAATAGCAAGTTCTATTTTCAACGGTCCAGTTTATTGCATATATTTAATCAAAGGAACGACTACATATTTCTTAAATTAAAATACTGTAAAAATAGCTAAATAGTTAAATGTATCGATCGATTGGACCGAAAATCAAACTCGATTTTCTAAAATAAAGACTTTAATGAGAGAAAAATAATCTTTGCATTGACGAATGTTCACATTACGGTACTTTAACGCCGTTGGTGAACGCATTCAGCCAAGTTTCAAAAAAATACATCTAAACTGTTAAGATAACTATTTTAATAAAATTGAATTTGTTTCAGATATATTTGTTAATCATTTCTATTTTAATACACATACTAGCAATGCTAGGATCCAAGAAAGAAATTTTTAGGTCCGGAGCCATCGGTGCGTATCTCCCTAATGACTGTCCGGAAGCTGTAAAGAACTGAACTAAACGAGAACATCTCGAGGAATGGAAGGGGATCAAAAGCTGTAACAAGCCAAGACTCTATTTGGTTCTATCGTTGATATTAAGAGCAAATTCCTCAGTTTTTACGACAGATATTTTAGGATCCCATATCTCGACTCTGTGGAGAAATCTCTCAGGCGGTGAAGCTTAAAAGCCACTGGAGACTTTAAAGCTTTACTCAACAAACTACGGGGGTTCTCAGTGAGAGTCTTTCGACGTCGAAAAGGACGTCTATTTTTTTTTCGTGGTTTGCTTGGACTAGTTTCTCAGATCGTGTGACGCCACACTTTTTGTAAAATCAAATTTCAATTATATTTCGCCTTTGTCAGCTTCGTAAAACTAATAATATTCAAATAACTTATCAAAACCATAAATTTGTTAATAACTTCGATTCTGTTCGATCGATTCCATTCAAATTTGGACAGCCCTTATATAAAAATACCGTCCATCGTTTTGTACAAATTAACTTTCTAATTAAACTACTTCGAGAGTTATCGATGAGTGCTTAAAATGGTCAGAATTCCTTATCATAATCACCTACGAGGCGCCATCGTGACGCCGGCCCGATAGGGAATTACCATAGTTTTTTTTAAATTTACGAATGGGTGGACATAACTGCAGGTGGCTAAATAACTGTTGATTCGTTGGACTTCGTTTGAGTAAGGAATTAGATCGGGGAAGAAGTAGAAAAGAATGAGGGCCTGGATCTCTGGATGGTGACTGACTGTTTTTCTGACTAAAAAGAAAAAAATGTTTTGAATTTAAGCAAGAAAGGGTTGAAGTCAGTTAAATTTAAGCTGATTTACTGTCCTCCTAAAACGTGTCGAAGTGTTAATTCGGTCTAACCAAGACTGACTAGTTGTCCCTGGGACAAGTGAACATCCGAAGATCGGTGACCAGGGTTACGTCATCCCAAAGAGGCATCGGCAGCGGGTGACTGCTGCCTTCGGGACGGTTCTCCCCAGTCTGCAGGGATAAACTGTGCCTGCATGCGTTTAAACATTGTAATCTACTACTAAGAGCATTAACTTGAGACCTTTTTATCAGAATGTTTGGGGGTTCATGAACTTGATAAGTAACAATTTGTTTCGTATGGGATCTTTTTCTTAGATTTTATAATCTGATATGTAATCTCTTGATGGGATTTAGAGTAAGTTTGTCACATCTGAGACTGAGCTGAGTTAAATTTGATTGCATTGGAGCAATTTGAATAAATAGGGACATTTGGTAGTAGGATCTTTATATTTCATTTGTTAGTTAGCTTTTTGTCAGTAAAATCACGTGAACCAGTCTATATTATTTATTTTTCCACGTCTGAGACGAGTCTCAAAGCCGGACAATTTTCAAAATAGCCGACAATAAGTCGTTTCAATCATTTTAGAATAGGTTTGAACTATAATATAGTTTGGAGTATTCGCCTTTCTGCAATTTTTAAGGGTAGGGTTTTGTAGGACCAGCATGAGGCTATATAATAACACCACATTAAAAATTATATTAACTGAATTTAAATGTTAAGTGAATTTATCACACTATCAAAAATTAAATTTATTCATTTGCTTTTATTATGACTTATCACCTGCAATTTTTTTTTAATATATTTCCAAGTGTTTTTGAGATGTTTTTCATGTAATAAATTAAATGAAAACGGTCAATTAAACAAACATCTGTAGGTGTCAGAAGTATACTAGTAAGATTTATTCCGATTGCTTCCATAAAGCTGATTTACCTGTTTTGAGGCAGACATTAGCACAGTTGTTAATGGGGATATCAGATTTATTCTTCATTAGTATTTTCATTTATTAAAAGTCCTAAGAGGTGATTAAATAAATTCGGTTATAACCTAACTTCCTAAACTTTATTAATATTAATTTTTTCGGTTGTAATAGAAAAACTAAATTTTTTTTATTTTAATTTTATGTATCTGTCTTATCTATTTTAATTTTATCTGATCTGTTCGGTGACTCTATGCATTCATGAATGAGTTGGTGTGTTAATAAATTGCCGGTTTACTCTGCATTTAACGAAAAGTTAGCAACTTCCGAAGCCGCCAGTCTTTCGCCAGTGTTATATAAAGTATCGCGTTCAATTGACATATTTTGTTGAACACATTGAAATCATGCCTCAAAAAATAATACAAGTAATCAACAGAATGGAATTTTTTTTAATCCGATGAATTTCTAAATGATATTTTACGATTTTTCATGTCTGTTACTTCGTATGTATGCGATATGAGTGTTGTACACATGCTATTATTTTGTGACCAACTTTGGTCATGTGTGTTATACCAGTTAATCGCCTTGCACCATCCGCATTGATGGTTTGTTCCAATGTCAAATCAATCGAATTTCTAGAAAATTATTCATCTGTGCATGTAACATCGAAAAACAAATTTCTAAATTCAATTTCCATGCGTGGATGTGTATCTTGTACTTTTAATAAATTGTCGTGATATTAAACTAGCCACAGCGAATAATTAACTTGATTGAATATAAAAACTCAATTAAAAAACAATATTCTCATGCCATGATGCGGCATGTGTGCCTCGATGTTATCTTTAATATGTTCGTCTGATATTTACGCATAGCTTCTTTAGTTGCCTAATTATTATATTATATAAGTTTTAACAATGATGTTTATAATTTTTTGTTAAACCAAATCTGACGCTGCTTTGTGACTGTAACTGCCGGCCTTTTCTCATCCAAGAAATCGTCTGACACAAATTTTTCACTTTTTTTAGCAACAAACAGTTCACTATTCTATAATTTTTTTCACTGGGTTGAATCAGTATTTTTTCTTGTGAAATTTGTCATTTTTTCGTGTCCGTCCTCCCTTAATCTTCCTATACGCGCTAGCAGACGCTAGCTCTGTTCGCCATCGATAGTAGATACTCCCTAGCTATAAATTTTTAGTGACCCAATTACTTATAATTTTATTGTAGCCAGCTCTTGGTCTAATTTTTCGCCACTCTGGATGTTCTGAAAGTTCTTGCACAGGGCATGTAAGCAAGGGTTACCGACTCGATTCAGTCAGTCGACGTCGATTTTAGCCCATTTTGGTCCAGTGAGTTAAGCAGAGAGCTACATATAAACAAACAGTAACATAAATAGTTTATTTAGTAATTTAGTTAATGTTATATGAATTCTGTTTGTTGTCGTTGATAAACAGTTTTGTGACTTTTGGCTCTTGAGTTTTTGATACTAGACTAATTTTTGAATAGTAATAAACGTATTAGTGCAAATAGAGAAAGTATGCCTTCAATCGTACGAGTGTGAAGAAATGAAAATATCGTAAATATAATGACATTCGTTAATGGTTTGGTTTTACGTCAACAGAAATTAGTGGAAAAGAGAGACCACAATATGCATTATGTATGAAAGTTTTGGCAACACAGTATATGTTTCCAACTGAAACGCCATACATTTATATCTGAAAAACGTTTAAATTGGGCTAAATGTGATGGTGTCTGTGTTGTTGGAACTCTCTCCAAGCTTGGCCTCTATGGCGCTTATTCGTAGCAAATCTTCAAATGCACTGTAGACCTATGCATTATTCATAGGGAAGTTTTAGAATGCATGGTGAATATAGTAAATTTTATAAATTCTCGTCCATTGACAAGGTTACTTAAAAAATGATGTGATTTTTTTATTTGCATAATATTTTGCTGATGTCCATTTTTCAATAAGGTTGGCATGTTTGTGCGACAGTTTTGAAAAGCGGAATTCTCTTAATTGCTTTCTACAGGGAAAACATGCATTATTCTGAAAGTGAATACATCATATCGAAAACAAAAGAATTCATAATTTTTATTTAGTTCGATAAGCCGACAATTAATTGTTTAAGGTGGGTTGATTTGATTCCTTAACGAACCTAACCGAGATATTTACCTTACGTAAATTCTTAGGTAAAAAGTATTTGAGATAAAATTATTCCCAAATAAGAATTACTCGTTTCGTCCAATACTGCCCAAAATATAACTTCCAATAAATCATCATTTTCATTGTTTATATTATCATCCACAAATTTCATTAGTAATGTAGAAACGGTAATCTTGCCCTTAAATTAATAATTAAGACACTAGTATTATGCTGAAAGGTAGTTTTTTGAAAATTTAAGTGTTAAATTTAAGATCTATCAGGCTGGTAGCAGATTCTCGATAGAAGTAGATACTTATTACTTAATGATGGTGTGTCTTCTCTAATAATATTACTGAGGGCAATTAAAAATCGCGCCAAAGTAGTTAGGGGCATTCCTCGTTGGTCTTCCAACTTCTATAATTAAAGGGAGAATAACACTGACCGTATACTTCTTGTCAAATCCTACAGCGCTTTTTAAATTCAAAATCGTCCAGTTCTTACAACGGCGTTTCCCTTATCATCATCCTTTAACATAAGAAGCGTCGTTTTCTTCAAATATTTTTAAAACTACTATAACCTCAACTTCTACGAACATAACCTCGACATTTAGTAAAATAACTATTTAAGGGAATAAAATATTTAAGGGAATAAAAAGATTTAAGAATTATTTTAAATTATTTTTAAATTAACAAAAACCTTAAGAAACGTATCTGGATAACACTCAAAGCTCAACGAATTTTCAACCTATTATTTGTGCAGAGAAGGGTTTTCGGCGGTCACTGTAATAAAAAGCAAGTGTAAGTATAGAGAAAAAATCAGTATGAAAAGGAAAATCGTGTCAAGGTTGATTCCACGATTTGAGAAAATATGATTTACAGGTTCATTCATCACATTAATTGTTAATGTTAATGTTACCAAAAAAATAACGAATGCGCATATACGTTTTATTTGTTTTGAGCTCTTACGAATAGTCATACTTTTACTTAGGTTAGGGCGCCGTC
>OY754937.1:2932512-3102512 GCA_963576515.1 Cryptocephalus primarius
GTCTGTGATTATATCACGAAGAAAATAGACTCCGCCAGGAAAAAGAAGTGTTATAACTAATTCTTCGTGCTGAAGATGCCGTGAAAGCCACCAAAACGTCGTCGCAAAAATCATCGTGGCGCAGGCAGCCACGGCAAGGTAAGCCCCCCTTTACGTAAAACGTTATGTCGATTGCGGATGTTGTATTGCCAAATTACCACTAAAACTAAACCGAAAAGCAATATTTTAAAATAGACCCACACGCAGGTGGCACATTCGCAAGTGCGTGCCAAAATCGCGCGAAAACATCCTGATTCATATTTATATGACTTTTTTTGCTAATGTTGTGGATTTTCCCTTGTGGGATCGGTGCCAGTTTAATTATGCCATTTGCCATTTGTACGTGTCGTTTTGTTCTTGCGAACACTACTAGAATCGATCACCATGAACTGCCGCGTGACTTGCTGTTGACGGTTTCCAAACCTTGTTAAACGTTGTAACTTAGGAATTGATTCGTTGAAATTTATATTCGGATATTACTCCGGGCATGGTTATTTTCCGTTCAATTGCTTCGTTTCTTACAGAAAACATTTTTTATCGAAAATTCCATAGTATTAACCTCGTTCAAAAAGTAATCGGTAACGAGGTTTACCTTAGCTTTGTTCGTAAATATGTCGCGAAAAGGTCTGGAGCAATTAGGATTTACTCTACGAACATCGCTAGACAAACTTCAGTGAAGCCATAGCTGATTAGTAAATTAGTGGTGGGTACATATTGTTGCATATTTTTAATATTTTGCTGCCAATTTTATTTTTCTAGAGAAAACGGGTACGGTAATCTGTTTGATTGTACGCCTGTCTATATGAGAAAAGTAGAGAGCATTTATTAAGGTAATAAAATAGTTAATAAAGTAATTTATTGACACTTACGGACTAAGTCGGAATTTAATCACTAAAATCATGTTGGTTTTACTCTGGTGCAATCTAATAACGTCTCTCCACATATAGTTACATCTCTGATCTACGAAACAATCTAATAAAGGTAAATACCTAGAATAGGTAGCCACGGTAAAATGGGTACCCAGTATAGAGTGGAAAGTAGAGAGTTTGTGGAGTGAATTTTTATATTTCTTTGGGTTCGATTATCTGGTACATAGGTTAGGTTAATTTTTGTAAATAGGAAAAATATAGGCAATGAAGTTCAATTTCATAATGTATTACTCTTTTGGGATAGAATGTAAGAAATGTGTAAGATCTCGACTAGAAATTTGGGTAGGCAAACCCGAAAACGTATCGGGTCCCGATCAGGAAGTGGCCGGGCATGTTCGCCTAGGATTACCTGGCCAAATCCTCATCAGGACCAGACCAGGCACTGGCAAGGCAAGCCCGGCTAGCATTACCTGACCATATCCTGATCAGGACCCGACTAGGCACTGTCGAGACATGCCCGCCTAGGATTACCTGGCCAGGACCCGATCAGGCACTGGCCAGGCATGCCCGCGCAATCTATCATTACACCCATTATTCATAATATACGTATTATGAATGTGACAAAATTAAACACTGAGTGTAATTAAATGTGATTAAAGGTAATTAAAACTCTGTTATATTGTCTAAAAATCTAAGTAACAAAATATATTTATAATTTTCTAATTTTTTGAATTTTCTTAATTTCGAAAATCATCAATTAAATAAATCTCCGAAGTATCAACGCCGGAATAAAATAATATAAATTAATTTTGTTAATTATTTAGATCATTATCCAATATGCTCGAGAAGACAAAGGGAAAAATGTGTGATAACCGTGCAAGGCGAATTCGTGAACTTACTCACCAACGAGTTAGATTGTTCCTCGAGAGTCAAATTGAATTAGAGGGAAAAAATAGTGAATTTGGCATAACTACATATTTCAGTGTTAGTGGAGTAAATTCTTTGAATGACGCTTACCGCGATAGTGACTAAGTAGTGCCGAAAAAGCAGTTGACGTAACATCATAGGACGTACGAATTTGTAAAATTATTTCTATCTTTGAAGCTATTTCAGAGGCAGCCATCTTGGCGAATTTGTTTTTAGCGAATTCCAACGTTATTTTAGAAATTACTGAAAAATGACTTCTATAAAAAAAATCCAAAATAAAGTAGTAGTATCCGCAAAGTTGTCCATTTTTCTGTGGGATTTTTTAAAGGTATTTGTTTTTTTGCTTAGCGTAATTTCTGCAAAATTATTAACTTTGCGGGAAAGAGATTTTTTTTTTAAGAATTTACAGAGTGATTAGAATTTCTTTTGGTTGGGCATTTTTGATCAAAACCCTAAAAACATGTTTTGTTTAAAGAGTTGTTGATTTATGGCGCCTCTAGCGGTAACAGTTAGAACAGGAATAGGACCGCCCGGTGGCAAATATCCCAGCGTAAACATTATTTAAAAATGTAGATCTGTTTGCCGCTGCAACTAACGCGAACGAAGTTTCACAGTGAGCCGCTATTTACGCTTCGTGTAACAGGTAACATTCGGCAAAAGGACATTTTTAATTTGTACGATAAGTAGTTTTGAACGAAGTTATGTCGCCTAAGATACCTCGTGGTCCCCATTCAAAAACCGTCTATATTTCAACCAAACGACGGAATAGACGATTAGCCCAGAAAAAAAACGGTAAGTATTATGCATTTTAATTTGAAAATTGTAATAAAATAGGCCATAATAGAACGCGTCGAATCGTTGGATAAATATACTTAAACAAAAATTCATACAAAAATATTGTTCTATAAAAAAATACGAGGTGTTGAAGTTTAAGAAACATGCTAAAAAAGGAAACTAAAATATTTTCAAATGACTAATAATAAATCGTCTAACGTCTTAACTGACTTCACACCGACCTTTGATTGATCGTGATTTCAGACATCCGCTGGAGTTCATCCTTTCCTGTCGATATTACCAGTGTAAATTCGAAATGATTATTGTGAAATCCGAAATTATTATTTTTGGAAATATTTTTCTGACACACTGAACGCAACGGTGTAATAATGATTGAAAATATATCTTTCCACGCTTATAACTTATCAGTATGTCTGGCTCTGCCATCGGCGTTTTTAATAATTGACGGGTCTCCATTTATATTGATCGAAAATTGAAATATGTATACCTATCACTTTTTAATGAAATCAACCATGCTTCCTCCACATAGATTTAAAAATCAAACATCCCTATTGATCAGTAATCATGAGATGGCCATTGCTAGTACTTCTAGTAATGTTGAACAGAAGGCATCTGTTCCTAGCGTAAGGTGAGTTCGATGGTACATGAATATTAATACAGTCACGGTGCAATGATTAAATCATATTGCAGCTCAGCAAATAATGTCTCAACTCTTCTTGCTGTAGAATTGCTTTCGATTGCAACATAACCGATATGTATGTTGTTAAAGAGACTACCATGGGTCTTTTTAGCATTATAACTTTAAAATGTAAAATGTGTCACACTACAATAGGTTTACAGACAGATTATAAAGACAGGACAGAATTACAAGTAAATGACGCTGCAACTTTAGGCATCATTTCCTCTGGTATCGGTTACTCAACTGCATGCGAAGTGATGTCTGTTTTAAATGTTCCCTTCATGAATTTTGCAACTTTTGATAAGTGTCATAACAATGTAGCTGATTAAATGCATGAGACACTATGGGAGCAAATTGAAGAAAATATACACGAAGAGGCACG
Source organism: Cryptocephalus primarius (assembly GCA_963576515.1). NCBI lineage: Eukaryota > Metazoa > Arthropoda > Insecta > Coleoptera > Chrysomelidae > Cryptocephalus > Cryptocephalus primarius. The sequence continues at coordinate 2,936,204 of OY754937.1, forward strand.
TTTGGCTAGATTTCATGGGGATGTTGATGCTGATGAAACACCAACTATCACGGTTATCGCTGATGGAGCGTGGTCGAAACGGTCTTATAACAAAAATTACAACGCCTTGTCGGGGGTGGTAAGTTATTATAACGCAATGCGTAAAACGTACATACCTAAATACATCATATAATATTTAAACGAATACTAATATTTGGTTTCCTCATAACGTTCATTGCTACACATACATAGGTTTTAAGTGATCTATTCAAATATGCAATGAAATACAAGATGTTACGTTTAAAAAAATATAATTTTCTTACGTAGCTCAAACGGTGAAGTACCTTATATGGTGTATAATGTATGTATATATATATATATATATATATATATATATATATATATATTCCTGTGAGTCTTAACTTTATTTCTTTCATTCATTGTTATGATTTTAAATTGTAAAATTGTAATATGGACTATGCATCAATTGTTTTTTGTTGTAGGCGTGTATTATTGGACAGAGGACTGGCAAAGTTTTGTATATTGGCGTTAAAAATAAATATTGTTGCATATGTGCCCGTTCTAAAAAAAAAGGTATAACTTCTATGGACCATATCTGTTACAAAAATTTTGAAGGACCTTCTACAGCGATGGAAGCAGCAATAATTGTCGACGGTTTCAAATTTATTTGGGAGACATATGGTATCAAATTTACTAGACTTGTAGGGGACGGCGACAGCAGCGTCTACAGAAGATTACTCGAATCACGGCCATACGGTCCGTGTGTTATAGAAAAAGTAGAGTGTACAAACCATTTAATAAGAAACATGTCCAAACATCTTAGGGAGATCGTAAAGAGAAAAAGAAGCAACTCTAAAAATCTCCCAGTGCCTCCAGAACTTAGAAAAATTGTGTCTTCGAGGAGCTATCGACTTGTTGCTGCAATTAAAAAGGCAGTGCAATATAGAAGAAATCAAAATGCAACGTTACAAGAACAAATCTCCTGTCTTGTTGTAGATTTAAAAAATGCCCCATCTCATGTTTTTGGAGAACATAAACAATGTAAAGAGATTGGTTACTTCAATTGCACCATAGAAGCAGAAGACGTTAATCATGTCTCCATGATGAAACTCTGTGGTCTGTATGACGATATTTTGATGTGTTTCCAGCCAATGAAATGAAGCTCGGTAGGCGTATAAAGAAAACTCCTGTGAATACTCTCATAAAGTTTCACTTCATTTGGAGCACTCTAACATTGTTAATGGTAACTTTAAACAGAAAAATTTAGGCGGATTTCGGTCAGCAGAACATGTCAAGTGCTGCCGGAACGGTCATCTTAAGAGCTAATGAAATGAAACTCGGTAGGCGTATAAAGGAAACTCCGCTGAATACTCTCATAAAGTTTCACTTCATTTGGAGCACTCTGACATTGTTAATGGTAACTTTAAACAGAAAAATTAAGGCGGATTTCGGTCAGCGGAGCAGGTCAAGTGCTCCCGGAACCGTCATCTTAAGAGCCAATGAAATGAAACTCGGCAGGCGTATTCAGCGGAGTTTCCTTTATACGCCTACCGAGTTTCATTTCATTGGCTCTTAAGATGACCGTTCCGGGAGCACTTGACGTGCTCCGCTGACCGAAATCCGCCTTAATTTTTCTGTTTAAAGTTACCATTAACAATGTTAGAGTGCTCCTAGTGAAGTGAAACTTTATGAAAGTATTCAGCGGAGTTTCCTTTATACGCCTGCCGAGTTTCATTTCATTAGCTCTTAAGATGACCGTTCCGGCAGCACTTGACATGCTCCGCTGACCGAAATCCGCCTTAATTTTTCTGTTTAAAGTTACCATTAACAATGTCAGAGTGCTCCTAGTGAAGTGAAACTTTATGAGAGTATTCAGCGGAGTTTCCTTTATACGCCTACCGAGTTTCATTTCATTAGCTCTTAAGATGACCGTTCCGGCAGCACTTGACATGCTCCGCTGACCGAAATCCGCCTTAATTTTTCTGTTTAAAGTTACCATTAACAATGTCAGAGTGCTCCTAGTGAAGTGAAACTTTATGAGAGTATTCAGCGGAGTTTCCTTTATACGCCTACCGAGTTTCATTTCATTAGCTCTTAAGATGACCGTTCCGGCAGCACTTGACATGCTCCGCTGACCGAAATCCGCCTTAATTTTTCTGTTTAAAGTTACCATTAACAATGTTAGAATGCTCCTAGTGAAGTGAAACTTTATGAGAGTATTCAGCGGAGTTTCCTTTATACGCCTACCGAGTTTCATTTCATTAGCTCTTAAGATGACCGTTCCGGCAGCACTTGACATGCTCCGCTGACCGAAATCCGCCTTAATTTTTCTGTTTAAAGTTACCATTAACAATGTTAGAATGCTCCTAGTGAAGTGAAACTTTATGAGAGTATTCAGCGGAGTTTCCTTTATACGCCTACCGAGTTTCATTTCATTAGCTCTTAAGATGACCGTTCCGGCAGCACTTGACATGCTCCGCTGACCGAAATCCGCCTTAATTTTTCTGTTTAAAGTTACCATTAACAATGTTAGAATGCTCCTAGTGAAGTGAAACTTTATGAGAGTATTCAGCGGAGTTTCCTTTATACGCCTACCGAGTTTCATTTCATTAGCTCTTAAGATGACCGTTCCGGCAGCACTTGACATGCTCCGCTGACCGAAATCCGCCTTAATTTTTCTGTTTAAAGTTACCATTAACAATGTTAGAATGCTCCTAGTGAAGTGAAACTTTATGAGAGTATTCAGCGGAGTTTCCTTTATACGCCTACCGAGTTTCATTTCATTAGCTCTTAAGATGACCGTTCCGGCAGCACTTGACATGCTCCGCTGACCGAAATCCGCCTTAATTTTTCTGTTTAAAGTTACCATTAACAATGTTAGAATGCTCCTAGTGAAGTGAAACTTTATGAGAGTATTCAGCGGAGTTTCCTTTATACGCCTACCGAGTTTCATTTCATTAGCTCTTAAGATGACCGTTCCGGCAGCACTTGACATGCTCCGCTGACCGAAATCCGCCTTAATTTTTCTGTTTAAAGTTACCATTAACAATGTTAGAATGCTCCTAGTGAAGTGAAACTTTATGAGAGTATTCAGCGGAGTTTCCTTTATACGCCTACCGAGTTTCATTTCATTAGCTCTTAAGATGACCGTTCCGGCAGCACTTGACATGCTCCGCTGACCGAAATCCGCCTTAATTTTTCTGTTTAAAGTTACCATTAACAATGTTAGAATGCTCCTAGTGAAGTGAAACTTTATGAGAGTATTCAGCGGAGTTTCCTTTATACGCCTACCGAGTTTCATTTCATTAGCTCTTAAGATGACCGTTCCGGCAGCACTTGACATGCTCCGCTGACCGAAATCCGCCTTAATTTTTCTGTTTAAAGTTACCATTAACAATGTTAGAATGCTCCTAGTGAAGTGAAACTTTATGAGAGTATTCAGCGGAGTTTCCTTTATACGCCTACCGAGTTTCATTTCATTAGCTCTTAAGATGACCGTTCCGGCAGCACTTGACATGTTCTGCTGACCGAAATCCGCCTAAATTTTTCTGTTTAAAGTTACCATTAACAATGTTAGAGTGCTCCAAATGAAGTGAAACTTTATGAGAGTATTCACAGGAGTTTTCTTTATACGCCTACCGAGCTTCATTTCATTGGCTGGAAACACATCAAAATATCGTCATACAGACCACAGAGTTTCATCATGGAGACATGATTAACGTCTTCTGCTTCTATGGTGCAATTGAAGTAACCAATCTCTTTACATTGTTTATGTTCTCCAAAAACATGAGATGGGGCATTTTTTAAATCTACAACAAGACAGGAGATTTGTTCTTGTAACGTTGCATTTTGATTTCTTCTATATTGCACTGCCTTTTTAATTGCAGCAACAAGTCGATAGCTCCTCGAAGACACAATTTTTCTAAGTTCTGGAGGCACTGGGAGGTTTTTAGAGTTGCTTCTTTTTCTCTTTACGATCTCCCTAAGATGTTTGGACATGTTTCTTATTAAATGGTTTGTACACTCTACTTTTTCTATAACACACGGACCGTATGGCCGTGATTCGAGTAATCTTCTGTAGACGCTGCTGTCGCCGTCCCCTACAAGTCTAGTAAATTTGATACCATATGTCTCCCAAATAAATTTGAAACCGTCGACAATTATTGCTGCTTCCATCGCTGTAGAAGGTTCTTCAAAATTTTTGTAACAGATATGGTCCATAGAAGTTATACCTTTTTTTTTAGAACGGGCACATATGCAACAATATTTATTTTTAACGCCAATATACAAAACTTTGCCAGTCCTCTGTCCAATAATACACGCCTACAACAAAAAACAATTGATGCATAGTCCATATTACAATTTTACAATTTAAAATCATAACAATGAATGAAAGAAATAAAGTTAAGACTCACAGGAAAATATATATATATATATATATATATATATATATATATACATTATACACCATATAAGGTACTTCACCGTTTGAGCTACGTAAGAAAATTATATTTTTTTAAACATAACATCTTGTATTTCATTGCATATTTGAATAGATCACTTAAAACCTATGTATGTATAGCAATGAACGTTATGAGGAAACCAAATATTAGTATTCGTTTAAATATTATATGATGTATTTAGGTATGAAATATAGACGGTTTTTGAATGGGGACCACGAGGTATCTTAGGCGACATAACTTCGTTCAAAACTACTTATCGTACAAATTAAAAATCTAAATTGATACATTTACATCTACATTTGTACTTTAATTTAAGGTAAATTAAAAACCTAAAAGTTTTTAAAAACTGAATTTGCTTCTATAAAACTTCTATATTTTAAGTGCACCTCACTATATGTATGTAATATATACATATATATTCCGCATTGAAGAGGTCCTACGTCGAATAGGCCAGCATTGAATTGCCCTTGCGTCAAATCGACCGCGTTGAATTGGCCGCGTCGAATTGGCTACGTCGAATCGTCCCTGTCCGTGTGAAATGTGTACTGGCTGTTTAAAGGTTTATTAAGTTGTACTTTTCAATTGAGATTACGGTAATCTTACAGGTAAATTAACTTCGAAATGGATGAAACAAATTTATTGAACAAATACAAAATATACAAAAAATAATAATTAATCAAAAATATCATTTAATTTTGGAATTTGTTCTACACTTTCGATAATAACCCTGTGGCGATGGTTATTTAAAATATCTTACTATGTAGAAAAACTTTATACTATGTATATCGATAGCTCTAATTAGTGGGTATTTTAAAGACGAGATTTGCTCAGAATTTCAATTGTTTGAATTCGCTAATGTTTCAAGCACTTCATCAGTATTATTGTTATTTCAAATTCTATTTGTTTGATTTTATGTTTTTTGATTGTATGATATATGATGATTTTTTATTTTATTCATGAATTTAAAATTCAATGCTCATTTAAAATATCTGGTAAATTATAAAAAAAATTCGAGATATTTTTGGTTCTCATGTAATCTAGCTAGCTGGCATGAAAAACAAAAAAAAAAGGAAATTTTTCTCATTCAATGGCATATTCGCACTTAGAGTTTCTTACAATTAATGATTAAAATCTTGTTGCCATTAAAATCTTTAATTTAGTTTTAAATGCTCAAAAGTGCAAATTTATGTACGAAATGAGTAAAACATGCAATGGGATGTCAAAAGTTAGCAAGTAAGATTAGCAAAAATAGCTAATTTGTATAAACTTGTTTTTACTGGTTAATCACTTTTGTTAATATGATTCGCTCAAATTTCGAATTTAAGACGTTGTGTTCCAAACAAAAGATAATATTTGTTTTGTACTGGATGCGAGCCCTAGTTGTAAGGATATGACAATTGTGATATGGGGCCGGTTGTGTAATGCGCGGTTTACCTGTCTGTCTTTCTAGAAAAATATCAAATATCAATCATCACTAAAAAACATTGTGGGATATTTCGTGATAAAAATGAAATAAACATCTCATTTATGTATCAAAAATATCGGGATGTTATGAAAATAATCGTTTCGTTACAAACTCTATTGTATAATTGGTGGTTGCCGAGAGGAATCTAAAAATAAAAATGGGGAGTACGGTGGAACATCTTGAGAAGCAGGTCAATTAATCTCGTTTTAGATACAACGTTACCAACGAACATATTTTGAATACATTTTTATTAAATAAAATTTTTAATAAAGTTTTCAAGTTTTCAGAATTATTATTAAATAGTACATAACTATTTTGATAATTTCTGAACGCCGTTTAAAAGGTACTCCCTTTCAAACAAATACAATTTAAGAAATTTAAATGACACGATTTCTTTGTGTGAAATGAACTAAAAATGCATTGTATTGCATACGAGTGCGGTGCTTCACTGTGCTGAAGTAAATAATTTCTCTGTGAAAGTTCCAAGGTGGTATTACCGCTTAAGGTAAAAACACCCCTTTGGTAATCTATTTGGATCATCGATATTTCGCCTTCGATATCGAGAAAAGTTACTGCAATAATTTGTTCAGAACCTCAAAATTTGCGGTAAGAATTTGAAACGAAAACAAGTTGAAGGGGACATAAATAAACCTTCAACAGTACAGTAAAAATTGGAAAGGTGGGCACAAACAGTCTGAACACGATTTGTCTGAAAAATTGTTTCTTTTTTTAAGTAATCCGATTATTTGGAATGTCGTTTATTTATGTAACCGTTACTTTATTTACAACGACAGGACCTATACAAAGTTACCCATACGTCTGTAATTCTTATAGAGGCAATTATCGTTAATCACCTGAAGATACTACAGATGAGCATGCATTTAGAATATAACAAAAGAGTAACACATTTAGTTAACTGGTTAAATAAAGATTTCGTTAACTTTCGTAATTATTTTCTTCGTGTTTTCAGTGTTTTTTAGCATTTATAACTCCTATGGTAGTGTGTTTAAATATTGTATTTTGTACATTTGTTTTGTAAAAGTTTTGTTTAACGTGTTTGTTTTGCTGATTTTTAATTCTTGATTTGGGGTAGATCTATGGCTAATTAATTTTTTTCCTTGTTGCAGGTTGAAGTAACCATTAATTACCATAAATTCGGCATTGCCGATTTCTATTCCTACTTTGATTTACAAAATAAACCAAAATACATCATTAAATAGACACTTTATATGTTGCTATGTTAAATTTTTTTGTTTATGGATAGGAGCATGGATGACCTATTCTTTGAATAATAGTCCTTCTGCAATATACAACAATCTTTTTAAACAAAACAACATATACAGTGCCTATTTAATGCGGGGTGAGGTATTTTCTTTTATTTTGTAAATCAAGGCAGAATTAGAAATAACCTTGGCAAGTTTATAGTGATTAATGGTTATTTCAACCTGCAATGAGAATATTGTTGTGCCATGAATATGTCCCAGATAAACGTCGGTAAATAAATACATGAAACCAAAAATTTATTTTAATTCAAGAATCCGGAAAATCCACATCTAAATCTAAAAATTTTGTCTTACTAACAGATCTATATTTGCTTTAAAATATATCAGTACGTCGAACTTCTATATGTCAAATATTTCTGTAAGTTTAATTTTGAAAACGAATTTTCATCCAGGTGACTTATTTCATATAAAATCGTTTCTATAATTTGCATTTCTCTGAATCGAATTTTTCCCTTACATGAAGTAAGGAGGGCGGTTTTAGCCCTTAGCCAATATTAGTTCTCAATTCTCCGCATTTTCATACTTTGGTAAGAAAAGCTAAAATTTATATGTAATGTTTACAGCCGATAGAATAGACTTAATTAAGTTTTAAGAAATGAGTAGTGAAAAATGGAAATTCAATACTTTATCGATTTCGGACCAATTGTGAATATGATTTATGGTAAATAAAGAGAAAAGGAATAAAAGGGGTAGTCGATTTTGATTTTTAAACATATTACATAGTACTAAACAGAAAATTAAAATTAAAGAGAAATTTAAAAACGTAAATTGTGGTTTTCCGAACTAATAACATTAAGTATTGTGTATTTGTATTGTATTATAATTGTATTATTGTATTGTATTTGTATTGTGCACGCGGGTATGTAAATATGGACTTGGCACTTTCGGAATTGGTGAAAATTATACTCGTACATGTTTATATACTTCTTCATAAAAATTTTCAGTTTAATCCAGTGACCAATTTTTTTACCATATAACACGCATTTTCGATAACTCGAAAGGATCCATAAAGAATTAACTTATAGAAGTTTGACTATAATTCTAATTTTCTATAACTCGAACTTTTCTTGGGGATCCACGAAGATTTCACTTACGGAAGTTCGACTGTAATGTGTAATACAAAACGGTTAATATTGTAGAATTCTGATGGAAAACAGTTTTATTTTCATAATCTTTTTAAAAATGAATTTTTTTCTAGGTACCCATTTACTTTTTCTTAGAAATTCGGGAATAGTGCTTAAGTACTAAAAATATATACAATTGTTATAGTAAAATATGTAACCAAAATAACAAATAATAAATATATCAGTTGTCAGATTAAGCTTTAATAATAATTGAACGATAAGCGATAAAGTGTAGGTGTTAAAAACAATTTGAATCTAGAAAACAAATGATGAAAAATATGAATTTTGAAACTAAGCTTGAAATAGAAGCTTGAAAAATTGAATAGAAAGTGGTAAAAAATAAATGTAATTTCTGAACAAGAAAAAATTATTATTATGCCATGAACTTACTTTTGCCATATTATACAATTACACAAATTAGTAGAACGCGTACTTATACTATTAATTAGACTAAATGTAAGTATTCTCTTGATAAACTCTAGCAACTTTCATATTCCTATATAAAACAGGTTTTGATTGTAGTTATTTAATGTAAATTATACCAAGAAATATTTAAAATTGTCAAATCTGTAAGTTTTAAACTACTTGTTGGCGATATTTATTTTCCTTTGTTGTTGATGGAAGTGCAATTCACTAAATGGCGAAAGACAATGAAACGCTACGATCATCAAAACTTATCCAATCAGTGTGGTACTGTGGGTATTAGTATTGTAGTCTGGTTTGTGCATTTACAATCTTTATATAAACATTACACTTAGATAAAATTAAACACCATTGTTTTCGGAAATAATGTACCTACTGAATTTGGTCTAATCACGGAATGCCTGTTGTATCGAAAATTGAATGGATCACCAATACTCCTTTTTAAATAGAGATTATTACTGCATCTATTTTAAAATACTTGACAAATTTTATTCAAAATTATTCCAAAAACCTTTTCACGAATATATCAAAAACAGTATAACTGTTAGTTTTTGTTTCATGTTTAATAAATAAATCATAACCATAACTCAAAGAGTTTGCAAGCCGCATCGGTTAGCAATGGTATCAGAAAGTTTGTATTACTAATATAGTTTCATTTGTTTTCATAACTTTAATTAAACCGACTCAAATAATAATCCCAAATTTTCGACCACCATTATAAATTTCGTAAAAAACACGGGTTTAAATAAGGATCGCCCAATGGGAACTACTTAAAACTTAAACAAAACAAGAACCGAAACTGTTTGAACAAAGTTCTGATTAGTATGTTTTGTTGTGTTTACTTTGGTCGATATTTCCACGGTACGACATAAACACGTATTGACCTTTAGAGATTTATTTATTTATTTTAATTTGAAATGCGTGTACGATTTACATCTATCAACTGAATCTGTATTGAACAAAATCGTTAGAGTTGTATTAAAGTTTTGGATGTATTTTATTTCAACTATGCAAGGGAAATTGCTCGGATTTTTATCTTTATTAAATATTGCCTAATCAAACATTTATTAAATCAACATTGACTTAATTACTGCAGAGAAATTGCTCCGTTCCATTTTTGTCTGCAAACACGAACACACCTACAGTAATTACCGCTGTGCTAATTTTACGCTTTTCCTTTGTTTATTCATTTCCTTGAAGTAGGTTCTTATTGCACACAAAGGAGTAAAAAACTGATTTTTGTCTATTCAGGTAATTAAAACAAATAGTTATTTCAATATCTTTAAAAAGTTAATTAAGCAAAATATACGGGATCGGGAAAACAAGGTAACAGTGGAAAGTATGACGTTACAGTTTTCATTATACTCATTATAGTGTGTATGTTGATTGGATTCCCTATGAGCATAATGGCACAGAAACTTAATTGGGCTAAAAAAAATTCGTGCTTTAGTAATAACTTCTGCCCTGTCCTGAATTAAGAGGGGTTCAAAAACTACATTTCCGATGAATCTAACAAACACGTATTTCTATGAAATCCTATAGCGTTTTGTACTTTGTATTAGACGTTCTTTAAATGCGCTGCATAATGTTTACATTTACATTACTTGGCGTAGTACCTACCTGATGGCAATATTGAACTGATTGAAAGTTTGATGAAAATCATCTTTTGGCGTTGTTTCACCATGTATTTATTCAACTCTGTACCAAGTTCAATGCTTTAGTGCCTGACTTATTCAATCCCCCGTAGGGATGGTTAATAAGTCCACCGTATTGAGTTCCTGAATGGAGACTTTCGAGCTAGGAATTGTCTACCCTGTTCAGGGCCGTCATGAGCACCCTATTTTTCTTAAGGTGAACAAAAAGTGGAGAAACAACATACACCAACCAATCTGTTAAATGACAGAAATATAACAAAAAAAAATGTTTAGAATGTTAAAAATGCCATTATATGAGTTACTTCGAAAGTCTAAATGGTATAGACTTATACAATATGTGCACGGATTGAGTAGACTACAGAAAAAATTATATTCCTCATTTTACGAAAAAAGTGTGAAAGGGTTTTCAAATAAAGCCATTACAAAAGTAACAACACCTTCCGTTGAAGTGTTTTCGAGGTTGTCCTCTGTTAAGGATGTTCATAATCGTAAAACTATGAAAATATGATAACAGGAAACTAACTTTAACTTATCAAATACCGGTGTTATTATAAAATTTATATATTAATACGCGAAGAGAAAACTTCAGAACGCTTTTTGAGCGTATTGTGCACAAGGAGTATGAGATTGGCATACGCAGTTAAAGTTCATACGAGGATAGGGAGTGCAGCAAGCTAAAATTACATTAGCTCTGTGCCACTGTCGTTGTCTTTTTCCAAATTTAGACGGTTTTGGAGACGACGATAAGTATTTTGAATTGCGCTCTTTTTGATGTTAGATTATGTTATACACTGTGAACCAAATTTGGGATATGACGTCATCGACTATTTTTTTAAATGGCAATACTAATTTGTTAATGAATATCCTTAAAGGGTATATCAAGCTACCAAATATGAAATTTTTATTCCTCGTCTTTTAAAAGATATTTAACAAACATCAGCTAACTCGAAAAATGAAGGTCAAGAGACATTTGTTTAACCTTTTTTTGTCAAACTAGGCTGATGTTGACAATGTCAAACAAAAAAGTTAAATGAAAACAAGTAAGGAGAGTAGCATCGTATCGAGCGTGGATATTAATTAGTTTGTCGTTTTGTAAGAAACAACGTTTGTTGAAAAATCGAACAAAACGCTGTTCTTAACGGAAACCCACAAGATTGAAATTTTAATGATGATTTGCTACGGGGATATGACAAGATCACAAAATGAAGTTATTCATTTATTCAGAGAGAAGTATCCTGATTTACCACCGATATCGAAGAATACCATAAGCAAGATTGAAAAACTGTTTCCGGAAAATGGGCATTAAAAAAACAAATAATCATCGTCAGAGTGCCCTCAGTGAAGATGTCAAAATGAATGTACTCCTCTCTGTTCAAGAAAATTCTCATGGGAACTCGAAATTAGCCAGTCTCCAGTGACGAGAATTCTTCAAACCCAGAAAACTCATCCTTATAAAATGAAAATCATCTAGGAACTCACCGAAGATGATCCGGATAGAAGACTCCAGTTTTGCGAACAAATTATGGATCTACTAAACAGAAATGTTGAAAACAAAGAAAATGTCCTGTTTCTGGCGAGTAAATTAGGTTAAATGGTGACGTAAATTGTCAAAATTGTCGTTGTTGGGCAGATAACAACCCACATTGGATGAGGGAAGGCCACACTCAACATCAAGAAAAAGTCAAAGTTTGGGCAGGGATTGTTGGTGATCGAGTTACAGGACCAATTTTCTTCCAAGGAAATCTCAATGGAGCTGGATATTCAGAATTCTTGCAGGAATAACTAGTTCCGAATCTAATTGAATAGTCGACAGACACAGTAAAGAAAAGGAGATTTTCTGCTTGAAGTGTACAAGTACATTGAACAAAAAAGTCCTTTCAGAAATATATAACGAAAATAAAGACATCGATATATGCGTACTAACCGAGGTACTAACCGAAACAGGTGAAAAACAAGAAAAAAGGAAATGAGACAGAATGAGACATAGGCATTCTACGAGGTCTATCCAGGAAGTCTTCTTGCCCTCTCTAAAACCAAATAAAGAGATTGCATACCACATAAGCCCAATTGTAAAACCAACTACATAATAAAAGTGAGAAAATATCACAAAGAAAATAAAAATAACAATGGACAACGATTAATAGAATTGCTTAAAAAGCAAATTTTTAAGATAATGAATGGATTGCATCCTCATTAACATGTCATAAATATACGTACGTTTAAGTCATAAGAAATATTCATTCAATTATTGATTGCTTTGAAAATGATTCCATCTCAAAATTAATGATATAGAGATATCTCGATGTCCATGGCTCATATGAAGAAAATGGCTCAAACCACCACCCACTAAATGTTAAATGTTGTAATTAATTACAACAACTAGAGTCGTTAAGTCAATAAAGATACAGAACGAGAAATAACAGTAAAAAACTATAATATAATATAAATCTTACAAACGAATTAGTACACTTTTTATATAAACTGAGATTAGCAAAACTGCAGCAGTAAAAACCATTCATCAACTGCACAGGAAGCAACAGGACAGAGAAATACAGTTATAGCAAGATTGAAAAACTGTTTCGGGAAAATGGGCATTATAAAAAACAAATAATCACCGTCAGAGTGCCCTCAGTGAAGATGTCAAAATGAATGTACTCTCTGTTCAAGAAAATTCTCATGGGAACTCGAAATTAGCCAGTCTCCAGTGACGAGAATTCTTCAAACCCAGAAAACTCATCCTTATAAAATAAAAATCATCTAGGAATTCACCGAAAATGATCCGGATAGAAGACTCCAGTTTTGCGAACAAATTATGGATCTACTAAACAGAAATGTTGGAAACAAAGAAAATGTCCTGTTTCTGGCGAGTAAATTAGGTTAAATGGTGAGGTAAATTGTCAAAATTGTCGTTGTTGGGCAGACAACAACCCACATTGGATAAGGGAAGGCCATACTAAATGTCAAGAAAAAGTCAATATTTGGGCAGGGATTGTTGGTGAATAAATGTTTGAGCGAAGCAACGCCACCCACTCAGTGGAACAATGCGGAAATTATTTTGCTACATAAAAAAGGAGATATCGAGGACTTTTAGAACTACTGCTCCATCATCCTGCTTTCACATATTTACAAGCTTTTCACAATGATTATCGCGAATAGACTGGAGACTTCGACATAATATACCAACATTAAATGTTAGAAGCTTTAACAGAATGCAGAATGGACTACATGTACACAAACCTGCTCAAACATATATATCAGAACGTCACAGCAAGTGTTAGAACTGGGAGATGTACAAACCAATAAATTTCCTATACAGCGGTGGTGCGACAGGGAGACACCATATCGCCAAAATTGTTTATTACACTCCTAGAACATATATGTAAGAAGGCAAATCTGAACGAAAAGCGTGTAAACGGGAATGGAGAGAGGATTGGACATTTACGATTTGCAGACCACATTGTCCTAATATGTGACCGTTTGGACGAAGCCAGGGAAGTATTGAATAGTCTGTATCTTTTCTCCTTGGAAGTCGGACTAAATATCAGTATGTCCAAAACCAAAATGATGACTAATCTCGTGCCCAGTGAGAACATCTCTATTGCTGGAGAAGCCATCAACCAGACAAATTCATACAAATATCTGGAACACGAGATCTGCATAAGAAGAGACGACCAAACTATTGAACTTGACCGCCGTCTGTGACTGGCACGGGTAGCATTCGTCAAGCTAAATTATGTTTTCAAATCATCTCTTCCAGTATGCCTTAAAAGAAAGACTTTTAACCAGTGTGTATTACCAGTGTTCACCTACGGACCGGAAACTTAGCACTGACAATGAGAACAGTGTATAAAATCCGTGCGGCACAAAGGTCGATGTTGGGCATTTCCCTTAGAGATAAAGTCACAAACCAGGAAATACGCCGACGAACGAGGGTATTGGATGCAATAGAGAGAATAACGACTCTGATGTGGAACTGGGCATTTCACGTCGCTAGATTATCGGATAATAGAAGGACAAGGCGAATACTGCAGTGGAGACTAAGACAGGACGCATATCGAAATAGAGGCCGACCATCAACAAGATGGACCGATGATTTAAAGCGTTGCCAAGGTAACTGGATGCAGGTGGCGGAGGATCGGGACCCATGGAGAAGGATGAGGGAGACCTATGTGTTTTTGATGAAGGACACGAGAGAATGGTTGATTGATGATGTTGGTGATCGAGTAATAGGACAAATTTTCTTCTAAGGAAATCTGAGAGGAGCTGGATATTTAGAATTCTTACAGGAAGAACTAGTTCCGAATTTGGGTACTCTGTTTCCTGATCCGGATGCAGCCGGTGTCCCGAATAGAAACATATGGTCTCCCCATTTTGCAAGACCTGTCCGTGAGTATTTGGATGATTTATTTCCATGCAGATGGATTGGTAGAAAGGTACCTTTAGAATGGCCTCCCAGGTCTCCGAATTTAACACCAATGGACTATTTCTTATAGGGGTACTTGAACAGCAAAGTTTTGAAGACCGAACCGGGAAATATTAAGCAGTTACCACAACGAATAAGACAGGAATGTAGGCTAATTTCCGTCGAAATAATTAGAAAAGTCCAAAAGGAATTTTATTTCAGTTTACGATACTGTCAGTTAGTTAATGAACAACATTTTGAACAATTATTGAAGAAATATATTATTTGAGTTGATATCCGATAAATCAATTGATCATGTCTTCATTTTCGAATTAGTTCATATTTGTTAAATATCTTTTAAAGGACAAGGAATAAAGATTGGATATTTGGTAAGCATGTGTAACTTAATATTACCTTTAAGAATAATCATAAAAAAATTGGTATTGCCATTTAAAAAAACTGTCGATGACGTCATACCTCAAATTTGGTACACGCTGTATAACATTTTCTTACATTAAAAAGAGCGCAGTTTAAAATACTAATGGACCTGACCGAGCATATTTCCAACAAAAAAATTGTCTTTGATTTACTGAATTTATTCCAAGATAGAGACTTGCACTGTATATTACGTCATTACGCTACTATTAATTTTTCCAATTAATTAAAATATTTTTCCTACGTATCTTATCAATACTTCTAATGTCTTGTCTGACCCAAACACAAGCAGCTATAAAAATACTTGTAATATTTAATTTTATATTTTCTACTTTATAAAAACATACATCATAGTCGTTAATACGAAATAAATACGAAACAATAATCAAAATACAAGGTACTAAGTAAAATAATTACCAGTATCATAATAAATGTTCAAATGATCACCAGTGGTATGTAAACAAAGATCAATCCAGCCCAAATAATTTTAATGCATTCCTTGAAAGTTTCTTCATCGTTTTTATGTGAATCAAGCAATTCTTTTCCGTTTCTATAGGCCTCGAATATACTTTGTTTTACTACTTACCGTAAAAATTATCAAATGGTGTTAGATCTGGAGCATGCAGCGGCAATTTTCCAGGTGCACCGTTCCCTCTGCCAATCCATTAGGAAATTGTTGGTATAGATTTTGAGACATTGAGACAGCATTGAGATTAGAACGAGAAGGTGCCCCATGGTGAAAGAAGGGAATATTTCGGGGTAATGATATAAGTAAATTGTCTAGTAAATCTCCAAACATATTTTGGAAATGGTGTAAATAATTTTCTCTGTTTAATCTAGTCGGAAGGAAAACGGGTCCTAGTATGAAGTTACCAATTACTCCAGCCCAAACATTTGCTTTAAATTGATGTTGAAAGCTTGTACTTCTAAGTGCATAAGGATTTTATCAAAATTAACATGTTCATTGTCCACTATTATGCTATTATTAATTATTATTTACTGTCCACTTTTTTTTTAGCTTGCCACAGTTTTATCCATTTATGTTTTTTGTTTTTTCTTGATTTATTTCCAGTCCTTTTTTGCCTCACCAAATTAATAGTTTTTGTAATTGGGTAGTACTCAGTTCAAAAATTATTATTACATACGAAGCTATAAAACAAACCAATCGATTAATTTGCGGTTCTCTCTACTGAAGAATCTGCTTGTTCAATAAATTTACGAATTTTATACTTGCCTGTATCTGTACCTAGGAGTATGGTCTTTTGTTAAACATCAACCAAAACCACATAAACGGAAGCTCTCTACAATTGGCAATTTTTGGGAAATAGGAATTTTGAAAGAACGGTAAAATTATTTAACCTAAAAAGTAACAATTCTCATGATCAAGTTTAGAATCCAAGAACATTTCTGACATATATTACGTTTTGAAAATTGTCGAGAAATTTAATGCACAATCCAGCAATTATTGCTGAAGTAATAAGGTGGCGACGACTCCTCTTAGAGGTTTATTCTAGTCATGAATAGCGATAGCTTCAATAATTTTCATTGAAATTTCTGCACGTTATCCTTTATTAACAAAAAACGCGTTTTTTGCCTTCTACCCAATTTTCCAGCTCCTCGGAAAATCAGACTTTTCGGAATCTCTCGTCCTTGTGTAAAATCGCATGAGAAACAAAAAATTATTGGGAATTTTTTTTTCATTCGACGTTTAGTTTTGAGTTATTGCGATTTTTTGTTGAATATCTGGATTTTGTCACCATAATCGTGTTACAGAATCTATAGCACAATTTCAACGACGAAAGGGAAAAGACATTTTTATTTTACAAATATTTGTAAAAATTTATTTGTAAGATACATTAAACAAAACAGATTCCTACAGGAAATGCACTGAGAACTAACTACCTCTCTTGGGGTAGTTCCATTACAAACATACTCCTATCTACGAATGTACTGTAATACCGCCTAAACCCGAACCCAATAGTACGCGGTTTCTGATCTTGTAAAATAATAAATAGTAAATTCTTATGCAAACCTCTGAGTTAACGCTGGTGTTATATACATATATGTATAGTAAAATCATTTTATCGTGGTGAATTCCGTTAAAATATCTGAAGTGGTTTACAGCACCTCCCGCTGAGTTTCCCGCAAACAATTATTAAAGTGTGCTGCCGAAAAGAGGAATATTTCGACTTAAATGGACCGTAACGAAATATTTGCAACTAATGAAATAACACTCCATGTAATTTGTTATAAATATATTACATCGAGTTATAAGTTTTACCCGTTACATAATTAGTTTGGAACATCTGGTAGATTGCATTGAAAATACCACCATTATAATTAAAAAGAAATATTAGGATAACCTTCGAAATTAACTTATTTTTCTGTTCTTGAAAATCCCCAAATTACTGTCCTTTATCCGTAAAAGCAGCACAGTAAAGGAGAACTAATAACGATGTTACTGATAAGTAGGTAGGTGATAACAACATGGTAATGAACTTGAGAGAACCTATTGAGACAAAATTCTCTTAACTGTCGATTAAACTATTCGGGGAAAGAGGTGGGTCATAGGGTCGGATAAGGGCCTACCTGTACAACTTAGAACGGTTTCTTAGGACTTAAAATCTACTACCTGCTTCATTTATATATTATCTGCGATTTGTGTTGTAGTATTTTCTCAGCATGCGAATTAGTCATTTTTGGAAAACGGTCGTTCGAAGGCTTCATGTTTGGGAATTACTTACAGAGGTACGTATTTTAATGTAGAATTAATTATTTTGAAATTAATTAAATAATTGATTTATTAATTCATGATTATGGTTATTGGCGCATTTTTTGATTTCAATATCTAGTTTCCAATACCTTCAAATATTCCATTAATATAGTATTAAATTTGATAATAAATTCATTAATTTATTTATGATTTAGGAAGGTAATTTTTAATGTTTAATATGTAATACGTATTTACAAATTTCATTAATAATTTTCTTAACCAAACTATTATTTAATTATGTTTTAAACAGTGACCTTATCTGCGAGATGTGGAGACCTTGGGATAGACCAGGATCTTCGACAGAGCCCGATGACAGCCTCAGCGTCGATGAAGAATTCTATATGGAAGAGAACGAGGCAGATCTTATGGAAGTCTATATAGACGAGTACGAGGCAGATGTCATGGAAGAAGACGAAATAACTATGGAAGTCAATTTTACCATTTCAAGTTTGCCTCCAGAAATGAGAAGAACGCCGCTACCGTTCATCGCGAAATGGATGATCCTAAATATTTTTAACTTTATTAAAAATGAAGAAGTAGTCATTGACAAGAACCAGTCGAATGACGAAGATGCCATATTCTACTGTAAAAAGGGTGGTAGAAAATGGTATAAAGGAAAACCGTCAACGAGAAAATAGACGTCCTTCTAAACTTCTCGATCAACACGGCGATTTGGTAAAAAAAATTATTTACTCTTCTTTAGGTTTTTACTTTCTTTAGGTTTTAACTCTGGATTCATTGCATTAAAAAATTTAGGAAGAGTTACATATTCAGTGTTGTACAGAGACCCTGAGATTATTTTTAAAAAAATTGGATTTTCAATTTAAATTAATTAAAAAAAACCCATTGCTTATTGAATCTCCTCGAATTTCTGAGTGACGCTTCAATTATGTAAAAAAAATTCCCGTTTAGCTAAAGGGCCCATAGTGTTTTTAGATTAAACTTGATATGATGCATACGACACTATTGTAAAAGGATGGGTTGATAAAAGTGAGAGGTGTACTTTACATGTACCTTCATCACGTGGAAAAAGAATTATAATTTTACACGCGGGAACAGAAAAAGGCTGGGTAGACGGTGCATTATTTCTTTCTGCTCAACACATTAAAGATTCAAAGGTTGATTATCATGACAATATGACGGCGAATGTCTTTATACGTTGGATTGATTACATGTTAAGTCCAAATCTAGCCCCAAATTCAATCATTGTTTTAGATAATGCGCCATACCATACAGCATTGTTTAATAAAATTACAAATTCGTCTTCCAAAAAAGAAGACACAATTGTTTTTAGAAAAACATGTTTTATATTATGAAAAATATTAACATATTGAACATATTAGATAAAAATCACCTGATAGAGGTTCTTATGGCCAAATCATTTCAAAACGCATATAAAATAGATCGTGTTGCTGAAAATCTAGGCCACATAGTATTGCTGTTACCGCCTTGTCATCATCATTTAAACCCCATTGAAATGATTTGGTCACAACTAAAAGCAAATGTGAGGAGAGACAATGTACATCCAAGTTGGTTAACTGTCAACCATGTCATAAAAGAAGAACAGAAATGTAGAAATAAATTAGTGCCTGATTTAATTATTCATTTAAAGGAAGAAAATAGCGACGAAAGTGACACAATTTTATTTAATTTATAATAATAATAATGTAATATCTATGATTTGTTGTATTCATATAGTTTGTGATACTATGTACGTTTTTATTTTTATTTTACAAAACATCATATTGATTCATTATATATATATATATATATATATATATATATATATATATATATATATATATATATATATATATATTATTGTTTTATTTATTACTTGTATCAACAAGTACAACAATAAAGTATTTCCATTGCAACACTCTTCCACCTATCTCATCCGAGAACACCACTTCCGTAGCGGACAGGCCGAAAGCATCATAAAACTATTCAAACCTCAAGTACGTTTTGTTAGGTCGCTTAATCTGAATTCACCACGACGAGATGGTTTTCTTTACTGAATAGTGTAAGGAGAATGAAACGAGACGGGGATATCCAATACACGTCCGAAGGAAGTCCAGCGCATGCATCCTTCTCTGATGCACGTCTGTAGTTCAGGTGTATGTAAATATGCGCCTTAATAATATGCTCAATTATTCTTGTACTAATTTATATGGTATATTGCCGTATGGTTTGTCGCCGTGGATTGCCCTTCGTTCGTCGACTCCTGTCACTAACTGACTATTGTCTACTTCTCGCTTTTATTTGTAATCTTATTCTGGAAATGTCTACGGAGAATCATTCAGAATCCAAGAGATGACACTATATCGAGAGCCTACTGGAATGTTCGAGTCATTTCGATTTACATCGAGAAACGTTCTGCTTCGTTGGCTGGACGTACGACGGCATCACACCATCATAATATATTTCACCATTTTCTCTTGCCATCTTTGCATTTGGTACTGGTTTATTTTTTTCTAGTTGAGTCGTTTTAGCGAAATATTCGTTTATCCATATATTATTTATTTACTCTTAGGTTTCGCCGCTTTAATAATTCCTATTTTCTTTTTGCACTCATTTGATAGTTACTGGTCTCATTTTGTTGGGTTGGAACTTCCGTGTCCTTTCATTTCATTTGCTGCAGTGTTGAGGATTATATCACTCCTACTGCCTTTCAGTTCCTTCAAATTTTATTTACAATTGTTCTGGGCTGTTTTCCTCTCTCGCTTCAACTCTGCACGGTTATGGCGTTTCTCCTCATTTCGTTTTCCATCATTTCTACTCTCAATTCTTGTTTCTTCACTTGTTCTCTAATATACTTATTTACCTCTCTTAATGTCTCATTTCAACTACATTATTATCTATCTTGTCTTCAATTTACATTATTTGATTTTATTGAATATGCAAATATCTTTTTTATTTCTTCTGTGCCTCATGTTGCAGGGGTTACGGTCGTTCGATAGTTGTTCTAAAACCCGAGCCTGTATCTTGCTAGAAATAGCACTGTGAACACTATTTCGGTCGGTTAAATCGTCAGACTTTGTTCACTATCGTGCATTTTTATTTGGTATTAATTAAATACAGTCTAACAATTTGTATGATATTACTCGTACTTCCTATTTACTGCAAAATGCTGACCATTGTGTTTTTTCTAGGTTTACTTGCCCATTTTTTGTTAAGTTTTACGGTCTGATTTGGCATTTCTTTTGGGGCCGATATGAATTACGTCTATTTAATGCTCGCCAGGGCTCTGTGTGAAAGTAATTTGCGAGTTTAAGTGGAAATCTCCTTTAACGACCTTTTTTATATGGGTACCTAATACTATTAACACCAACGAAAATAAAATTACGAAAATACTTAACCTTTAATTACCCATCGGTTTTGGCACAACCTTCGCCTCCGCCGTTATCCCATCCTGTGTCTGAGCCTCCAGGACGTTTTTCACGTTCAGGAACGATTTAATGGAAGACAGGTATGCGACTTCGACCAAATCACATCGTAGACGATTAGAGCGGACGATCTGTACTCGTCCGCTGCAGGAAATCTCTTCTTTTACTGCCTACTCGTTACCATTTGGTTTTCCCAGACTCATAAAAATGATCGTTGTTGACGACATTTAATTTCACCGGATAATTTGTTTGTTAGGTTTATTCCAGCAAGATATGTTGGAAATGTTAGAATGTTTGTGCGTGTGCCTTTATAAATATGCGCTCCAGCAAATAAATGTTTTAAACATCAAACATTTATAATGAATGGGTTAATTTATGATGAAAGTAATCGGAGGCATTTGAATCGACCGTTCAGAAATTTCATGTTTTCTGGATCTGGTCGCTTTCCGCACGTTCATATGGTTTCCTTTTTATTATTAGCTCGAAAAGCTAATTACGAATAAAACGACAACTTGAATAAATAATCTATTGCATAGATTTAGTCCGTAAAACAACTTGTCGCATTTAGATCGCAAAATCGAATGAATCCTCTCTCTGCGTTCCTTCTATATTAGCTCGCTCCTCCGGTTATTCCCCTGTTGGGACTCCCCGGTTCCTCGGCCTGTTTTCGGATTCCCTGGTAGTTCCCCGGGTCGCAGCAGCGTCAGCGGATCCTACCATCTTTTGTTGAAGGCCGACACGCACGTTCGCGGCTAGCGCTAAGGATCGACGAAAACCTCGGACTGGGCCGCATATACAGGGTGTTCTAAAGCTAACACCGCTAACAGTCGGCTATCCTGCTCTTCCTAATTGTCCTCAATTAGGTCGTTGCCCTAGGACATAACAAAAGAGCATCAGTTTTTAGCTGCGAGAACATCATTAAATATTTATGTCATAGTTTAATAACTATAAACGTCTGTAGACAACGTCTACGATCAGCCACAGCCTCATACTGTGAATCACCTCATCAAGAACAGATGAGCATCCGTATGTGGATACGGGCAGCCACAGCCTAATACTGTGAATCACCTCATCAAGAACAGATGAGCATCCGTATGTGGATACGGGCAGCCACAGCCTAATACTGTGAATCACCTCATCACGAACAGATGAGCATCCGTATGCGAATACGGGCAGCCACAGCCTAATACTGTGAATCACCTCATCACGAACAGATGAGCATCCGTATGCGAATACGGGCAGCCACAGCCTAATACTGTGAATCACCTCATCACGAACAGATGAGCATCCGTATGCGAATACGGGCAGCCACAGCCTAATACAGTGAATCACCTCATCACGAACAGATGAGCATCCGTATGCGAATACGGGCAGCCACAGCCTAATACTGTGAATCACCTCATCAAGAACGGATGAGCATCCGTATGTGGATACGGGCAGCCACAGCCTAATACTGTGAATCACCTCATCACGAACAGATGAGCATCCGTATGCGAATACGGGCAGCCACAGCCTAATACTGTGAATCACCTCATCAAGAACGGATGAGCATCCGTATGTGGATACGGGCAGCCACAGCCTAATACTGTGAATCACCTCATCACGAACAGATGAGCATCCGTATGCGAATACGGGCAGCCACAGCCTAATACTGTGAATCACCTCATCATGAACAGATGAGCATCCGTATGCGAGTACGGGCAGCCACAGCCTAATACTGTGAATCACCTCATCACGAACAGATGAGCATCCGTATGCGAATACGGGCAGCCACAGCCTAATACTGTGAATCACCTCATCAAGAACAGATGAGCATCCGTATGTGGATACGGGCAGCCACAGCCTAATACTGTGAATCACCTCATCACGAACAGATGAGCATCCGTATGCGAATACGGGCAGCCACAGCTTAATACTGTGAATCACCTCATCATGAACAGATGAGCATCCGTATGCGAGTACGGGCAGCCACAGCCTAATACTGTGAATCACCTCATCACGAACAGATGAGCATCCGTATGCGAATACGGGCAGCCACAGCCTAATACTGTGAATCACCTCATCAAGAACAGATGAGCATCCGTATGTGGATACGGGCAGCCACAGCCTAATACTGTGAATCACCTCATCACGAACAGATGAGCATCCGTATGCGAATACGGGCAGCCACAGCCTAATACTGTGAATCACCTCATCACGAACAGATGAGCATCCGTATGCGAATACGGGCAGCCACAGCCTAATACTGTGAATCACCTCATCACGAACAGATGAGCATCCGTATGCGAATACGGGCAGCCACAGCCTAATACTGTGAATCACCTCATCAAGAACGGATGAGCATCCGTATGCGAATACGGGCAGCCACAGCCTAATACTGTGAATCACCTCATCACGAACAGATGAGCATCCGTATGCGAATACGGGCAGCCACAGCCTAAAGCTGTGAATAATCATAAAATTACCTGGTTCACTAACGTCACCCAAGGCTTCATTTTATCGACTGCTACGATGGTTAGTTTCTTAATGGCTTTGCTTGATTCCACTTTTACTACGGCGTATCGGTCATTAGGTAACACTGCTGTCACCTGGAATGGGCCTTTAAACTTTGGTTCTAGTTTCTTACTTTGACCAGTAGCCGGAAAATCGGTTTTCCGCACGACCACAAGGTCGCCCACTTGATACACAGGTGCTTTGGCTCTTTTACTATTGTACCTTTGTCTTTGTTGACTTTGGTTTTGATCAATACGGCCCTTAATTTTCAATCTGAGCTCACCTAAATCGGTACGATCCACTTGGTCTTGAATTTCAGCTAATAAAGCTGCCTCAGTAACACCCCGTGGCTTACTTCCGAATAAAACTTCGGATGGCGTGGTGCCCAGGACTTTATGTACAGTGTTGTTCAGTCCTCGTTGCACCGTCTTTACCTGGGTGTCCCACATATCGTCCTCTACATTACCAGTAAGAGCCGCCAAGGCACCTAACACCGTGCGGTTTGTCCTTTCGCACTGCCCGTTTGCTCTGGGAGTAGCTACCGCATTTTGAATATGTTTAATACCTAGCTCTCTACAAAATTGTTGAAAAGTACGTGAGGTAAATGCTGTACCTCGATCAGATATTATACGTGTGGGTACCCCAAAGATGTCAATGATCGTTTTTAAACACTTAACAACATACTTTGCTTTTGTATTTCGTACAGGCTCAATAATGCTAAATTTTGTGAAACCATCTACTATGACCAACAGCTGAGTATTACCTTTCTTTGATTTTATGAAAGGACCAAGGTGATCAATATGTATCGTATGATATGGGACTTCAACTTTATCTATCGGATGCAATAGACCAGGTTTCTTACCTGCAGGCGTTTTGTAATACAAACAATTAAGACAGGAGTTTACATACTTTTTGACAAACTTTTTCATTTTTGGGAACCAATAGTGTTCTTGAATTTTGGCCATTGTTTTGTCAATGCCAAAATGACCTTGATCATCATGGCATAACTTGCAAATCTGCCACCGATTTCCCTTAGGAACTAACCATTTACTTGTTCTTCCCAGTTTTCGAAATACCATATGCCTTTTTAATTCATAATTATCAAAATACACCTTGTTATCTGCATCTTGATCTTTAGAAAGTAGTATATCGCGAATACGACAAATTTCTTCATCTTGCATTTGCGCTGCCAAAAGCCACTCACTTTCGGTTACATTAATGGTTAATACCTGTTGGGGGTTTCGACTTAAACAGTCTACGTGTGCCATTTTAGTCCCTGGTCGGTACTCGATTACGAAATCGTAATCCTGTAATTGTAACCACCACCTTGCCACTCTAGGGATAATATCCCTTTTTGTTGCTGTACTACGAATTGCATTACAGTCAGTTATTAGTTTAAATTTGATGCCAACCAAATACACTCGGAATTGTTTGAAGGATTCCACGACCGCCAAAGTTTCTAATTCATACGCGTGATAGCGACTTTCTAAAGAGGTTGTCTGCCGGCTAAAATACGCAATTACCCGTGTCTCTTTTTGATTAATTTGCAAGAGCATTCCGCCAATGCCGTCTTTACTTGCGTCTGTATGAACCTCGGTGGTAAACTCGGGATCAAAAATTTGTAGAATAGGTCGTGATGTCAAGCACTGTTTAATGATTTGAACCGCATCATCTTGTGATTGGGTCCATTCCCATTTCACATTTTTCTTTAGTAATTTGGTGAGAGGCTTTGTTAAAAGGGCAAAGTTTCGAATATATTTTCGAAAAAATCCCGCTAAACCTAAAAATTGTCTCACTTGCTTCACATTTTTGGGACGTGGCATCTGACTTATGGCCGTACATTTAGCAATACCCGGACGGACCCCGGCCTTAGACACTTCGAAACCAAGATAATTGATAATTTTTTGGAAAAATCTGCATTTAGACAGTTTTAAGGTGAGGTTGTGTTCCTCTAACCTTTTCAATACTAACTCTAGTCGCTCAAGACCTTCATTGAACGTGTTTACTGGGATGATTATGTCATCAATATAAACTATCGCCAAGTCTGACAAAACCCGATTCATCAGTTTCTGAAATTCAGCAGGAGCATTTGTTAAACCAAAGGGAAGACGAAGAAATTCGTAATGACCATCAGGCGTAATAAAACCTGTCTTACTAATAGCAGATTCACTTAAAGGAATTTGATAAAAGCCTGATGACAAATCTAACGTAATGTAATATTCATAATTCCCGAGACGATCAATCTGGTCATCTATTCTTGGGAGAGGATATTTTACTTTATACGTGATTCTATTTAGAGCTCTAAAATCAACGCACATACGATTTCCTCCGTCCTTTTTCTTTATTAATAAAATTGGGCTTGCATACTCCGATTGCGATTCACGAATGATCCCTGCCTGCAACAGTTCATCAATCATTCCTTTTACTTGTTCACGTTCTGAGATTGACAATCGATACGGTGCATAAACAATAGGTTTATCGGTTTTCAGTACAATATCCATTTCGGCCGATTTCGTACAACCAAGTTCTAGTAATTTAAAACAAAAACGAGAGCGAAATCGCTGAAGTAATTCAACAACTTTATTTTTCTGCTTCGGTGTAATATCACCAAACTGAATCGTTTTTACGGAAAGGTTCGGATCCTCAGTAATGCAATTCACTGTAAATTTTTCCGCGAGTGGACGTGAATGATCAAATATTGGCAGTTGCGAAATTGTTAATTGTGTTTGTGTCTTTATTATAAATATAGAAGAATCCTCAGTAAAATTATGCCCAACTAATAGATCAACAAACATGTACTCATTCTCGATGATATACATATCTACCGCCAAACTGGCGTTGTCGATAGTCAAACGACCGTGACATTTAAACCGGGGGTACAAAGATGCCCCACCAAATCCCTTTAATGCTACTTCTTGATTAATTTCCTCCTGTTCCAGTCCTAACCGGTGCGCTACCGACTGCCTAAGAAGTGTACACGCACTACCCAAATCAATAAATCCCGTTACCGTTTTGTCATTAATTTTGACATGCTTATAATAAATGTTACCCTTTACAGGACCAACAAAATTTACCTTCTTATTCTTAGTGTTTTGCTCTTGATATTGTTTTTTGCGACATTTTGATTCGTGGTGACCAGGTATAGAACAAAAAGAACACCTGAGCGGTGTACTATCTACTCTCCGAGATTTTGGACAAAATGCACGTATATGCCCGATCTCGTTACAATTATAGCATCTATTAGGTTTTCCTTGACTTTTATTAGGAATCGGGGTTTGGCGACGCCTGTTTAAATCGGTACCGTGAACTATTTTCCGTTTTATTCTAGGAAAATTTTTCACGTATGCTGAAAAATTGATAAAAGTCGTGCAATTGGCGGCGCGTAAGGTCAATTGAATTTGTTCATCTGGTATTCCCTCTATTATAATGTCTATAATTTGTTCATCTGTCAACGCTAACCGTAATCTGTTTAATTTTGACAATTTGGAAAAACAATATTCATGTAAATCCTGGCCACTAGACCACTTATAAGCTGCTGCTTCTTCAAATAACCGACCAAAATTCAACTTCCCAGGGAAGGTTGACTTTAGTAATTGCTCCCACTGAGCCCAAGAATACTGCGTGGTTTTTAAACTGTCATACCACAGCTTAGCAACACCTTTTAATCTGCCTAATGCCAGATAGATCGTTGTTAATTCGTCCCAATGGTACATACGAGAACATTCATTAACTTTTTGAAGCCACTCAGCAACATTTTGAGCATCGTCAGCTGGATCAAAGTTCGATAACAACCTATCATCTCTATATAGTGCCCAATTCGGACGACTATTAACACGATCGTCAAAACCTGAGCCTGTACTCACGCTAACCACTTCCCTCAGTGCTTCGAGTTGCCTTTGTAGCTGTTCAGTGGTCGGCGGCGGCGTCAAGGAAGTCCTCAAGGCTGGCTCGTCAGCTGATGTGGACCCCGTTGAATGTTGTGAGGTACCGGGCACTGCATCGAGGACACTTTTCGAATTCATTGTCTGTTGTGGGCACTGAATTTAATTGAAAGTTTGGGAAGAATCCCACTTCTGAAATATTAGCTCGAAAAGCTAATTACGAATAAAACGACAACTTGAATAAATGATCTATTGCATAGATTTAGTCCGTAAAACAACTTGTCGCATTTAGATCGCAAAATCGAATGAATCCTCTCTCTGCGTTCCTTCTATATTAGCTCGCTCCTCCGGTTATTCCCCTGTTGGGACTCCCCGGTTCCTCGGCCTGTTTTCGGATTCCCTGGTAGTTCCCCGGGTCGCAGCAGCGTCAGCGGATCCTACCATCTTTTGTTGAAGGCCGACACGCACGTTCGCGGCTAGCGCTAAGGATCGACGAAAACCTCGGACTGGGCCGCATATACAGGGTGTTCTAAAGCTAACACCGCTAACATTATAGTTGACGTTTTGGAAAGTATAACTTTGTTTTGAACCTTTGCTTTGGCTCCTAAAGTAACACATTCGTTCCAAATAAAACTTGAGCACATCCGATTACCATTAAGTAATTGTATATTGTATGGCTCACTTTTTGAAACTTACATTTTGAGAACTATTTTATTTCGTGCGATTTTTTTTTGAAGGTTCTTGGAAAGTATAGTTCTCTTTGAGCACTTCGTTTGGATCCTAACACAAAAAATTGTTCTAGAAAGCATATGGAGACATTCGATCGGGAGCAGTAAGTAATTGGTTTGGATTCTGAAACAAAAAATTTGTTCCAAAAAGACACTACATTTTACTCTGTCATTAAACGCTATTCCAAATTGTTTGGATCACTGTTTGGAGTTTAGCTTATAGAACTTATCGTATAGTTTTCTTTTTGTAGCTTAAACTGACCTAATAGATAATAATAATCTTCAAAATGGCCGGGGCTTCTTCAGAGCTGTAACGTTGAAAAATCACAGTATAAAAATAACGGTATAAAAAAAATAATAGATATTCTGTAGGCACTTCAATTAATAACAAGATTACACACACATCTAGATTAGTAATGAAACACAAGAAACAGTAAATCACGAATAAAATAACGAATATATAAACAAATGGACAAACAGTACATCACATTGTTTCTTCACCAAGCATTAATGAGATAAAATTAAGTATGCCTTTTCCCTTACTGGCTGCTGTCGTCATCGTTACGGGAATATATCCCCAATCTGATGAAATTTTGAAAACCATGTCCACATTATCTTGTATATGATATCAGTACGAATTGTATATGCTGGAATATCATAAACGTAGATGTTTGAAGATGTTTTCCCACTTTGAAATTCAAAAAAATTATCTCTTAGATAGTTTGTTTTGTCTTGTGATTTTCCAACAATACAGCTTTGAAGAAATTGAATCCCTGAACTATTAAGCAAGTGATAATAATGGATCGTTTTATTTGCATTTACTATTTTACTTCTTGTGGTTTCCTTTTTGAAGCAAAAAGTTTGGAAAGTATGGTTCTGCAGAATGTCTTTTGTTCTTTTTATTGGAATTTGTATTTTTGGAACTAGTTTTTTACTGTGTATTTCATCATACTCTTTCACCTATGGCTAATCGTGTGCCGGCCGGCCCCGAAAATCTACATTCCAATGTACCTATCAGGTATTCCAGTAATAATCCGTAAGTCTATAAGTAATAATAAAGATCAATATAATATTTTTTTTTAAATTTAAAAAATATTTCCTAGATATTATTGATTTCTAAATATTTTACACTCTATTTGCTTGCAACACACAATCGTCTCGCGTTCAACAGTAAATATGTTAACAGTTTGAACTCAAAAATGGAAGAAATTTCAAAAACGTTGTTTCAGTATTTTTTTAATTACGAAAGAAAATACAAACTGCTGATAATTATGAGCATCCTGGGTGAATTCTGAGAATTATTTATAATTAATAAGTACAGAGTGTAATTTATCTACCAAAAATATACCGTGGAATAATTGTAGTTCGTTTATTAGGGTTGATATGGGCTCAAGTTAAGAGTGAAGTAGCGCTACATAACACATCATTTAAATTAAACTATTTACGAAACCTGTTGAATGATGCTCTGCAAAATGTAACTGCCAATAACTGAAAAAACTGCCAGTGTGTAATGAAAGAGGAACACATTTTAGTAGAGCTTATTCAAATTTATAATACGCCACATCGCGACACAATAGATTCATGCGATTTTGATTCGGAAATATTTTAAATACACTTTTAACTTCATTACTTGTAACACTTGCTTGCAATTAAAGTTGGGAAAATCAAACAAGCCGTTCAGAGTATGGGCCTAAAAACCCAAAAAAAGAGTTAAAAACCAAACAATTAAATAAATGAATAAAAACAATTTAACTTTCAATATCGCCATTTCCAAAAACTGCCAGTTCTAAACCTGAATAAAGTGAGACGATGAGTTAGACGTAATATTTTATGAATAACAATTTAATAATGTGACGATCATTAAGATCATTTTGCGCTTCTACCAACACCACGCCTCTGCGCCACTTTTATGGGCAGAATTTAGTGGTTGTTCCTTTGTATAATACACGCTTATTGCACAGGTGGAGAGGAACAGAATAATGGTCATACTAAAACTCTTTGAATAAATATATTTTTCTTGTGCAAGAACGTCGCAGTTGTTTACAATTTTCTTGAACCATCCCTTCGCATTTCAAGGTGAGATTTGCATGTATAATAAGGTTTGCTGCTATCAATTCTAAACAAATCAAGTGGAAGTACGGTCGGTTTTCATAAACATATGCCGGGCATAGTCTGATCTTTATTTATTGCGATTATTAACTATACCATAGTGTACACAGTTATTATAAGTGTACCCTCTTGTCATGTCAACCCCCTCACCCGGACGGATTACTGGCTGAGCAAGAGAAGCTTGTGGTCATTTTGTACACGGTGTCTTCGCGTAAGGTTGTACACGGTGCGACAAACGCACCGTCAACGACTAACGCCAAATTTAATGGGAAAAAGTATTTTTTTGCAGCACAACAAATCGTCATCGTGGAAACAAAAATCAGTTTTAGCCATTGAAACTTCAGACTATCGAAATTTACAAACTGTACAAATTTCGCGAGCTAAAGAAATATAAAGGCAGTTATAGTGGGATATTTGGAGGTTTAAATGTCCCTCCGACTGATTTTACTAATTATTTAGTAGCATTAGAAGAAATTTTTACATCCAAATTCAACGACCTCTGTATACATGAGGGCGTAGGGATGGCATTGCTAAATCTATTTAATAATGTTAAATTTTCACACCTATGTCCCAATTTCCCTCATATTTATTTTATTTCTCTATACACATGATTAAGAATCTAGTATACATTAAAGTTTGCGAATAAAGAAATAAAACATCAAAAAAATAGTAAGGAAAACTCTAACTCAAATGTATTAAAAACATGTAAAAACTGGAGTAAGTACTTGCAAATACACGATAAACTTGTACTTCATTATATTTATACCTAATACGGTCATTATGTATGTACTTATACGTTTGGTTGCTATTATGTGTTATCTTAGCTATGAAATATATGTATCTCTAGTACTTTGTCTATTTAGGGTGTATAGTACCTACTACGCGAACCTTTTTCAAGTCCTACAACTGATTTCAATCCTTATCCTTAACAATTAGCAAACAGCAAGTACTTCAAGAAGTACTGATAAATTCCTGATTACAATTGTTTATGGTGTACTTCTAGCTTATACGTTTGTAAATAATCTTGCGCCGACAAAATTTCAACCAGTCTAAATCTTCGAATATGTTTAAAATTTGTTCGCCTCCCGTATGTATGTAGACGGTTCAATGAAATTATCGATTTCACAGTCGCTTTACCCCTGTACATTGCAGTTTCGGATATAAGAGTTCTCAGCTGCTTAAATAGGCAAAGTGATAAATGCTATATATCTCTAGAAATGGTATGTGTTTTTATGATACTTAGGACTCTAGGCAAACAGAGAGATCGACTTTATCTCTCTGAAAGTAATTGGTGTGAAGTTTTCAGATTAATTTCGTAAGTATTCAAGCTCTTCAGTCAGTAAAATGGCTAGATTTTTAAGTAAAACAGTAAATAGATTTTTCAAACCAAAAAAATTTTCCTCGAGTAAAGAAATAGCAGTTGTTTCTTTTTTGTTTTACCACTTTGTCGCCAATATTAAAATATCGATAACTCACAAATTACCTCTTAGATAACCAGCCAACACGTTTCCAGCATCCCATCGGAACAAACCTTGTGATAGCATGTATCCACTTGTAGATCTCAGATTGTATCCTTGTTGCAGGTGTCCCCTCGCAAGGTAGGCGGTTCAATGTAACCGTCGTGTCGGACGGCGGCGACGCCCGCGTCGAGTCGGCGTCGCCGGTCCCTCGGCACCGCGGCCAGCCGTTCGCCAGCATCCCGGAGGACCATGCTCTCGATGACGATGCCGTCGTCTCCCGCGCCGCCTCCCCTCTCCAGCTCGGCCTTTCTGCCGGCAGCAGGAGCGCCTCCCCGGCGCCCTCCTGGGACTTCAGCCTCGACGAAAGCAGTGACTCGGTGAGTCCCCAATATATTATAGTTCCTCTTTCCTCTCTTACATTCTATTTCACGTCAATTTTGAAGGAAATGTGGGATGATTGGCCATAAAATGTCCAAAAATGGGTGAAACCTTAGGGGCGTCGCTATCTAGTACAGCTCATTCGGAACTGATCGTGGAAATATTATTTGACTTTATGTCTCTGTCAATTGATCAACAAGCTAACAACAATCAATATGTGACAAACAGAGGCAATAGAAAACAATAAGATATATGTTACAGTCTGTCATTATTTTCCAAATTAAACGTAAATACTAAGAACTTTTAAAATGTAAGGTAGCTGTTTTCCATAGTTTGTTGCATTAAAAAATGATTGGGGTGATCGTAAGTCCCATGAATACATGTTAAAATTAACTACTGCTGTCATAAACAAACCTTGTCTCAGAAATTCCCAAAGATTAAATAGATTGTAGTGATTCTAGAAAGTAATGAATATATTCATGGAGTTCGTGGGTATGAATTTTTGTGAACCCATCTTTGTTTATATTATATTTCATAACATTCTCTTCTTCTTCTCAGTCTTGACATCGTTGCCGATGTAAGGTGAATGGTTAAGAGGAAAAAAGAAACCTCAAGTCTTTCCAACTATTTTGAAAAAAATTCTCTTGTTTCTCTCTTTTCTCTTGACCATGCTAACCAACTTTGAGAACTTGCACAACCTTCTCCAGTTAAGATGAATGGTATGGTTGTCTCGCGGGGGTCTCTAGATTTCTCAAGACTTACTGGACGGTCCTTCTCCAGCGATTCCGGTCATTTGCTTAACATTGCTGCTGCAGCAAAACTTGAATCTACTAGTTTTTCCACCATTTCAGTTCAGCGAGTCTTTTCCCTTCATGTCGTCTCTGTACCATTAGTTTTTCCATAGTATCGCAGCGTGGTCAGTCCGAAAAACTTAAAGATTCGTCTTTAGTAATTGTAAGAGGAAATAAGAAAAGGGTATTATGATACTCGACTGGGAGTCGTTTGAAAGTTGGGAAAGTTTAACAGTTTTCACGTTTGTGGCCTTTAGGCGAAAACCATAGATTGACGCTTGTAATTCAATGCCCGTCGAGGTACAGTGCCAGGGGAGTAGTTGTTTAGAGTTAATCGATATTTGTGTATTAAGGATTCGCCCATACGTCAACTACGAGAGCCTTTGGACTGGCTTGACTTCGTTTAAGATTGAAACATTTGTTCTTCTGGCCGTCCATGGGATCCGCAGCATTCTTCGCCATGCCCACATTTCGAAGGAGTCAATTCGACGCCGATCGGCTGCTCGAATAGTCCAAGTCTTTGAAGCGTAAGAAAAAAATCAGGAAAATGAAGGTGTTCACCAATTTGATTTTCGTGGCTTTTGCTAAGTTGCGATCTTTCCGCAGTTTTGATAACTGAGCCATAGCGAACCGGGCAATTTCAATGCGTTGTCTAATTTCATACTTGCATGATCCGGATTCATGTAGCGTCGAACCTAGATAGGTGAATTTATCCACTACTTCGAAGCGGTCTATACTATCCGGCTGACTCTGATGTTCGTTATCGCGGTCATAGGTCATCATTTTGGTCTTATAAATGTTTGCTTTTATACCAAAATCTAAACTCACGGCTTCAAGTCTTTGAATGAGTTCCAACAACTCTCTTTCACTGCTTGCCATTAAGGTTGTATCGTCTGCAAAAGGAAGGCTGGAAAATCGTTTACCGCCAGTTTTCGGGGAATGTGTTTCCATTTTCCCGATTCTACGAACTCTCGGGAGTGGGACGTGCCCGACAATCCTGCGAAGTCCCTGGACTTTAACTTGATTAAATCCTCAGCTGGCTTCACAACGGACGGGATTTTAATTCCCAATGTCTGCTTTAAAGAGAATCTTCATGGAATTAAGCATGCTGGTCACCAAGAAATAATACTTAGTGCTTTAACCAATCTATAATTTTTATAACAAAATTTAAATAAAACTTTGGAAAAATATTCTTGCAAGTTAGAGCTCAGTTGTTGTTTGTCAGCTAGGGGTCACGACGGTACTCCACCACAATTTTATAGCTTAGTATGTTGCCATTTAACAAATACTTTTGGTAACTATTGGATAGATAGAGGTGGACTTGTTTTATGTGTAAAGTTACTTGAAAGAATAATGCTACAATATTATTCGAAATAATCCTGGAATATTGTTTCAAGTACATCGAGAGAAAATCTCAGATGATAAGAAAATGTATTGAAGTGCATTTTGAATATCTGTTGAAATAATTTGGATTTCTGCAAAAATCACTTTGAGCTTGACTAATTTTCAAAATTGTAATAAAATTAGTTGTTTAGTATTTTATTACGTTATATAAAACAACTACTTGGAGGGAATTGAGAAGATCATGCTTTAAGGTGATTTTGAGAAGTTTTCACAAAATTGACTCAATTTGGCTACAAATTGCGTTTTCGAACTAATTGAAAAATATCTTAAGATATTAGTGAAACAGTAACCAACGACATTTAAACTTACGTTACATTACGCTTGACATAATCAATAAAGTACTAAGTATTAAGCACGTACCAATAAATTTCACCTCCGACAGCCGAATTAGCAAAGGAAAATACAGTAGTAGAGTTTTATAATTGAAAACTTGAATAGTGTGGATTAACAAGTGTTGAGCGAAGAATTCTAAAAACGAATGACCATTGAAAATGGTCAAAAATCAACTTACTCTCTAAAGTACGGTCTACTGTGGGTACTTGTTTACGAAATGACAAATGCACACACTGTTGAGAGTGCCGTAAGAAATTTAAATTATCTCCGAAACTCGTACATTTTATTGAATTTAAATATAGAGTATATTTTCGTTTTTATATTACATGAGGAATTCATTGCTACTTGCATAACTTTCATAGGGTTAAAATTTCGAATGTTTAACCATCGGGCTTGGTCCGTTCCTGACTTTCGATAAAGATTCCAAAAGTGTTTCCAATACCAAAAAAAGGTACATTTACGTTATACATACACGTCAAATGTCATCCAAAAGAAATATATGGTTTAGTGTATTTATGGACAAGAAACGATTTTTAAAATTTTTTTTGAAGACTATAAATCAAACTCTGAAGATAATATTGTAGCGAATGCCCCGTATAAGCCGTTGTTATGGAGAAACAAGTGTTGTTTATGAAATTGTAAAATTGTGAAATGTAAAATACTGACGTCAGTGTAGAACTAAATCTCTGTGTGTAAAGACTGCTGTAATTATAGAAGAGTAAAGCCTCTTTGTACGTAGAAACGCTACAAATGGGGGCCTGTCCGGGATTTTGTGAACCGAAGTAGCGGATAAAGGATTGGTGGACCTGGGATGGAGTACAGAAGTGATGGCGATGGCACACGGCGGAGAGGCGAGGAGTGCAGTCTGTGCGGCGTTATGGAGTTGTTGAGCGGCTGGCGCGGGTCGGAATGCTGCAGAATCCGAAGCTAAGTACCACTACACACATACACACCACTATAACACCAAGGTTTAGGTTAACCTAAACAGGTCTAGATTTAGGAAAACACTCGAATGGATTGACTGCGTGCGGCTGGCGCGCGTGGCCCGTTTGAGTGCTACACTCACATTCGTAACTCATATTGGGAGACGGGCGCTGTTCATCTTTAGTACAAGAATTGGTGATGGTTGACCACTGGGTTGTGTGTCTGGAGCCATGAAGCAGTTGCTGGGGATTTCAGTAACTGCAGGAGCAGCGGAGGATTTCAAGAGACAGGTCCCTCTTCTACCTGGAGCATTGGATGGGATTGGCTATCCCTGGTGTCTTTGATGGTCAGAAAGAGGATTGGCCTGCTTGGTTTCGATTTGCTGCTGATGAATTTTTGTACAGGATTTGCAGTCCAACCCGCTCAATGGAGTTAATCGCACACATACACATACACACAATTACACATATACTTGCAATTTATTGCAAATGGGTTTGGCAAGGATACTGGCGTGTTTTGTTGATTTTTAGATCAACTATGGCGAGATTCCCGGAGGTGAACATCTCCTGGAGAGGACAGTTGGCTCTCGATGGATAAGTTATGGCGGAATTTCTAAAAAAGGAGAGGAGCGGTGCGCATGGTAGCAGTAGCAGTAGCAGTAGCTGAAGCAGTAGTCGAAGCATTAGCCGTAGTAGTAGCAACAGTAGCAGCAGTAGCAGTAGCTGAAGCAGTAGCCGAAGCCGTAGCAGTAGCAGTAGCAGTTCGCTGATATGGTAGTCATTCGCTGATATGGAGTACTGTGGAAGTAGATCGTCCGAGGGTCGAGGGCGACCCTGAAGACGGGGAGGGATAGTGTAGCGAATGCCCCGTATAAGCCGTTGTTATGGAAAAACAAGTGTTGTTTATGAAATTGTAAAATTGTGAAATGTAAAATACTGACGTCAGTGTAGAACTAAATGTCTGTGTGTAAAGACTGCTGTAATTATAGAAGAGTAAAGCCTCTTTGTACGTAGAAACGCTACAATATTAAAACATTTTGTATGAAACATTATGGTTATTTTGACGTCCCCTGTACACTTCCGGAGTTTTAAACTAAAACTAAACGACTTAAGCATTAGTTGCGAATAAGCTACACTAGATGTCGCTATTGAGTTCAGTTTGTTCCAGTTAAGAGACATTCGCAAGGTCTTAGCATATTCTGTGATCGAGGCGTCGCCCAGTGGTAATAAACCCAGGCCTACAACTGTTGGGTTACTACTGTGAATTTTATTGTAATTTTTAGACGTGATAAATAATCTAAATAGGCAACAAAGGAACTGGAGGTAAAAAAGATAACAATAATCTAAATGGGCAACAATGAAACTGGAGGTAAAAAAGATAACATGCATTTCCATACAAACAGTTGTACTTGTTAATAAAATTTTCAAAGTTTCTTTACCTTATTTTTTGTTAAGGAGTTACATATTGTAGCGGTTTCTTATACAACAGGCTTTACTCTTCTATAATTACAACGGTCATTACACAGAGATTTAGTTCTACACTGACGTCAGTATTTTACATTTCACAATTACATAAATAACTACTTGTTTTTCCATAACAACGACCTATACGGGGCATTCGCTACACTATCCCTCCCCGTCTTCAGGGTCGCCCTCGACCCTCGGACGATCTACTTCCACAGCAGTCCATATCAGCGAATGACTACCATATCAGCGAACTGCTACTGCTACGGCTACTGCTACAGCTACTGCTACTGCAACTGCTACTGCTCCTGCTACGGCTACGGCTACCGCTACTGTTACGGCTACTGCTACCGCTGCTGCTGCTATGGTTACGGCTACTACTACTGCTACTGCTGCTACTGCTACAGCTATGGCTTTTGCCACTACTACGGCTACTGCTACTGCTAATGCTACGGTTACGGTTACTGCTATTGCTACAGCTACGGCTACTGCTACTGCTGCTACTGCTACGGTTACGGCTACTACTACTGCTATTGCTACAGCTACGGCTACTGCTACTGCTGCTACTACTGCTACTGCTACGGCTACGGCTTTTGCTACTGCTACGGCTAATGTTTCGGCTACTGCTACTGCTACTGCTACTGCTACTGCTACTGCTACCATGCACACCGCTTCCCGCTCTCCCCTTCTTCAGAGATTCCGCCTGATCCTTGCCAAATCCATTTGCAATAAATTGCAAGTATATGTGTAATTGTGTGTATGTGTATGTGTGCGATTAACTCCATTGAGCGGGTTGGACTGCAAATCCTGTACAAAAATTAATCAGCAGCGAATCGAAACCAAGCAGGCCAATCCTCTTTCTGACCATGAAAGACACCAGGGATGACCAATCCCATCCAATGCTCCAGGTAGAAGAGGGACCTGTCTCTTGAAATCCTTCAAGCAGGCCAATCCTACTTCTGACCATCAAAGACACCAGGGATGACCAATCCCATCCAATGCTCCAGGTAGAAGAGGGACCTGTCTCTTGAAATCCTCCGCTGCTCCTGCAGTTACTGAAATCCCCAGCAACTGCTTCATGGTTCCAGACGCACAACCCAGTGGTCAACCATCACCAATTCTTGTACTAAAGATGAACAGCGCCCGTCTCCCAATATGAGTTACAAATGTGAGTGTAGCACTCAAAACGGGCCACGCGCGCCAGCCGCACGCAGTCAATCCATTCGAGTGTTATCCTAAATCTAACTTAGCTGTAAGTCCTGTGGAATCTCGAGTCGCGCCAGCCGCTCAACAACTCCATGACGCCGCACAGACTGCACTTCTCGCCTCTCCGTCGCGTGCCATCGCCATCACTTCTGTACTCCATCCCAGGTCCACCAATCCTTTATCCGCTACTTCGGTTCACCAAATCCCGGACAGGCCCCCAAAATTGTAGCGGTTTCTTATACAACCAAGCTTTACTCTTCTAAAATTACAACGGTCTTTACACACAGAAATTTAGTTCTACACTGACGTCAGTATTTTACATTTCACAATTTCATAAATAACTACTTGTTTTTCCATAACAACGACCTATACGGGGCATTCGCTACAATATTAATAAATAATTGTGATTATATTCGCAGACTCCCAAGAATTCTTGTAAAAATATTCTCGGATAAAAAATTCTCAGAGTATTGTAAGTATATATGTAGTTTAGGCTAAACTAAAAATTAAATCATTTTAAAATCGATATACATATATATATATATATATATATATATATATATATATATATATATAAAGAATGTTAGGAATTTATGCTCCCAAGATTTTACAGACATACGGTCTGAAAAACATTTGTACAAGTCCGGACCATCTGATAAGCTAAGTAAGATAAATTGTAGTCGCATTAGTCATATGATTTTTTTTATCTTCGTTTATCTAATAATTATCAAGATGCCAACGTTTCGCTTTGTGCAAATGTCATTAAAAATATAATGACTATATATACCATTGAAAAGCAGTTTTACTGTATCTCCACTCTAATTTAATATAATTTATCTATTCATATCGACATTATATTTAATCATAA
Organism: Cryptocephalus primarius; assembly: GCA_963576515.1. Lineage (NCBI taxonomy): Eukaryota > Metazoa > Arthropoda > Insecta > Coleoptera > Chrysomelidae > Cryptocephalus > Cryptocephalus primarius. The sequence goes on from OY754937.1 coordinate 2,975,651, forward strand.
GAAAGGCAGGGTCTCATTATTGGGTGCTGTACGTTACTGAAAACATAATCAGTTGTAAAAAACCGATTGTAGTTACATTGTTGATGTACTGAGCTACTTACTGCTTATGCTACGACCTACTCCTATTGATTTGCTGCATTTTGCTCATATTGATTCGTTTGAACTAGCCGCCTAAAAAATTAAGCGAGTCAAAAATACGAATAGTAAAACCAACAAGGTGTTCCCCATTGCCATTGTCAGATAGTCTTAATATCATAACATTTCTAGAATTGGCGAATTCGCTTAAATGTACGCCAAAGATTTGATTTAAAATCCTGCAACTCGTAACGTTTCTCGAAATGAAATGTTTAGCATATGGGAAAACGGAGAAAAGACAAAAAAGGAGAGTAGGAGAAACATTTTTTCTTTTCTGTGAAAAATGTTTTATTTAATTTACCATTCACAATTTATCAACCCTTTTATTATATATTCAGAGTACATAAACTTATCTAGTTAAAGCTGTTACTTATCTGTACAATAAATTTAACTCTGTCTGCAACGACAATATGCCAACCTTCGGGATTTGTGTGCTTTTACAATGTGTCATAATCCGACTTTATAAGGTATAGTTTTGCTTTAACTTGAAGTAAAGTTACAACCTCAAAGAGGCTTTGACTTTACTTACTAAGCGACAATGCTATTCTCGTTCTTGTTGCTAACAAAGAACTGATTTCACCGACCCTGAATTGGTTCCGAATTAATACATCGGTTGTTGGAACAAAATGGTAACTAGTTTTGGGATCACTTCAACATTTGTTGGAACAGCAAATTACTCTTGCGCACGCTTAGTCTGATTTAGAACTGATTCAGGTACTCTTTGGAACAAACCTATAATTCTAATTTTCTACATGTTTTGTTATCCACAAACTAATTTGTGCTCAAGAAATGAGTTTATAATCTTAATTGGCTAGGACTATAATGAATTTTGCCTTAGGTTCATTCGTAGGGCAGTTAGGAACGATTTTGGAACAGTTATGGGAAGCGAGGTCTTTTTTCATGTCTGGTATAGTTTCAAAAAAAATCAAGTTAGAATTGAATGTTAGTGGTTTTACGACTGGATTTTTTCGGCCTCTAAAACTTTGCATAATTGTTTTATGCATTATGATTATATATCAATATATTACCATACGAAAATGTTGATGTAATTGGGGTAAATAGTGTCAGTGGCAAAATAATTAATTTCATTTCAGAATTGTCACTTTCCGTAATAAAGCCTGAAATATAATTAGTATATTTGAAATATTATAAAAATTTTGCAATATGTTGAAACTTCTAAGGAGTTACCTCTGATATTTATTTCAACTTCTGAATGTAATGATTTGTTCCACCTTAAAAAACCATCTTCGATATCGCGCTCATTAATTATCAGATTGTCTGTAAACTTTACTTTAGACTCTTTACAAGCCTATAACAAAATTGCAGAGTTCATTGAAAAGGCGATGAAATTTATTTTAACGCACCAGTTTGATCCACCAGGAGTGCTCATGAGAATGCCGTCCGGTGCGGATGTGTCAGCAATGCTGCGATAATTTTATTGTTAACTTAAAGTCATTGTGCTTCTATTTAAGACTCTTGGCAAAAAATTATAGCCGATAGTGTCAATCTATTCTGGTTCTGCGGTGCATGTAAAGATGGTTGGACAGTTCAAGGGAAAACGGACAACTCAAATACAATCAATGAAATGTGTCTACTTCTACAAAAAGGAGATCGAGTTTTAATAAATAGGGAAAGGCCCTTACAGCGAGCCAACTAGAGGAACTAAAATACTCCCATAATTTGCAAAAATTTGTGATCGAGAGGTACCTACGAGAAGCAGGCAACTGACAGAATAAATGTGTCTACGGCAGGCGGAAAAATGCAAACATTTAGCGAAGCTACAAAAAAGCAAGTAAACACAACGTCTCCTATTTTACTAATAAATTCAAAAGATAATTCGGTGAAGAATGGTGATGTGTTGCGTGAAGATATTAGCTTAGTTAATCCAAGCAGTATTAACGCCCGCGTCAGTGGCGCTAAGAAGATACGAGGAGGTATCGCAATACACTGTGATACTAAAGAAGCATTTGGTAACTTAAAAACTATCCCAGAGAAGAAACTGCGGTCTAAATATCAGATCAATGAAGCTAAAAAGCTTAATCTACGTCTCATAATACAAAATGTTAATATTGGATCTTTCAGTACAGATGATGATATTCTGGATAGCATTTTGGCGCCAAACGATCGTGCAAATTTTGATAAATCAAATCTTAAAATGGCTACAAAGCTTAAATACCTGGATAACAGCAGTATAATCATATTCAGGTTAACCGATGTTATAAGTGTCACTCCTTTGGTCATTATGTGAAAGATTGTAAATCGGAAGCAGCATGCCCCAAATTCTCTCATGCACATAGCTTGAATTAATGTAAATCTGACGCCTTATGTTGCGTAAATTGTAGGAAGTTTATTGCATCCTGTAAAATTACTTATGCATTCGATCACGCTGCCTCTGACGCAACTTGCCCTGTGTTTCTAAATTATTGCAACAAATTAAAAGGTAGATTAATCATAGATATTAGGCAACTCAAGAATCTTAAAATTGGTCACAGAAACTGTCGATCTTTGACTAGTAGATTTATGTATCCCAAAATTTGAATTAGTAAGGAACGACGTTGGATGATATACTTTAAATCTTTTTTCTCTGCCAACATTATCTCAATTAACGTGGATACCATAAATGAATCATCATTCATTTTTGGTCATCATTATTATCATTTTGGCCATCATCATTTTGGATCATATTTGGATCAATATAATGTTCAAGAGTATCAACTTAGTTATAGGTACTATTTAAAGATCCCCTGATTATAGTCGTAATTCTTTTGTTGACTTCCTAGATAACAGGATTTTTCTCATGTAATGCTTCATTCTGAAAATATTTTTGTTCTTGGTGACATTAACCTCGGTCAAACTTATGACAATGCGATTGGTCGATGTATAAGCACTTATGGTTTTCGGCAGATTATAGTCCTCACTATTCGTGTCACATCAACTGCGCAAAAAGTTATCGATGTGATTTTCAATAATAGGGCTGAGTATTTGTTGGATAGTGGAATATTTGAGCAAGTTGCTGATCAAGAAGGCGTGTATTGTGAGGTTATGGTCACATACCTCGACCTCAGTCTAAAATCGTAACTTATCGTGACTTTAAGAATATTCAGCTCGGCAGCTTCTACGAAGACCTAACCAATTATCCATGGGCAACATATTAAGTACTAACGATATTGATCAAAAAATTAATCTGCTTAATTTATGTCAATCTTTTGTTTAATAAACAGCTCCACTCATGACATCTAGAATTACTAAACGGTTTGCCCCGTGGCTAACAAACATCAAAGATATGAAAACTAGAAATCATGCTTGAAGCAAATATAAACCGACTGGAGCAAGAAACGACTACAATTATTATCAAGGCTTACGCAATCTGACCATAGGTGCAATCAGAAGGGAGGAAGCTGCCTATTTGAAGTTTATATCTTTTAAACCCAATAAAAGTTTGCTGTGGAAAAGTTTAGCTCACCTGAATATGGAGAAAGAGGTAACAGTTGATATTTTCGAAAGTTTAAAGACACAACAAAAATCGGTACTTTTCCTCCGTTTTCAGCGTCAAAAATTGTTCTCAAAATGAGTGCAACGTATATAAAAGTGGAAGGTACCATGTGAATTTGTCATACTCATTTCAACTGACTACGATTGAGGAAATTAAGAACATCATCTTGAATCTAAAATCAAATGCTACTGGCATCAATGGCATTTCCGCCATGATGTTAAAATACTGTCTGCCGACCATTGCACCTTACGTAACCCATATTGTAGTCGGTTACTTTTCTAAAATATGGGAACAATCGCTAGTGCGCCCTCTTCTGAAGAATAGTATTGTTAACTATTTTTCGGACTTGTGACCCATAAGTATTCTGTCGTGTTTGTCGACGGCATTGGAACGGCATATTTACGGTCAGCTATATACATATGTTGTTGAACACAATATTATTACGGATAAACAGTCTGGGTTTCGTAAGGGCTTCAATACGACGACCTTGTTGCTAAATATTACTGAGGACATTTTTAGATCTTTCAATAACAGCGAAATAACCACACTCACACTTCTAGACTTCTCCAAAGCCTTTGACATTTTAGACCACAAACTTCTCACTGAAAAGTTTATATTGAATGCGACGAGATCGTGGTGCAGTCCTTTGATTCCTATTTGAATAAAAGAGCAAGTGCAAGTAGCAAGTGGTACTGGATCAAACGACCAGTGAACCTGTGGAGGTAACATCTGGTGTGCCTCAGGGCTCCATTTTGGGACCACTGCTATTTCTTATCTATCCCTTTGACATGCATACACACGTAAAGAACTGAACCTTGCAGGCCTTTGCAGATGATACTCATCTTTTCCTCTCATTTTCTCCTAAGCACGTTGATGTAGCTTCGTCACTTTTAAATCAGTACGTACAAGCTCTAGCATATTATTCCTCGAAGCATAATCTTAAGCTAAATCTTGTTAAATGTAAAATTATATCCATGTGTTTACCTTCATCCCATCAGCTCGTTGCAACTGGCCTACAGCTTAGCATGGAAGGAGTTTAGCTAGGAACTGTAAAGTCTGCCCGTAACTTAGGAATGATTTTCGACTGTTGGTTGAGATTGGAGAAATATATATCGCTTTAATTAAAAAAAATTGTATTCGGCGGCTTGTTGCACTGCCACAGGGATATATTAAATAGGAAACTTCGTGTCGTTCTGACAGAAACATTAGTACTACCCTTAATACGGCGTAACTATCTGCTATCCTTGCTTAGATAGTGTTGAGAAAAAAATATTACAAAAGTTACGCCACTCTTGCTGTCGCTTTATTTTTGGTCTACGAAAATACGATCAAGAGTGCTAGGATTAATCAACTAAAGTGGTTAAAAATTAAAAATCTTCATAAGTAGCATCTGTTATTAACAATATACAAGGTGCTCAAATCCTCCAATCCTACTTATCTAAGAGCCAAGCTAATCTTTAGGAAAGATGTTCGAAAGGTCAATTTAAGGGACAGTGGTTTGCTGGAGTTGCCAAAATATCGCGTGTCATTGTTTCCGAGGTCCTTTTCCTACAATGATGTATTGTTATATAACAATCTACCTACTGAACACAAATCACTACCTCCAAGGCAAAATCGAGCTGCTGTAAAACGTTATTTTCTGTCACAGTAGTAACTACTAATCAACTGAATAAATTGGTAGTATCAACAATGCAAATTGAAATCGGTGTCATAATCCTAAAACTTATTCTTTTACATTAAATTGTGTAGAGGTATTTAAGGTTAAGTGGAGTATCAATTTTGCTAGGCTTAGAATAAAGACATTTTTTATTATTATTATCCTAACTGTAAATACTGGCTAAAACTCCAAGATTTATAGTGGTTTTCGAAGTGGTAGCCATCGCCACCGAGCAAAAGTGTCTAGAGATACTTAACTATTGGCTATTTATCGCAACTTGTTTATGGCCAACGTAATCTGTCAAAATATACTTGGTACGATTGACCACTTACCGGCAAGTAACACTGGTCCGAATATGTCTAGGTATTTAACAATATATTGTCATTATATTTTAAGCAGTGTATAGGGCCATTTTTTAAACAATGACATAAATCCTGTTTACTTTTCTATTCTATTCTATTGGCCATGACTTACAATGAAGTTTTTCTTAGTTTCATTAGTAAGCTAGTAGGGAACTAAATAATATGCGCATTAAACAGTTGTCGATTTTTTGACAATTCATCTACATGCGATAATTCGGTTTTTTTAGTTGTCTTTGCCGGGTTTTTATTAGGTCTGTTCCAGAAAGTAGTAAATCACGTTACAAGCATGCCATTTCTATTAACATAAAATTATAATGTAAACCACCCCGAAACAACTACTCATATAGCTAATACCACTGAAGGCATTGGACTATACGGAATGATTTATATTTAAGGTTCTCAGCTATACGGTCTAAAGTGAAACAACATTAAACATCATCCTTTCCCAATGTTCGGAGGTCCTTCCAGTCCCAATTGGTCCAGTTGAAAAAAAGCAATGAAAGTTATCAGCCATGTTAACAAGATACAAAGGCGAGAAACCGCTTTCATAGGCGTGCTATATTTAAAGAAATGTAAAAGATTGTTACTCACCTTGCCAACGAAATTTTATCACGAAATCCCAAATTTGTGCCTCATTTGTTTCTGTAGCATTATTTGTATTGTGTATAATGTCTATATTATTGCCATTATGAATTTCCTCCACGTCGAAAGGCCAAAAAGCCTTTTTAAAATAATAATTGCGACTTAGCTTACGCCAATGAATTCTAATGATGACTGAAAATCAGCACGTGCTCGACGCTCGAATTTAATGGCGGTAGTGGATCTGTCTAATTCTCGATACTAATAGGCATTTCATATATACGCATGTATTGCAGCGACTAACAACATTTCTCCGCGCCCAATGTACAGGGCAAGGTTAAAGAGTACGTTACATGAATATTCTGCTTTTGTATAGGGTAAAAACGTATTTTTTGAATGCGCTCGGTATAAAGTCGGTAGTTTTTTTGATTTTTAACTAGACCAACTCTTACTGGATTAAGTATACTACGTTAGTTTAATTGAAAAAATACTCCACGCGATATCGAGAATTCTAGATTCGAGTCCTGGTTAAAACCTTTTTCCTTAAAAATCGGTGTCCTACATATCATTTCTAGTCACATCCTGTTTTTCATTGCGACTAGAAGTAACATATTCGGAACATCTTATCCTGCTTTCTGGAGCAAATCGAACAAATCAAGACACATTATATTTGCTTGCCACTAATCTACAGTATTACTGTACTAAATGAGATACAAATACACAAAATAGCAAATAGAAAACAAAGAAAACATACGGCTAAAGTAAAAATGCACACCCTAACGTCCAATAATCGGATGTATCATTGGGTTCTGGGTATACAATACTTTCTGAAAAAAATGACGCGTCCGTCACTGGAACACAGTCACATGTAAAATTTTCGATTCTTTATCGAATAGGTATAAATTGCGCCAATTCGTTACTCTGTATAGCTTTGTGAAATCTCGTTCAATAATCTTATTAAGAAAGGAATACTTGCACCTATATGGCAAAGGGTTTCTTTATGTAGCTTTCTTCAATAGCCTCGTTTCTTAATGAAAGTAATAATTTTATGAGTCTTGTCTTGTTTGTGTCATATTTACATAATCTGCGGATATCCATCTCGTCAATTGAAATCCTTTCGTCTTCTTTCTGCAGGGCAGTTCTTGCCTGGTATGCAATGAGTGCACGCACGAAAAAAAATATTTGAGAACGTCGATGTGCCATGAATGGCAGTCAGACTTGGCAGTCACTTCAATTGAAAATAAAATTTGTGAAGTCATTGATCACAGTGAAATGATCAATGGGCTTGCATCTGTGAAAGCAAGACGTGTTGTGTTGTAATAAAAAATTGTTATTTGAATATTTTCCACTTAAATGTATATTTGATAGGTTTTTTCGTGTTGGAGGTATTTATCTTTTGTAATTGTTTTCTGTCATATTGCAATGACATTTTTCCCTTTATTTGATATTGAAAATAAACTTTTTTCAAGCGTCCATCGTTTAATTTTTTTTATTAATCGTATCATAATAATATTTTTGATGTAAATATCTTAGAATCATAACATAGTCCAAAAGTTCCTACGTGAAAGCGCTTGCCACCCTAGAAACGACACTGGCTTTATGGATGTGTCCTTCAACTACTTTTCTCTTATCTTCTATACTTGGTTGGATAAATTTTGTTGACTCCATCACTTCAAACAGTAGAACTTTAGATGTTATCTTCTCTCTTGAATTTCAGAAATGGTTCCGTATTGTGTATGGGTGTAATAAGTATGTGAGAGAAATTATATTCTCGACTTTTGTTGGATGGTGTTTATATGGCTTTTAAGTTGTTCTACTTTCTTTTCATATACCTTATATACTTCAGCATTAATCGCTTTTCTATACTGATCATATCTTCTTTCATTTGTTGCGTACTATCTTTACATACATCCGCTACCTAGCCGTATGTTTTCTTGGTGCTTTGAGTAATCTTCTTTGAACTTATCAAATTCTGTTTACATATTTGCTGCTTCTTATTTAAGTGTTGGTATATTCATTAGTGTATTAATTTATTAATGACAAAGAAATGGAGTGTGTCCTGATTGTGTAATTAAGCACCTTACATCATTGACTGTAAATTCCAAATAATACTTTTCAGGTCCATTCAAATAATCGGGTTTCTTCAAAAACGCAGAGGTTCTTACATTTTTAGAACATTTCACTCATTTCTAATGGTGATAAATATGTACAAGTCGACCCTGTTTTACATTCTACCTTTTTCCTCAAACTAAGATAACATTTTTAACGTGCTTCTGGGTTGTTTTTGTTTAATTGTAGCAGTAACTACACATTTTTATTCACTAATTATCCAACAAATCATGAATCAGATTTGACTGTTTAATTATATGCACTTTAATGTCTTATTATCCAGAAATCAAATTTCAAACTGTGGATTTTTACTAAGAATTTATTGAAATTATTCCAGACATCATGTATATTACTGGCTGACGTTTTCTTCATTTCTTATGCTCTCTTCCTTACTTCGTTTTTCCTGTATTTTCTTACAAGTGGCTTCTCATAATTACGTGAGTTTAATGGAAATAATCGAATTCTATTTTAACCCTGATTCTGTGACAAAACAAAACAATAAAAATACAATACTCGGGCAAAAGTTTAGGCAGGAAGTGTTTCAGTTTTGGAGGGTATGGTATGATACGGTATGAACATTTTAAAGAGCTTAAAATACAAAAGAAAATTCAATATGTTTTTATAAGAAAACATATTGAACAGACTAGCCAACGGTTTCAAGAATAATTATCTCTACATGGTTTCTACCATATTAAATGGTTGAGTGTGAACATAGAAATTTTTCAAAACACAAAAATCCATTAATGGTAAACACTTTCAGGCTACTTCCAACAGGCCAAAGTTTCATTTTAATTTTTCCATATGCTTCTTAATCTTTTTTAGAATTATACAAAATCTAAATCACGAATGTGACGTATTGTACTATTTAATTGCGTAATTTTGTAATCTTAGAATAATTATCCGCTCATATGTAACGAAATGTTACATTGATCGGTCAGTTTGCAACAGTATAAAAATGTCAGGATTCGGAACAAACGAGCAAATGTTTAAAATTCAGGGAGAAAAGAGTTAAATTAATCCATTATGTTGAATTAATACAACGTATTTCGTTTAAAATTTGTGTGTTTTTCACCATCTACGATAGGTAAACAATATTTTTTTTGGCAAGCTTTGTTCATTATGTGTTTCACATTTTCCTTTTTTTTTCTATTCTGTTAATGAATTCTGATTATCCGAATTTTTGATTATTCGAATCACCCCATACATTAGTTCAAATAATCGATACTTTACTCTCTGACACTTTGACAAAATTGATATATCAAACCAGCAAGTATGGCTTCAAATTTTGAAGTAATTTAAAATCATTTTTACCTATTAAAACAACTAAGGCTTCTGGTAACATCTGGTAGAAAAAAAAAACATCAAGGATTCAAAATTTAACTCCAAAATTGATTAACTCCATTTGAATGATAAAGAAATATTTGGATAGCATTTCTTGTCCATATTTAAATGAATTTCTTAAAACTCGCTGGTCGAAGAGAGTAATTGTATAATTATATAATTATTTGATACCTCATATTTTTTATTTTATATGGAGGGGAATAATAATGATATATGAGGGAAAAATAGAAATTCTATGCTGTAGAAGCATGTTAGATGTAATATATGGTTGTATTTCTATTTCAATTAATATATATCTATAGAATGGTTCCAATGACCCTTACAATTTCGTGTGCCAAGCGCCCACCGTTCACTTGTTTTTTGTTGTATCTGCAGAGTTACCTTCATCACTGGATTTGGAACTAGAGAACACAATTGCATATTTACTAAATGTTAATTTTCAAATAATGCTGAATCACATTGTAAAACCAAACTCCAAAATGGCCGACGTTGCGGTACTACATAGTGATTAATAAACTATTACAATGTACGATTCCGAGTGTCTCCACCGGCGTCGGTCGAGACGACCTGTTGTCTTTCGTAGCCTTGACGCGCTCAGCTGTTCGACGCGCAATACGCACGCGCGCCCTTCCCCCTCGACCATACGCTTCGTCGGTAAAAATGAGATCAGCTGAGCGCGACTGTATCGCCTCTAGCGTTCTTCGCCCGCATTAAAATAATAATCGCGAATTGTGGCCGCGCGTGTGTTGATCTATACGTTCAGCTAAAATAAAATTCAATTCAATAGTACACACACAACTAATGAGGCGAACGGAAGAGGTGTTTGCGGCACGGCGCGGTTGAGGTCGCGCGACTCGCAGAACACGTGTTCGAGGACTCTCCGTGTTTTCCGTGTGTGAGTGAGTGTGTGCGCGAGAGATAAAATAAGCTGGAAATTTTCCCGTCTTCGTGGTAAAGGACAAGAGTGATCCGGTGCATCGCAAGTGCGGATATCTGCTCCGGGTACTTTTCTTTCGATAAGATTAAGAACACGCGCTGGTGTGCGTGTGCTCATCTCTTTCTCGCCGTGCATGTGTATGTTTTCTACTTGCTCGAGTGTGTTTGTGTGTTCTTTCGGGAATTTGGAGTTTCCCCTACGTATTATGCGTGTTTCCTCGCCGCCGGCCAAATAACGTCAAAGGTAAACCTCACCATTTACCTCGTAACCTGCCTTTTACTTACCCACTATCTAGACACCCTTACCTACATACCTGTTCTCGTATTGTTGTAAGATGTTATTGTTAATGAGTTTGTGGTATTTTAATTTTACTTCACACCTATCACACCGTAATTGATACTTTTTATTCCATCGTTTACTTTTTATCGACATGTTTGCTCGGGTATACTCAAACATTTTGAGGTTAAGTGTCAATAGATAAACATTATGGTCTTATATCAGTCTGTTACAGTTTTCTGCGGCAACATCGCATGTAATTTGTTCGGAAATGATCAAAGCTATTATCGTGCAAAAATTGGGTGAGGCGTTATCAGAAACTTAAACTTTTTTGAGGTTATGTATCGATCGTAGTTTGTAAATGTTTGCGACAGTCTCGTCTAGATAGCTTTTAAGTCTGAGATAAATTTTCAGTTAAAACTTGGGTAAGCGTTATGACATGAAACTTAAAAATCCAACTAGAAGATAAACCTGTATTTACTTGTGACTTAAGTTAAGAATTACTCCATAACTTCAAAATAACGAACATAAACTAAATATATTACAGCTTTTTTGAACTTATGTACTAAGGTAAATGGTATTGTTTCTAACTTAAGGCAAGAAACTAAAGAAAATAAAGGGTTATTTTAACTCATGCTTTTAGAGTGGTGACTTTAAACTTACAATCACTTACTAAAGTGAATAAATGTAACTGGTTCTTTATGGTTTAGGTAAATAGTTAACGTCAATTTGTGACCACAAAGTGAAGATACTATATAGCCTTGAATTAAGAGTTATGATTTCAAACGTACAGCCACAAACTAAAGAGGTTAAGTTTTAGCCTTTACTTATGGCTTATGTTAAGGATTATTTTATATTAAAATCTGACTAAAAAATTATGTACGCTTTACTGGTAATAATGTGCTTTAAAAAACTTCCAGAACAGTTCAGTGGGATTCAGAAGTTCAGAAGAATTCGGTGGGATGGAATTTGCAACATATTTTAATATAGCTACCCTTTACATGTAACAATGTTCTTTTAAATGCTTGAAAATAATGAAAGAATTAATATTGAATAAGATGGAATTTATAATATATTTCAACATATGGTGTCATACATTTCATGATGGGGTGATTTTAAAAAGTAGAAAAAAGACCAGATTTAAAATGTGAGTAGTTAGGATATAGATTTTTGCTGCAGTTAGTAGTAATTAGACTTCAGATTAAATGATGTATAAAATGTAAAGACGCGTTCTTATAGGGAACGGTGTCATTTTAAACGCTTAAATCGTGAAAGTTGCTGCGTTAAAACTGCATGCTAATTCTAAAATTCGCAAAATTCTAAAATTTTCTTTTTAATTAGTTGTAAGTTAAAAGTTATGATTTTACACGTAAAATGTAAAGAATGTATCCATTTACAACCATATGTAATCAATATCTAACCCTGTCATCTTAACGTCTCGAAAATGCTATAAGTTACTGTGCTAAAATTGAATGGAATATCATTTATACTATATTTTGACATCCGGTGTCATACATGTACTGACTGAGTGAATAACTAGAAAAGGTCATACCAATAATTTTTAAAATGCGATTAGTTAGATTATTTTTTAATTAATGTTATTAATATCAAAACTTATAAAGTTAAATCTTAGAATAAACATAATATGTAGTACCCTTTACCCGTAAATGTGTGATTTTTAATGGTAGAAAAAGCTGAAAGTTACTGTTCCAAAATTCAATAGTCATTGAATGTCATTAATATAAGGCTGTAGATTTTTCCTAAGTGTGATGATAAATTGATTCAAAAAAAAGAGTTCCAAACGGACAATTTTTGAAGCGTGGGGCCTTGAACATTTTTTTTCAATTAGATTTTTTAAAGGCTTATTGTAACAAAGATACAAAAAGGAACTAGAAAAAGAACTGAATTTATTAATTAAATCATTCTTTGATGCCTTTACTTTTCCAAATATTTCAGAATAATTTTTATATTCTCAAGTTTAGAGAATATGCGATTGTGTAATTTCACTAGTATGTGTCATACTGAGTACTTGAGGTGTATTCACAGAATAAAATCAAAAATGTTTGAGTCAAATGACCTAGGTCGACATTTATGTGGTTCAATCCTCGTACTAGTGCCACAAAAGTTGACTATACCACTCCAACAGTATACCAAATGGAGAGAAAGATTTTATTGAATTATTTCCAGTAATACCGGTACATAAATTACAGAAAACTGGTCTTCATTTAGTGAATAACTAACGAACGTTATGAAAAGTTGTTATTGTGTTATTTGAAACGTTGTGTCTTGTGAAAACAATTTCTCATTTAGCAAAATTCTCCAAGCAATTTCATTTCGAGTGTTTATATTTCCTAAGATCTTTCTAGTATTGGTTTCTGGATAACCCATTTTATTTCATATGCAGACTGGATAAAAATCCCATCACGAGGGTGCTGAGTTATTATTTTGAAGGAATTGATTAAATAAATTTTAGTTAGATCTATTTTAACATGTTTCAAACCAAACTTAAATTCATTCTAGCTAATTAAATGCTGGAATTTGGTACACTCAGAGAAAAATCGTTGTAAAATAAAAAAAAATAAAAACCGTAATGATTCAAAGGGAAGTCCAATATGTTTTGAGATCCTTCATTGACATTTTTTATTAAATCAAAAAGACGCATTTTTGAAACCAATGGAAATAATTCCTTTTGATTTAAAATTGGACCTTATAAAATATCAAGACCAATTAAGTGAAACATTTAACAAACACAATCATTTGAATTAATAAATGTACATATATGTTTTGTTAAAAAACGTTTTCATTTCATGTTTGTCTTTTTTTTTTTTCATGAAGTACTTTATTTAATTTAAATGGACATTGAAATAAATTAAAATGTTGACATAACTGAATTATTCAAATAAGTTACTTGAAACGTGCGTTGTACTACTTTTGATGTAACAAAAGTATCTAATGTTTTTAAATGAAGTTCAAGTTAATTCATACAGTTCCTTTTGATTCATAGTGTACTTTTTCAGGAGAGGATTTTTTTAATAAAAAGGCAAAATTGCGCACAAAAATGTATACTCGTACTGTTATTCATACGAATAACTACTGTTATTCATAAGATTACTCATAAACGCTAGTTACAATTAAAAGGTATTTTAACCTAAAATACATTTAGAATGTGTTACACTGAGAAGTATATAGTGTTTTAATAAACACAGACTTAACGTATTTTAAGTTAAAATTTATTTTAAAGTTAAAAGTGTTTATGAATAATAGGAACTCGAAATGCTTTCAATGTTGAGAAAAGGACTAATTAATTCAGGAAGTATGAGATTTGTAGTAAATATACATTTTAAATATTTTAAAGTGGTTCGAAGATTAATATTACAGAGACTTTAAGTAACCAGTAAAAGATGATATGGTTGATGAGGGTTAATCAAATTCATAAGAAGCACATGGATATTCTAGTCATAAGACTTGAAAGAGTTTATAATATGAGTCATGCCTAAAGGTATATTTATCAAAATATACAAAACAGTCAGTAATTTGATCAGGGCTTACTCCTACATCCAGAATCTAAGGTTGTAATTGTAAACTGCATTCAAAGTCATTAATTGTTGGATTTCTTGGGCATCTTTTGTGCTCACTTTACGTTTGTTGCTTCCATAGTCTACAGAGAACCTTCCAGTGGGCAGTATTACAGCGTTCAACAATATGGTTAAAATATAATATTCAGCATCTAAAATATTAGTAAATTTAATAATTCATTGCATACGCATCAACCACTTCTATATATATGTTAACATTTTAGCGAGAAAACAAGCCATGACGTGGCAAACGCATGTGCGAGTAGATGAAATTTCTGCTCCAATTTTTGAAGCCAGGGTTATAGTAAGCCGTACCTGCATTTACCTACGCTTCGTTTTGTAGTTAAACATATATATTTGCTCATATGGTGATTAAACCCAAACCGAATGTTCAGAAGTAAGTAGTTCACATATACTTGCATCCGAGTCACAAAATGTTTTCTATACCTCCCTCATGATTTCACTTGTGGAAGTATGGAACTATATAATTTACTGGAATACCTACTTGTTTCCGTTTTGTTATTAATGGATAAAAACATCTGTCTACAAGATTTGATATTTGTATCCTTCATGTAAAATGGTTTAGTATTGGATTTGAACTGTCCCCATTTTTCATAACGCAGATTACCTTTTTTGGGTAGTAGAATGTCAAAATTGACATGTACCTAAAAATTATTTTTGTTAATATTGTGTTAAGTCTTTTATTGAACTTACCAAATTTTTAGAATTAGAGTGACTGTAAAGAGGCTGTTCCTTCAAAAATTGGTTCAAATTTTACTTATCTGATTTGTCTAATTCATATTGCCTGAGAACGAAAGTCTGTCCCCATCTCTCTTTTACATCATCCTAATTTGTAAAATCCTTTCGAAGGGATGTTATCAATGCATTTAAAATATCGGTATCAAATTCTTGGTCGTCCCTTGCACTCGCTGCAAAACCCGTTCTTGAATATCCGCTTTTTTAAATTTTTGTACGGGAATTTATAAATTTATTATGAAGTCGTCCGCCTGGATTTTTGCGCTTTCACCCAGAATAAAATTAATAGTCCTAAAAAGCATTATAATTTAAGTATGTCTACCAGCTTTAGACTATAAATTAATTGTAAATACCGAAAAGTTTTTCTCAACAGGAAAAATCGACTGAGTTGGAGTTAATATGAGAGGATAATCTTTTACTAAAAGGTATTGTCCATTATATTGACTCTCTTCCAGAATTATTGCAATACGGTCATCACGGTAAAGTTTATCTAGTAACTTATGGGATTTATAATAACTGAAGAATCGTTTTTCCTTTAATTGATTCCTTAATGTCGGATCATCCTTAAAATAAATAAATTTTGTGTACATATTTTACATCAATTGCTCCATTTAAAATTCTTACTTCCTCCATTTAAAATTGTACTTACAGATTAATATTGATTATTAATAAAAATACATCCTAGAAAAATGGCATTGGCACGTCCTCATTGGATAATGTCGATCAACAAATCTAAAAGACCACACTGAAAGTGTATTGGTCAGTATAAACCAAAATGTTTGATGAAATTATAATAAAAACACAAATTGTTTGTCGCTATTAGCATGTCCATGAGATTCGACTTACTACCCTTTGATTTTACCACCAGTTCACGGAAAGCCAGTTGATAAGTCGACCAACATACTTTGTCGATTGACACAGTCGATTGCCTCCCTCGTCCACACGAATTAAATATTATCGATCGATATCGACCCGGTGAGGACGCGTGCTATTACATTTTACCCAATTCTGACAATTCCCCTTAACCGTCAGCGAACGCAACATTAATTTATTTGCTCCTCGAGTCGAGATTTAATACTCCTTTTGTTCGTTAAATGGAAACACCTACCGATCTATAATAATACTTACCTATAGAAACGTTTAAAAAAATTCACTTACCTAAAACATCAAATGATTAGGTAAGTAATCTGTGTCCTGCGCACCCTTTCACGACGCCAGCGAAATGCGAAATGGGGGTATCATCGCTATTGGCAGTACCCCCACCGAAAACGCAGCGACCATGACGTTAGAAAATACACCCGACTTGCCGATTCCTACCGACTAGCTACGAATCCGTAAATGTGGATTTAAAAGTCCTAATAAAATATTATCAATCACCTTTAATTTATAACACTTTCCTTTCAAAATAGAACGTATTTTAATTATTACACTATCTCAGCTAATACATGTTTAAATCATGAGTGAGTATTCAAAAAGAAATTCATTGATATAAAACTGCTTGTGATTTAAAATATCTTACATAACGATTAATAAAGGTGTTACTATTAATTTTTAACTAATCCTTTTGAAATGATAAGTTTTAATGCATTGAATTTAAAACATATATTTGAATTATAACGTTTTCACATGCTTTTTACAAGATGATATTTCTCTGAGTGTAGGGCAATTGGAAACTAGTCATTTTATTGGCTAGAAATAGTTAAAGCTAGTTTCAGATGAAAACTCTGACATATATAATTTGAAATGAAATTTATGTTGATTATACCACAGTTTCTCCACTTTTTTGCTCAGGAGCCCTTTACTGTCCTCTTCTGAATATACATACTTCCGTCATTTCTTCCGATCTTTTGTCAATTGATATCAGTTTCTGCTTGCTACTCCCCATGGAAATCTCCATAATCTCATGATTATGGGAATATCGATCAACAGTTCTCTTCAGTCTTGGACTCCATTGCTGGATATCATTTGGCCATTTAGTGTCATGTAGTCACGCATTTCATATCACCTTCCACTTCAGTTCGTATTGTGCCATTTCGTGTATGATCCTCACAAAACATTAATTTTTCTATGGCACCTTCAGTATGGAGGTTGTTGGCAGGTCCATTTGTCACTAACCCATGTTTTTACTGGCAAGCATCAAGGGTTGAAAACTTTAGCATTTAATATTGAGAATTTAGGACTGTCTAGTGTCTGGATCTTTTGAGTTTTTCTGTTGAGTTCAGCGTCCTTATATTATTCTATTGATTTTATTAGACCTACCTGATCTGAATGTGTTTTCAAACTTGAGAGAATGTACTATAACTCTGAAATATGTGTCTATATGTTCCCAGTCAATTCCTTGGAAGTCGTTTTCTGGTGTTAAATAAACAACTCTCTGAAGGTTTGGTCATTCTGTTTTATTTCTTCTTGCAGAAAAGTTGCCTTACCAGTTATTACGGCTTCTTAGATGTTTACTTTACTGTGACGTTTTCCTATATTTATTTCTAGAGATTTCTGCATCATCACTCTTTAGTTTTCGAATTATTCGAAATGCGGTCCACAGTTCCGTAGAATCAAAGGTTTTATTGAATAAATGCCAAATGTAGTTTAGATATTCTGAATCGCCCATCTCTTGGTTATCCTGTACGCTATTACAGTGTAATCAATCTGAGGTGTCATATTGTGCAATCTTTGAATGACAGTATTTAATCTTTATGACAGCGATATAGCAAATTATATGATTGTACCTACGTACTCTACGTACTGGAATCTTACGGATGGAGAATAAAAATCTATCAGGATGTAAAAAAGGTATGAATGTATACATTTTTTATAGTTCTATCATCGAAAATATTTTAAGGTTATGTGTAAGGTTTCATTAAACCTTACATTGCTTACGTCAACTCAATAGGAAATTATTTCAAGAATTAATAATTGGTTGTTAATTATGTCTTACCTTTATTGTATTGACATATTTGTCAGCTTATCTATTTACCTAAAAGGATCTTTTGGAATTATTACATCATTTTAAGATTGTTAGGTCTGTTTTAGCAGAAGCCATAAACATGATTTAGCCAATGGAATGTAAACAATTAAATCACGCGACCTGGCAGAAATAAAACAAAATTGAATAAACAATTCAATAAAAAAATGAAAAAAATTCAATTCGAACTAATAATTCAGTAAATTAAATATGTTCATTATTACATACTGCTGAATCTTACTACTATTAAGGTTAAAGCTAGACCGACACGATGCAATTTTTCGGGAAAAGAAAAAGAAAAAAAAGGCATGGGGAGAGACAGGGAAAAGGGGTTACAAGGGAAAATTGCTGTACATTTCACTGAATAAAACGTATGCTCATTTTGTTGCATCTTTTCTCGAAGAATTTGCAGGCCTGCCAATGAACAACTATCATTTTGTTACGTCGGCCAAAGCTTCGGCGCTTTGACGTTGTCGGCCTGTCAAAGTGGAAGAAAGGTTATGAGTACGATCAAATAAAAACAAACCGTGGTTTTTGATAGTTATTGTTTCGCGATCCTTCTTTTCGAGGGGGGCGGAAATTTATATGTTTGCCATCCAACATATATAATAGCCAACAAAATACCCTTGCGATTTTCCACCATGTCTACGAACTCGCATAAAAATACCCACAGAACTTAGCAGCCGACTCCCCATGCCTTTTTCCATGCATTCACCCACCAAAAAAACATGCATCGTGTCCGGTGGGCTTGAGATTAAATGAATTTAAGGGAATCACCGATGTAATATTTCAGGGAAATTTTTTTTGTTTATTCAACGTTCACCTCTTGAAATCGATAGAAAATGTAAAAAAATACTTTTATATTTTTTTGTACTTTAAAGTTTAAAGAAAAATTTTATTCTAAGTCAAATTAGGTTAACATTCAGAAGGGATTACTATAACCCATTTAGTACCAGGTCTAGAAATAATTAAAAACGACTTCCACCTAGGGTGGTATTTATTCATGTAACTTGTTATTAGTGTTAAATTACCTAAATAAAATTAAATCGAGTTATTAATGGATCCATTATTAATATTAAGGAAAAAGACATTTATACAAACTGCAGATTGTGAGCATGTTAAAAATTATTTCTGTATTTTTCCCAAACTACATGTAATTCGTAAAATTTACAACAGTTCTCCAAATAAGTTATTTTCCTTTAGTAAGTACGCATTTTATTTTATTATGGGACTATCCGCGATATCAACCCAAAAATTGATTTCCCTTCTCCTTGTTTGTGATTTATATTAAACTTTCAAGTTGCCAGTGATAGAGTTTTAATTTCTTTTATGGTTCTCGTTACCGTGAAATCATTATTTTGTAAGTATAAAACAAGCCTACATGACGAAACAAAAATGTGATAGGCTATGGATTTGCTAACCACACCGTTCGTAAATGCATTACGTGACCTCTGAATGTTTGTCACTATCCCCTACATAGGAAATAGAGTAAAGTAAATAATTATCTGATAAACAAAGACACCAAAGTTAGAGTCCAAACTTTTACCGATTAGCATATACTAAATATATTAAAGGAATTTCTGCCGCAGTACGACATCATACGTTCATCAATCGAAAGGTCAAATGTGATAATATCGATGTGATGCGATTTTAGCAAACTTATTCTATTGGTCTAAATTGGTACTTGTCAAGTGCAAATTTTGCTTCATACACTGGAAATTATTTCTACTCAAGTATTTCTTATCAAATTCAATGCCTATTGTCTTCATCGGTAAACCAGTGAATTTTATCTGTGGTAATAATTAAGATTTGAAGTCTGAAGTAACGATACCTAGAAAACTACAATACTGCTATAGAATTTATAAGTTCGGTTTTTTTTTGGATTATAAAATCTAATCAGTTGTTATTTTGCACATATTTCAATGAGAGATCTCATATCAGGCGGATTGTATGTATATGAGGATAGCCCTACGGCTTTGACCGTTTCTCGCACATTTTCCGCGTTGTCAGTCTATTCTACCATCTATTTTCATGTTCGTATTCGTTATATATTGTGGTAGAATCACAGAATTGGTCACTCTTATGTTTCTATAAACATTACATTTTTGTTTTCCATTTCTTATAAATGTAATTTATATATGACATATTTTAGACTTGTGTCACATTCGCTTCCACATATTAAACACTCTTGAAAAAGGATTACTAGCATTTCTGATAAAATATCTAGGGCTTACTTTAATTAACTCAATAAAAGTATTTCCTGGTCTAGATTCTTTATTTTTTTTTTGTGCAAATATGTATTTAATTAGCCTGATTGGCATTTCTATTTTATTGGCATCTACCATTGTTGCTTTGATTTGCATCCTGAGTTGTATCTAGTTTCATTTGACAGATTGTCATAATAATTTTTCCTCTCTTGCAAAAATGTAATCGGTATTTTGATAGTTTTTTTTATTTTTATTTTTTTACTTCTCTCTTAAGCTTCTATTTTGTTTTTGCTCTTCACTATCATTTGTCTCGAACTGTCTTTCATATGTTTAACTTTCTTTTAAATGTCGTCGTGCAACCATTCTACATATTTTTGTGCTATAACTGTATTTCTCTATCCTGTTGCTTCCTGTGCAGTTGATGAATGGTTTTTACTGCTGCAGTTTTGCTAATCTCCGTTTTAATAAAAAGTGTACTAATTCGTTTGTAAGATTTATATTATATTATAGTTTTTTGCTGTTATTTCTTGTTCTGTATCTTTATTAACTTAACTGTAATTCATTACAATTTTTAACATTTAGTGGGTGGTGGTTTGAGCCATTTTCTTCATATGAGCCATGAACATCGAGATATCTCTATATCATTAATTTTGAGATAGAATCTTTTTCAAAGCAATCAATAATTGAATGAATATTTCTTATGACTTAAACGTACGTATATTTATGACATGTTAATGAGGATGCAATCCATTCATTATCTTAAAAATTTGCTTTTTAAGCAATTCTATTAATCGTTGTCCGTTGTTATTTTTATTTTCTTTGTGATATTTTCTCACTTTTATTATGTAGTTGGTTTTACAATTGGGCTTATGTGGTATGCAATCTCTTTATTGGGTTTTAGAGAGGGCGAGAAGACTTCCTCGATTGACCTCGTAGAATGCCTATGTATTCTGTCTCATTTCCTTTTTTCTTGTTTTTCACCTGTTTCGGTTAGTACACTTATATCGATGGCTTTATTTTCGTTATATATTTCTGTAACGACTTTTTTTGTTCCATATACTTGTACACTCCAAGCAGAAAATCTCCTTTCCTTTACTGTGTCTGTCGACTATTCAATTAGATTCGGAACTAGTTATTCCTGCAAGAATTCTGAAGATCCAGCTCCATTGAGATTTCCTTGGAAGAAAATTGTTCCTGTAACTCGATCACCAACAATTCCTGCCCAAACATTGACTTTTTCTTGATGTTGAGTGTCGCCTTCCCTCATCCAATGTGGGTTGTTATCTGCCCAACAACGACAATTGTGACAATTTACCTTACCATTTAACCTAATTTACTCGTCAGAAACAGGACGTTTTCTTTGTTTACAACATTTCTGTCTAGTAGATCCATAATTTGTTCACAAAACTGGAGTCTTCTATCCGGATCATCTTCGGTGAGTTCCTAGATGATTTTCATTTTATAAGGATGAGTTTTCTGGGTTTGAAGAATTCTCGTCACTGGAGACTGGCTAATTTCGAGTTCCCATGAGAATTTTCTTGAACAGAGAGGAGTACATTCATTTTGACATCTTCACTGAGGGCACTCTGACGATGATTATTTGTTTTTTTAATGCCCATTTTCCCGAAACAGTTTTTCAATCTTGCCTATGGTATTCTTCGATATCGGTGGTAAATCAGGATACTTCTCTCTGAATAAATGAATAACTTCATTTTGTGTTCTTGTCATATCCCCGTAGCAAATCATCATTAAAATTTCAATCTTGTGGGTTTCCGTTAAGAACAGCATTTTGTTCGATTTTTCAACAAACGTTGTTTCTTACGAAACGACAAACTAATTAATATCCACGCTCGATACGATGCTACGTTCCTTACTTGTTTTCATTTAACTTGTTTGTTTGACATTGTCAACATTAACCCAGTTTGACAAAAAATGATAAACAAATACCTTTTGACATCCCATTTTTAAACCGCCTGAATTATTTCATGAAGATGAATCAGATTCCTTCATTTTTCGAGTTAGTCGATGTTTGTGTTAAATATATTTTAAACGACAAGGAATAAAAATTTGATATTTGGTATGCATATTTAACTAAGAAGAGAAATATAAACATTATTATGACGAATGCAACGCTGGGGCCTAATGAGTTATATAAAAGTTTGGCGGAAGTTAGTCTCTCCCTTAACGAGAGTCGGTTTGATTGTCAATGTTTTGCAACCTGGTTTGGACAAGAGTCGGTTTGATCCCATCCAATGGAAGTGAAATCGCCTTTCCATATTGCCAAAAACTCGCTCTCGTGCATTTCACGCCGATTTCTTACGGTGATAAACAACGTTACAATAAATATTTAATCTTTCGTAAAATGTTCAATAAACATAAGAAAGTTACACATTCAGCATTCGATCTTTAACGTACGAAACAAATTTGGAATGTAAATTATGCATAAATTTTACAATTAAGTTTGGTACGATTTCTAAAATGTTTAGAAATACATTATCAATTTGCGCTTGTTACCTGCAATTATAAACTTTGTTCCCTGAATTGGAGTTAGAGATAAATGGAATAAAACAATGAAACGATTAAAAATAGAAAACATTTGAATGGAATCTGTGTGTTGTAATCTATAAATATCATGCGACTAAGAACGATTTACTTAGAGCCCAAAGCGATGAATTTAATAAAAAATACTGAAATTACCTGCAATATATCGACTAACATGAGAGAGAAGAACATGAGGAGAACAGAGAACAAATAACAATTTCAAATAATTCTCTAAAATATCCTGTTAATGTTACCGGTAAAATTGCTTTGTACAGTTCACTCTTCTACATTTTAAATGTGGCTCGAAATAATGTAATAAATGTAGAGACATTTGATTCATCAAAGAAACGACTAACCCAGCTTTATCTAGTTTTCTACGTGACAATTTATTACAGTTGCCAAATAAGATTGGAAATGTTTAAGGAATGTAAATAATGATACTTTTAATTGTATATAGACTGCAGCAAATATACATTGTACATACTAATAAATAATTCCACGTAGGTACATATATCTACTCGTGTGGGTATGAAACTTTGCTATTATCTATATATATTCCAGATATCATATGTATGTAGGTCTATGTAGATAATGTTAGTAATTTTCTATATAAGCATTCGTGACAATCAATTCTGGGAAAATACAAACATTAAATGTCTGGCTGGTATTAGCGTGTAGTGGTAATGATTCATCATTAAATGACACATGTTTAAAGATATTTTAAAGGAAAACATGATAATATCACTCTATTTATTAAAAAATTAAACAATTGGTAGATTCACGATACTGAAAGCTATTTCTTAAATAGCCCGTAAAGTATGGAATATAATTTATTGCATAGTTATTAAATGTTTGTCATTAATTGTTAGGACAGACAGGTCGTGTTTAGTTTTTAACATTACTTCTATTAATAAAATCAATAATGGGTAAGTAATGACGTCATTTTTTATTTTTGGAGACTCCCATTTGCGCTTTATTTTAAGTTTATTACAAACTGTTTTATCTATGATGTGAAAATCAAAATAAATTAATAAATATCCAAATATTAATAAAAAATTAATTTTAATCGACACAGTATATCTTCAAAATGTAAATCGTTCATTCTTTGAAAATACTGAAGTCTATTTGAGTCATCTAGTGGGTCATCTAGTGGGTTTTGGATTTCGTGTCTGATACAAATTTTTGGTGAACGGTTCAAATATTAAACATTTACTGTGACCAATTTCAGTTGTTTTTGTATTAATATCTGAGAATTGTTTTGTTTGTTTATTTTGGTTTTCAATCACGATGTTTAGTCAAATTGCTTTTATTTTTCAAAATTTTTTATGACCATGTAGATAATTATTTCTATGATAAACCTATATTATGGAAAAAGTGGTAGTTTCCATTGAAAAAAAAAATATAAAATACCCGGAAACCAATGGTGTTACTTATCGGTTTGTTTTAGTAAAAAGTTATATTTTTAAAAACTAAAATCGACCAGTTCCAGCGAGTTCCTCATTTAAGCATTTAGCATCCCCGGAATAAATTATATTTCATATTTTACACGCTCACTGTATGTAGGTAGTTTTGGTGTAATCTCCATTATAACTAATTTATCATACCTTCTTTTTTTTTTGGAAATGATTCAATAATATTTTTAAAACCGGTTAAGTGAATGCTGGTAAAGTTTGAACGGATATACCATTTTATAAACTTTTTTGATTTGTTAATTGTACATTACCAAATTTGACTATAAAAAAATAATTAGAATTTAAAATAGATATTACAATATACATACAATACACATTACAAAGTGTTATTAAATTACATTCGAGACTTTTGAGTCGACTTTTTATGTATCGAGGTTAAGTTGAAATGTGCTTATTGTTTCAAAAGATAACGGACGTGTTTATGTAAACTTCCGATAATCATGATGACAATGATTATTCATCCAATTAATTATACTTACCTCTAATGAATAATAAATGTTGAATCATATTGATATTCCATGTGTGAAGAGAACGGATATTTAAAATGTATAGGCGGTTTTCTTATTATGAAGGAATCAGTACATGCCGGAAATCAAAATTTCAAAAGGAGAACGACGTTAATTTCAAAGTCGAAATCTAAATCGTTTTATTTTCTGTCCTCGATTCGGATCTATTTAATACGAAAAACAAACAAACACGTTTCTCATCGATTCATCCTTCGATTAAGCTCGTATTTTCCACGGGTTCAAATGTACCATACATATAGGAAGCTTGGATGACATTTTATATTTTTACCTCTTTAAAACTTTACACTTTACTTTTAAAAACGCAAAAAGATTGTGTAAGATTTTGTAGGTTTCTGTAGAAAAAATTTAGGAAATTTAAAGGTTTCTTTGAATTTCATAAATGTTGTGAAAAATGTAATAAGACTGATATTTTACTGATATAATGTTGGCCCTATAATGAAATATTTACGTATTAATTGAACAAAGCGTTATTTAACTTCTCTAACAACTACAAAGAAATGTAATGTTATATCTATCATACACTCGCATGTAAAACATATTTAGTTGCTGTTGATTTAAATACCTTGTTTGCTCTTTCGTGATTTGCTAGTTGTTCTTGTAAGGAAGGCTTTTGTTTGGCCTGTTTCAGTCAAGTTCTATTTTGTTAACGTTCTATCGAAAATATAGTACTTTCAAAATAGTTTTTATATAGTTACTTCGTATTCTCCTATGTCTACGTACGATTTAACTATTAAGTATCTCAGTTTTAAGTAGTTTTTTAGTGTTGCGTTATGTATGCATACATAATACCTAAAAACAATTTATGACATGTTGATGAAGGTCTCGTTGAAATTAATTGCCCAATTAAATTGATATCAAAATCGTTGTTTATGTGTTGACTGAAACTGTCGGTATTTTTGCATGATTACAAAAAGAGTCATTATCAAGAGAATAAATATATGCATAAAGGTAAAGAGATAAGAGACAATTAATTTTCGTAGGTGAAAGGTACTCAATTATTAAAAATTATGTACATGTAACATTCAAAGAAATTCGTTTCGGGTTCATGCATTTCAATGGCCACATACTATGTGTATATATAGTATAGTATATATGTGTTATATATATATATACATGAACGCAAAGTTATTTGTTGTTGAAATAACGATAGTCTTATTAGTTTAAATATTTTTCGGTTCGCATTTAGTATATGAGTATCCCGGCCTTGACCTTAACCTTGTTGGCTTTTAAAGTTAAAATTCCACAAACTCTTTTAACAACTGGTGTGTGTTCGTGCAAGACGCAACGATTTAGGTTTCTGAAATATGGCGATCAATTCTGGTGGGAAATTTTTTCGAATTTCATGCTGAAGTAAGTTATTTCAGTTTTAGTAATTTGATAATCATTAGGAAAGTGGTTTGTTTTAATGGCTTCTTTTTTGTAATTCATTTCATTAGTGAAAATATTTTGTATACGAAAATTTGAAAAATACTTTTCCATTATAAATTATTACTATATTTACTTAAAGTGTGCGATTTTCGTCGTTATCTTTGCGATATACCTACATAAATATGAATGTATGTACATAACCTCGGTTGATATTGACAAGGAAAGTTTTACTGTTTGTATGTTTACCAATATCAATTCAAGATCCTGTAGTGACATAATTTTAATATTTTTCGTTGCAGTAGAACTCGCTGATATCTATGTTTAATTAAACAGCCATCATTTTAAATGACTGATTTACCGTTACATGAGAGAAACTTATTTCACTATGTAATTGTTACAAAATAAAAATAGACACTTTGATGAGTAGATTTATACTTCAGATAACGAACTGAAGCCACCGTTTTAATTAGTTGCGCTTTTGCGAAACTATTATCTATCTGTATTTTTCTAAATATTGTGCCCGAAATTATCTATTGATAGGATTTATTAATAGCTTTCATGGATTAATTGTCGTCAAGACACATGTGATAATAAACAATAGGATAACGCATCTACTTGATTATCTCAATATTTTGAATAAAATGGGTGTAAATCAGTCACTTTGTGAGTTTTTAGGTGTTTCTAAACCTTTGAATTTTAATTTTTAAACTTCAGTAGTTTAATGATACTAATACGTAATAGTACTGACATAAATTCTCTATAGGTAATTATAGTCTAGTTTCATTTTGTGCGATAAAATTGTTACTATTTTGTGGTTTCAATATGGTTCGTAGGGATTTTCCGAAAATCACCCTTTTACTACCAGAGGCTCAATCCTTTCTCCAAAAATCTAAAGTTACTAAAAGCAAGTTTCTGCTCAATAAAAGCTGTTGCAAATTTTGATTTCTTGAGTCGGAGCACTGAGGTTTTTAAAACAAACCACAGCAACAAAATCAACTACGCCGTGTTAAAATTTATGTCAAATCACGAAATGCCTTCATGCCTCCTTATCCATGCCTTCTGTCATATTCCGGTCTGTTGATATGGTGGAGCGGAATTCCATAGACGGGTAGAAAATTCTACACGTTCTGGAAATTTATATAGAATTTTTGTTTTAGGCTTCTAGGTTCTAAGGTCGTTTGTACGATTCATTGCTCTTGTTTTTCAGATATCTCCAGTTCATGTCCATTTGTGCTTCTCCTTTGTCTCTTGTGATGTATTCAAGCCATTGCTTGTTTTAGTAGTCCTTCATCAATATGTAGGACACAGTTACTAAAGAATTAATTTTGTTTAAATGTAATTTATGATTCTGTGTTGTAATCGTATTGGTTGTCAATTATTTTCATCACCTAGTATGCTAGCGTATGAAATCCTGACTGATATTATGAATGCTTATATTTTTGCTACTTCTAACTTATCGTTAGTTCTCATTTGTAATTTTCAATGTTTCTGCTCCAGATGATAGAATACTTATTTTTACTTTTTCTTTACCAGCCAAGGTTTGGATCTCGTGGAGATTGTCTCTATAGGGAATGTATAATATATTCTTTATTTTATAAGTAATATAGGCCGGTCTTGAGGGGTATACTGGAGAGTTTGTTCAAAATTCCAACCTATCGTTTGATTTTTCTACTCCATATGGATCGTAACGTTCATCAAAAGCCTGTTTAAGTTTTTCCACACGTTCAGCGTATATTTTTTTGTGTGGGGTTAATAAGCTTACTGTTATCAATGAACGTGGATTCCCTGCAACCAATTGCGACTCTGCATGTTTGGTTGGAGTAGTAGCCATTTGCTTTGGATGTCGGACAAGTAGTTCTTGTTTTTTCTCGCCATTCCCTGAATATTAATACTGATTATTGTCAGGTGATATTTCGACTTCAAGAGTTTTGTTTGATCATATCTTTTGCGCGAAGGCTTCTTCTGTGTTTCCTGACGTTACGATATTTTTTTGTTGGTTATGTTATATGTTCGTCACAAAAGTATCCATACGTCATTTCAATTTACGTATCAACTATGAAATAAATTAATGAAAAATAAAAGAAAAATAAAAAAACCTTAGGGAAAGTATGCGTGGTTGTGGCTTTATTAATGACATATATAAATATCATGACTTACTTACGTTTACAGAAAGACTATACCGCTACAATAAAATTATTCATACAGTCCCCTAAAATTTAATATCAGTCTTCGTTGATAGGACTAAATTTTTGGTAATATTTTATCTCACTCCGAGCCTTCCATAATGCTTGTTTGATAGTTTTTTTATTAACTTAAACGTACCTCCGATAAATGAATTCGTCGACCCAATTCGTTCCATAAATATTCAGTGAGATTCAAGTCAGACGACTGATGTGGATTATAAAGTAAGGTGCGTTGTATAATAAATAATGTTAAATGTCGCTACGTTTAGGTTCCTTATCTTGTTGTAGCTTAATCAAAATGAAATGCTCACTTGGTAACATTAACATGGCGTAAAATATGCCGTTTTACCTATTGAATCCCAAACTTATACGCTTCCTCTGCTATAGTTATAGTTGCTACTGTTTTGTTTAATTCTTCGTTAGGTTTAGACAAAACTACCCTCGTCACATTTCTCGTCGATTAATTATTCGATTATTCAATGGATATTTTGATGAGTATAAATATATCTAATGCATATTTTTCACTTTTTGTTGAATTCTTTAACTATGTTTAAAAAAATCCACTGCTTAATATTTTAGTAGGACAGATTTTGATTTATTTGGTACAGTCCCTATTTCGTTTCATTTTTTCACAATAAATTGAACTATTACACAAGGTTTGTTTGCAATTTTTAATTGCACTCATGTTTTAGCTATTCAAACATATTAACAGTTAAACAAATCTGACTCGATGACGTCATATATGTACCATAATAACTAGACGTGGGCAAACCACTGTTATATGCAGATTCAAATTCACTCGTTTATTTCAGTTGCCAATAGGGAGGTATATTGTCTGTATCTTTTTATGTTCGACCGGACGGTGCACATGAATGTTTGTTTACATTACAGTTCATGCTTGTAAATTTATAGTTTGCATTAAATGCAATCAAAAAGACTATTCAGTTTATCAACCCCTTAGAGGACGTATATGTGAATAGATTGTATTAAATGCATTTATATTCAATGTGCGAGAAAGTGAGGGGGGAGGTCGCGGACATCAAGCAAATTCGATCTCATTACCTTTTGAAAACCTCGACAACAGGGTTAGTCTCTCCATAAATGACGTCATATCAGATTTGAACGAACTGTACATATAACATTTCCAAGTTCAACATTAATTTTTTTACATTTTTGATTCATTACGTCGAAAAGACTGTGCCCTTAGGTATTCTAGTACGCCAAGAGGCTTTAAAAATTTTGTTTAGTTACTTTACATGATGGTGAAATAAATACATACAAAATCTCCTTGTTTTTGTGAAGTTTGTGAAACATTTGGGATCAAGATAGTTTTTAAAACGGATTTTGAAAATACTAACCTCGTGCTAGAGTTGATGATCAAAAACGTGATTTGTATTAAATCATCGAAAGTTGTTAAAATTTCTTGTTTTAAAAACGTCATCGTTTTAAAAAAATATTACATTTTATTTATTAATAGTAATGAATAAAATCAACGCTATTTGAAACAGGAAAGTTGAAACTGTTTATACATGTATTTGTCCTTGGTTTAAAAGTTTACAAGGCTAGTAAACAAAGCAAATACCGAGTGTAGAGTATAAAAATTTTCAAAAGGTCTATCATTCGGAAATTTTTTATATTCTGAGCTCAATATTTGCATATTGCTACAAGCCTTGTGAATTGTTTAACCTATGAGCGAGTAGTGGAGAAAAGATTTAAACTTTCCCGTTTTCAGTGGCGTTGGTTTTATTCATTAATATTGTTAAATTAAACCATAAAATTCCCAGGAAGTTAACAAGTTGTAGAGTAAATTTTTTTTCGGAATTCGCGAAAACCTCGTAAGTTTAAATATATTGTTCTAAAAGAAATACTCTAATATTTTCATCTCAAAATCAGTTTTCGACTGTTTGTTACAACAATTCAGATGTAGCATGAATAAGTGATTATAGTACTAAATTAGTAGTTTCGATATAAGTTTTAAAAATTATTCAAGAATCACCCAAAAATTAATAATTGATTGGACAACAACAGTAATTTGTTTGTTTGTTTGCTATTGCTAGGTCATCTATTGTTGGAAGTTCAAATTTCTTTTCATTTTAAGAAAATGTGATCAATGCAATTGTGCTACCTATGATTTATTACCATTTTCCATACCGATTTTGAAAAATTTTAAATTCACTTTGAGCTAGAATCAATTTTGCTACAACTTTGCTGTTGAAATAACGTAATATTTTCGAGATGTTAAAATACAAAAGTTTTTCGATTTTAAATCATTGTTCACAACAATTGGTAAAATGAAATTTTATAAGCATTGTTATTTTGATCGCTATAATGAAAACTAAGTGAGACCGTCGAGAATTCCTGTATTGCGAAGATGTCATAAAAACGACCGTTTTCTGTAATACAATAATTCTTAATTAATAAATCTTTAATCATTAACACTTTTATTTAGAATATTTTCACTGTAATTTTATGAAAATTAGCGGTTATATCAGACGTAACTATAGAAGTTGTAACTCATGGTATGTTATAATTTCGGTGCTTTGTTATTTGTTTACTGCTCTAGGATTCCAAACACCCAATCACTTTCCTGACCTGTACTATTTCTGCTCTTCTATTACCTTTATCGGTACCGGTTTTATCGAATATAAATTCCCTAGAATGAGTGTAGAACGAACGTATAACCACCAAAATGCCAACATATGTTTCTGGGTGTTAATTGTACACCAATATTATAGATTAGAATTTTTATTAGCGAGTTCTATTGCACATCTCGATTTGATGCAGAAGTATTTTTGTACAATTACGAAACGCATTTTTCAAAGCAACCGTCCATAAAGCACTGTACACAATTAAGCGTATACGAATTAAAAATAGGCTTTATTTCAAACTTTTTATTAAACTACAATTTGAATTGACACAAATTCTATAAATAATTTATTTAATTAATAACAACAAATAATCATTTTAAATCAGTAGTGTCACCATAGTACTATGAAGACATTTAAATTCGAATAACGTGGAATTACGGTATATAAAACAAGTCGAAATAAAAAAAAAAGAGTAATTATAGTCTGTCTAAAAATGAGGCGAAGTAATAAAAACTCATTATAAATGCAAAACCGATACAAGGTGGCACCCACTAAATGTGTCGAGTTCTCTAATGTTTTGCACGCTACCTCCCCTAATCTCTTTATATTACGAGTGTTTCTCCCTGAACATCTGCTATTTTGTGCGTCTCGACACATGCGAAGAACCACTCACTGGCGTACGGTCGGGAAAAATGACGAAATGTGCAATAATCGATAACTGAAAAAATTACGTGTGCGTGCGCGTGTGTGTGTGTGCGTGCGTGCGTGTGTGTGTGTTTGTGTGTGGGCGCGCGCTTGAACGAGATAGAGAGGGAAAGAAAGACAACACGTCAGTACATGTATGGTCGTACATTAATTTATGAAATTTTGCGGCCCTGAGAAGGGCCAGTTTATGAAAAGTTTTTCCCAGCCGTCACCTTCTCCTTGGTAACCTCAGTCGTCGTCGTCATCGTCGAATTCTTCCCAAACATCGGAATCTGAAGAAGAATCATCATTTGGGTTGATAATAATTGGTTCTATCAACGACTCCGAAATGTTATCTAACTGAAACATTTGGTCTTCTATTTTCAGAACGTGATTTATGCATTTCCGCCAATTTTCCTTGGAAACTTTACATATTGCTTCTTTAAGCAAATTTTTGACATCTGCTAATTTGAACGTTGTATTTGTCCTCGCCACGTCACCTTTTATTTGTGCCCATATTAGCTCAATGGGATTCAGGTCGCAGTGGTACGGAGGAAGCCGAACCACTGTTATTCCTTTCGCCTTGGCTAATCCATCGACGACGTGCCTTTTAAAATCACCTTTACGTGAATTGGCTAAACGCAAGAGTTCTACTTTTAATAGGTTTTCGGCACATTCGATCTTTTTCGAGGATAACCATTCTGCGATACGTTGTTTTCGCCAAGAGCTATTTGGTAATTTCTCTTCTAATCGGGAATGGTAACTAGCGTTGTCCATAACTATTATGGAACCATTCGGAATTAGATCGATCATTTGACCAAACCATTCTTCAAACACGTCCGCAGTCATTTCTTCATGGTAGTCTCCTGTCTTAGTTGATTCAAAAATTAGTTCTCCCCCTTCAACGAAACCATCCTCGCTTCCAATGTGGGTAATAATAAGCCGTCGCCCTTTACCCAACGAAGGCTTTAAACCGGTGGACCAACCTTCTAGAAAAGATTGCCTTCGATTAGTTACACTGGTATCTTGCCAAAATTTTGGTACGGAATGTCCTGCGTTAATCCAAGTTTCGTCCAGATAGAAAATTTTTTTCATTTCTAGCCTACTCCTTCGAATATCGCGCAGGTAACTTCTTCTCCACACAATGATGTCATCTCTTTCCATCAATACAGATTTTCTATTGTGCTTCTTCCATCGAAATCCCAAATCCTTTAAAATCGTCCATAATGTACATCGGCTCATTTTTGGAAAGTCCTCGTCTTCTTGGACAGACAATAGAATTTTATCTAGTGTTGGAAGTTCGTTGCGGAAAAAGAAAGCGTGAACTTTTCGACGTAGTCCCCTTTTTAGAAATTCGTCTAAGGAAATTTTCGGACGTCCTGGAGACTTTTTCTCCGGTTGAACAGGGCCACTCTTTCTTTCTTTTAATAACCTGTACACTGATGTCTTACCAACTCTCAGCATCGCAGCGGTTAATTCCACGGTTTTATCCACACTCGCATCTAAATTTTGTTTCTTGATGGAATCGAAACAATTCAAAATTAGAACTTTCTCATTAACTGAGAACGGCGCTAATTTTGGGCGTTTCGATGGTCCTGGTAAATTCTCCATACTCCAATACGTATCTCCGTACTTTAAAAATACCACTATGAACACACAGGAAAGTCACTGTCAAAGTCTGTCTAATCACACACACGTACACGTCTATAAGCAATGCTGACTGACTACTGTCTTAGGCTTAAATGGAATAAATGGGCCGATCTTATACACATAACCACCTGATATGTTAACGCAAGCATTAAGCGCAATCAGTTCCTTTAACTTACCTAGAATTACTGAGAAAATAATAGCCGTTTGGTCCCTTCTTGGAATAGTTAATCACATAATCCGAACTTTAGTATTTATCTGCACCTCGATTAGACAGCACCCACTTTTGTACTTCGGTAGGAAATGTTCATATCTCTTCGATTCTTCCATATCCCGAGGATTTATTAGACAAACAGTATGAAAAAAAACATTACCGTAAAATATTATAAAAAATACCGATTTCCAATATTGTAGTATGTTATATTAATGACGAGTTAACAACAATTCAGATAAAAAGGGCAGCGTTCCTGAGATGATAACAATCGCGGTCGTAATACCTACCTTTTAATAAATCAATTATACCGGTTTTAAGGAAACTCAACATTACATAGACAATTTTAATTCATTTATTAATATTCGTTGATTTCTTTAAGAACGCCTCTGGTTAGCTGCGAAATAATCGGTTTATTACTTCGCCTCATTCTTTGACAGGGTATAATAGGATCTTCATTAGCTGATTGGTGTTATTTCTATCAACTTATGTTGTTATTGATAAAAATAGTATTCCGTATTGGAAAAATGATATTTTTTAATTGGTCTATATTTTTTGTATTACGACTTGGGACATGAATTTTAGTTTATTGTATACATTTGCCGTATATTTTAGGTCTGGACTTTGGGGTAGTTTTTCTATAATTCTGATAAATTACATAATATTCACTGTTGGTGCTGTATATTTTGGTTCATTTCCCAACTTGCAAATTTTCCATGTCATTTGCCGCCGTAGATCCTCACACCATCAAGGTGTGATTATACATCAAGCTTTGTGATTATACCACCCTTAATTAAGGATTAATTAATTAATTAATTAATAAAATCCCTTAGTTATAATTTCGACTATC
Organism: Cryptocephalus primarius; assembly: GCA_963576515.1. Lineage (NCBI taxonomy): Eukaryota > Metazoa > Arthropoda > Insecta > Coleoptera > Chrysomelidae > Cryptocephalus > Cryptocephalus primarius. Next base: position 3,010,111 of record OY754937.1, read on the forward strand.
CAGAGATTGTTTTTAGAAACTTTTATTACTCTAATAATCTACAATAGGTAATTTCGTAAATGAGAATATTGTTATGAATGAATGTAAGATGTCGCAGTGTCCATATGATCTGCGCTGGACACGCAGTTTACTGGAAAGTAACCTTCGTAACTCTACGCAATTTGTTCTTCCTAAATTACATTGACAATAACCTAAGTTGTATTGTAATTTCAATGGTTTTACTTAGTACTATGGTAAATATTTAAAAAAAAATTGTAGATTTTGGAATTTACCATGATTATTTGTTTTTATTAACCAAGTAAATTATTTCCAGAATTTTTCGTTTTAAACTGTGGTTTAGAAAAAAGATTGTAAGGAAAACTTAATTTTGTTTAGTGTATTTTCTGCGACTAATTGTACCTTCAATTTGATGCGGTATTTTTGGACCATCACGAAACGCATTTTTCAAAGCAAATCGTCCGGAAAGCACGTACACACACTCTCGTAATTCTCCCCGATCTTTTCTCATCTATCCCGTTTTATTGGCAGATTTTCCAGTAAGTTCATTGACTGAATGGTGACTATTTATGTACTGCCCAGCCAAATTTCTCCGAACGAAAAAAATCGTGGAGAAATTTCGCTGGCTCATAACCTCACACTGGGCCTTGTACGCAGATGGAGACTGATGTCTCGTTAGGAACGAATCCGGAAAAGCCGCTGAAGAACGGCGGCCCTTCATCTTCCTCATTATCGGAGGATAGTGATATCGAGGCCGATCTCGTATCAGCGATCAATCACAACGCGGGCGTCTCCCTGGCAGCGCTGAGGAACACAGGAGACGACGACGACGAAGAGGACGCCGAAGGGGACACTAACGACAACCCCTCGTTCTTCCATAGGTACTTCAGCAGCCACAGCAACAGCCTACCGACGAGGCTCGCCATCAGCTACGCGAGGAGGCTGTCGCAGTGTCGCGAGGAGGACGAGGACGAGGAGAAGAAGGACGTCCTGCCAGCATCGAACATGTCGACGATATCCGGAAGTGACAAGTCGCTCTCCGAGTCGTCGAACGGCTCGAAGACCTCCGTGATCGACACGATCACCGGTCCTACGCATAAGTTCGTGATAACGAAAACGAAGACGACGGAGATCAAGGAGGAGGATAGGGAGCTGTCGAAGGCGGCGAAGGTGTTCGCCAACAGGAAGGGCTACGTTCAGGCGAACACCGTGCATGGGACGTCCGCGTACGGCCAGAAGAGGCCTCCCGCGAACTCTTTATTTAAATCGCCGCTGCAGAGCCCGCACTACGACGCAAAGTTCTTCGATTCGAGCCTGATTGAGATGAAGAACGAGGAGGTGGCCGATCTTGGCGCGGAAGACGTCTGGGTGAAGAGATCCGACGTGGGGAAAAAGGTAAGGGGTGGTGGGTTGTTGTTTCTAACCCCGTCGACTGTTCACAGTGGACTCTGAAATTTTCGGTTTAAATTTTAATTTGAAGCGTATGCTAATAATCCAATCAATATCAAAGCCCCATGTATTTTGAAAATTTCGGAATAAGTGAAAATCAGATATTGGATGTTGTAAAAGGGATATCAGACTATACTATAATACTATATAATACTATACTGTATAATACTTACTCAATATAATACTATAATACTTATAATATTATATATATATATAGTATACTATAAGTATAGTATACTATACTCTTAATGAAGTGCCGTCAAACTAATAAGCGCGCGAGTAATCATACAAGGAGGTTAGCGATTACCGAGAACTCGGGTGTAGGAGCAGCACTGTGGGTGATTATTATGCTGGCTTTAAGGCTGGTTATGTAGGATAAGGAATCATTACCTAAATATCATAGCAGTTTATCTCTAATTCGTGGTAAAAAAAGTTAAGAAAGGACAGATCAAGAAATAGTTGATAAATGAAGAAAAATCAGTCTGTTTGTAGTTGTTGGCGTATAGACATTAATTCGTTAAAGCGAAAAGTTCATTCTTTTTTCTTTAAAAACGAAATCTCAACATTAGACAAAATTCTACAAATAACCAATGATGGTGATGACTTTCCTACTATATCGAAAAAATCCTATGGAATCATTAAAAGAAATTAATTTTTCTTAGGAAAAAAAGTAACAAAAAAAAACCACTGTTTTAACTGATAACGATGAAATCGTTTTGTGGGGACGGCAATATTTTACGATCGATTGAATAATTTAGACAAGGAAATAAAAAATAAATTATTTAAATGAAACATGGGTTAATGCTGGGCAGGCCGTTGCAAAAAAAAAAAATGGTGTGACAAAAATATTGAATGTGCTCGTTAAGCACGTATAGGAGGTTGGTCTAAAGGCCTGAAGGAAAAGGGAAAAGAATCATTGTCACACACACGTTGACAGTGAAACAGGATTTGTTGAAGGTGGACTTTTGACCTTTGTTTCTCAGAAAACCGGCGATTATCACGATGATGTGAATGCAGATGTATTTGAAGTTGATGATGTATCCTTTGTGCAAATGTTAGGCCTTATACCAGTAGGCAGTATAATTGTGATGGATAACTCAGTTATCATTCTAGACAAGTCGAGAAGGCACTTACTACATTGTAGAAAAAAACTGACGATTAACTGATTAGATAATAAAAATATTATAGTGAATCAATTTACCATGACACTGATTTGGTCAAAAAGGAACTACTGTTCATTGTTAACTGTATAAAATTGAAATACAAAAAATATGTTGTAGATGAAATGGCACGACATCGAGGCATCACGATTGTAAGACTTCCGGCAAATCATTGTCAACCAAATTCAATCGAATTGATATGGGCCCAAATGAAAGGCCATGTTGCAAGATACCACACAACATTTGCATTGAAAGATGTAAAAGTACTGTTATCAAATGGAATGAAAAGTTTGGAAAAAACTGTACGTCATACCATAAAGGAAGAGACAAAACTTTGAGAACTTGATAATTTCATTGATAGAATAACAGAACCCATGTTGACCACAATAAATAACGATGGTGCTCCTCTGAATTTTCAGATGATTAGTATTATAAGTATTAACGAATTTCAGATTGAAATAATTTATAATGTTGATTTTGTATATTCATATATTGTATTGTTGGTATGTAATTAGTATTGACGAACTGCAATAAGCAGGCAACGTTTTAACCACGCCAGTTTTAACAAACACCAGTCTTAAGCCTGGATAAAGTGGGAAAGAGATGTTGCGTAACAATTATTACAGTGAAAAATACTACTCATAATTAATACATTATGCATTATTCCGAACTTTTTATCGAAAATGCGAAACGTCACTGATATTTTGACATCCAATCGCTTAAGTGCCTTATTTCTTCTACTTCTTCTTCCTCTTCTTCGTGTCTTTTGTTCTGACGCCGCTCATACCGGGTGGCCCCTACAAAGTTACTAAAAAAGAAGTGAAAATGCAGCGACTGCTTACGATAACTGCGAAACTTTTTTCCCCCAGTACATGAAAATTACCGTCTCTTGACGTATACCTCATTAATATTACTTTGCGTTGAAACGAAATACGGTATAGCCGCAATATAAATTAGCTTCAAAATCATAGATTTATTAAATGAATTGTATTGAAAGATCTTCAAAATGGGGCGTTTACTCTTGACGGTAGCAGTAATGAATTGTTATAGACTTAGCACTACGAAGTGAACAAGCTTTTTTACCATATCCGGAAAAAAGTTTCCTCGAAAAAAAAATTTTTAACACAATAACCGCCGTACATTGTATTATTTGGCCGCGTAGCCAGATCTTGTTCTAATTTTGCAAACTTTCGTTACTAGAGACCTTCCTGCCATTGTAAATAAATTGAAATTGTTTTAAAGTTACATATAAAGTGCTAGCCAAAGAAGCTCAAAATGTTTACATGATTTTCGTTCTACTACTCTTATGAATCTCTTTTTTGTTTTGGTCGCTATACAACTCTCTGTCCCAAACTGTAACTGTAACCGAACAAAATGGTAGACGAAAAAAAATTAAGAAAATTTGCTCAAATTCATCTATAGCCTTTCTATGACACACACACCCGCTCGACCTTGTACTCTCTTGCAAATTTTCCTTTTTTCAAAACAAAAAGCTCCAATCGGTTCACGTTAGCTCCCATTATTTCCAATTTTCAGTGATTTTCTTTTCTTTTTCGTCTTCGCTAAAAATTGGGAAGAATTTAGTGTCCTTGTTAGGTCATTGTATATTAAATTAGCCGCGACCCGTCGCGGCTTCTTTCGGTTATTTATTTAAGTGCTTTGCAGTCTCTCTTTTCAAACGTTTCTTTTATATATCGTTCATAAAACAGGTGGCCTTATGAGGCATACTTTAACCCCTTGCCCCACTTTAAATTTATTGTGAGTTTACGCTTGATACAGGCTTAAGGAGATCAACAGGTTTAACCATTAAGTTATAGATAGAATAATATTAATTTTTTCGCTATAAATATTTAAGATATTTACACGATACAAATTTTTGGTTTTGAAAAACGACTGTTTTGATGTGGTCTCACATGCATGGTATGTATATCTATCCAGAGGCATCTACGTAAAATGGTAAAAACTCAATTTCATTTAACCCTTTTCTAAGGATTGAAAACTAAATTTCATATAACTGAAAAATTTATAAGAAATTAAAGTGATTTATGAACAATCGTATTACAACTATAAGAATGATCTTTGATTCAATATTGCTTATGTTTAACGATCAAATTTATATGCAAATTTGGAACACCCTTCTAACACCTAAGGTTTCATCCATTATCACAGTATTGCAGTCTTGAATAACTTGTGTTATTCAACTTCTTATCTTGTATTATTGTGTTTATGTAAAAATTGTTGCAGATGCGCAATGATTTTTCGCTATACGGCACGACTAATGTCACAACGCTGATTGATTTAATCATTAGAATTTCCAAGGAAATAAATCTAAAGAAATTTGTGATCAGCATTCCATGGCGAGACCAACGGGGAATTTGTCCTTGTATTTGTAAACTTGAAGACAAATAAAACAGCCTTCCATCTTTTCTGATTGGACGTTGAAATGAAAAAAATCTAGAGGCAATGTTTCACTTTTACCAAAAGGTGATCAATTACAAAGGACAAACGTCCATGCTCGTTCACGATAGCGTACATTTCATATTATAATATTTAATTACTATTTAAATTGGCAAATTTCCCTCCTACATTCTAAATGAGTACATACTTGTGTAAATAATATACTATTATTTATTATATTGTCTAATTTCACGTAGTCGTCAACATAAATACGGGTAAACGTGACAAATTCATGCCTGACATTATTTAAATTGGTTTTAGGAATAATTTATGTAATTTACTTTTAAAGGTGCTTTTCGGATAGTAGCGTGTGCAAAGTATCTATATTTGAAATTTACAAAAAATATAATAAACCGAAACTAATTTACCATACATTTTTACTTCTAAAGTACTTCTCATATTGCCATGGCTTAGTTAATTTTGAACATTTTTATAAAAAATATTTTGTATCTGGTAGCGAAACTTTTATTATTACACGGCATGCAGAAACTATTTCAAGTTATATTTATATACATTCAAGTATATAATAAATAATTTTTATCTGGTGGCAAAACTATTACTACACGAAAGTCAGAAAGAAGCTATTTCAAGTACATTTAACAGTATTAAGTACTTATTTTGCAATTTAAATAGCGGATCTATAAATACCCGCGAAACATGTACTTGTATTAGCACAAGTAATTTTGTTAACCAATTGTGGTTCAGCGCCACGTAATTCGTAAAACCATCCAACAAGTGGTAGTGTAGTAAAGTAAACAGGAATAATTCGATTAGTGGAGTAGGTAGATTAAATTTTGAATATTCTTTTACTCATCTATCTAATTAACTTAAAAAAAAAACTACATTTACCGCACAATTAGAAAATTTTCTGATTAAAACACCACAAAGCTACGTGTCATAACGCGTCGTAGACCGCTTTTATAAAAGAGATTTAGTTAAGGTATGTAACTTATCAGACATTAATTTTTTAACTTCCTTGTCTAATATGCCATAATTAAAAAATAGTAATGTTAAACAGGTTTGTTTTCCCAAGGTTTTCCGTTTTATAGTTTCATAACAATTAAAATGCATCGGAATTAAATGTTTCATTGTGAATTAAATTACCGTAAATTGCTCATAACTAGTCGTTATGTAGGTGATCAATACATTACTGTTTAGAATTGACACTGCAAATCTGACAAAAACACAGAATGATAGTTTCCAGGTATACCAGGCGCATAAAACATGCACGGACAATATTTTTATAATTTCAAACTTTTGTTCCCACAAAACTTACAGAAAAATGGAAAAATATTTTGTAAATCATTTTTCTACATGATTATGATATGACAATCTCCCTAAGGAAAAATTGTAAAATTTTGATTTGAATCGGTAGATCGGTAGATACCTTCGAAAATCGATAGGTCTACAGAGAAATCGGCAGAGGTACCGGCACTAAGCTTGACTGTTGATAATGATGATTCAAATAAATTTTGATGCAATCAATTTTGTAAACACTCCCGGCTTACTCCCGCCAACTTAAATAGTTGGAAAACGATGGCTCCGGTCATATTAATACTATTAGGCATAGGAAGTAATATTTTTTCTTTTGACCTTCGGCGTAATGCATTGTTCACCTTTATCATGAGCACATGCGATAACCTTTTTTCCTCTTTCAACATACCGCAAATGGAGATAGCGGTTATCTCACTTGGCAAACAGTAAAAATCAGATATATTTAAGTGATTGCCAATTGTCAATTCAATTTAGCTAATTAGAATCTAACCTACTAATATGATTAAAGTGTGCCGCTGCTTGAACCGTGAAACATACCATCATTTCGTGTGTAAAAAGTTCGATTTTTTTCGATAAAATGAATCGATTTGTTAGCGGTGTCACCACTTATTGTGCTCAGAAAAAAGTTTTTTTGTTCGTAGGGTTTTTTTATCACTTTCAATCAAGTATGTATAGAAACAGCTGAAAATTAATGTTTTAAATTTTTGAAATTCTATATTTTTAAAATGAAAATAAACGTGTTGACTAACAAATATATTTTATTCTTCTGTGGCAAATTGGTACTTCAGAATTTTTCAGATTTTTGTAGCTGGAAGAAGGGGGTTACTAAATAGCAACCTAATTTTTAGACATTTGTACCAGTTTTTAACCTTTTTTAGAGTGACCATACAATCAACCCACTTATTATTGGCACATTTAACTTTATTTGCGTCCAATATTTGCGTCTTGTTGAGAATAAGATTTTATGATGTAAAAGTTTGGCACCTACCTATTCAGATTTATTTTAAGTGAGAAATATGACCAAAACCAATTTTTTTAAATCCTTTTAGTTACTTTTGCCGTTTTCACCCATTTTAATATCAAAGAACTAAATTAACCTCATACTCGGTGTACCTAGTAACCATTTTGCAGCACAACATACTTGAGAGTTTAAAGTTTGAACTTGAAATTTTAAATTGTTTTAAAGAGCGGAATGGGCCTTTATTATCATATCGGTGTATCAACATAATGGCATTTTTTAATTCTTACTATATTTAAAGCTCGGTTTCCAAGATTGAAAAAGCATATTTTATCTAATTTGTTTTTAATATAATAAAAATATTATTTTGTGACAACTTTTAACATTATGAAACAGTAACATTTGAACAGTGTTTAATAAAATTTTCATTTAAATATTTTAAAAATTCAGCTGTTGATACCTGGTTTTCAGAGACGCCTTTAAAAAAAGCATCCTCGCGGTAGACACGATAACTTTTGATACCGTTATGTAACATCAAAAAACAAATGTTTTTTGTTAGTAGGTGAGTATGGTTCGTGACTGAACGAAGGTTTGAGAAAATACAAACTGAAATTCGAATTCTAGACAGAATTGTATGCAAAAAAGTACAAATTTCGATAATATCTACACCAAGCGTTGGAATTAATCCATGGCATATTATCTTGCTAATTTGTGACATCAGAATTAATTTTGTTTCACGTGCCGTTTTCGAGAAACTGGATATTCCAGCCTTATATTACGCTAGAATAGCCACCCCTGTGTCCTCTAAAGGCAATGAAACTTCGATATGATTCGGACGTTACATTTTGTTGCTATTTTAGGATTAACTGTTTTTTCCTCTTTTTCTTGGCCTATCTTTTCTACTTACTGCCCATGGCTCGTTCATTTCTCGTCAATTTGTGCAGCTTTACAAAAAAATAAGTAAAAATTCACAAAGCACACATATAACCCCAGAGTGGATCCTCTGCTTAAAATAACGTTAAATTAAGAGGTTTATAAAAGGCCACCCCCAGAAAATAATCAAGAAACGCAGAGAAAAACTAACGACAGTTTCACTCCGATTGACTTGTAATTTTGAGAAAATATTCTTGACGTGTTGTACCAGTAGGGAAATTTTTTAAAAACTAAATAACCTATGTAATCCCTTAATCTGGTATTTCCCTAAGTATCCCTGGTATTTCCCATCCGTATTTATCTCCACAATAGTATGTGCTATTTACAGTTTGCTTTAACTTATTTAATTCTTACCAGATACTTTTTATTTAGTTACACAATGATTTTTTATTGCTTTTAGTTGTTTTTCTGTGCATTCTGTTTTTCGTCTACAACATTTATTCACTGTTTTTCCTCTTGCATTGTTTACTCTGCTCGATTCATCCATTTCATTTTATTCCACTTTTCTGGGGTTTTTTCCAACCGCCAGCAAACCGTCTCTCTCTCCTTTTTGGTTTACGCTTCCCATGCTAACGTTGGTTGATTCTTCACTGTACTCTGCATCCCTTTTAGTTTCATTTTCTAGCCGTATTAGAGAAGATTTTCTTCCTTTTACAAACTTGTTCTATAAAAACTAATTAGGTTTCAGAAATAATGATATTTATACTTGAAACCCATTGTTCATTATTAAAAGATCAATTTGCTTGAAATATGCTCACATCACACGGCAAATTAATGACGAATCACTATTGAAATGGATCACGAATAATAAATAATCAGTTGTACACTAATTTTAATTGATCTTAAAATGAATTACCCACAATGAGCAAACTGACGAATGTCGTTACATTACAAAAGTATGCAAAATAGGAGAGGTCAAGTCAGACGTTTGTTTGGTTTCTCAAATTGTAATCGTAAGTGCCAACCGTAGCTGCTGAGTTCGTTTGATGGTGTTGTGTTTGGGTAATATTGTTGGTTAATTTACGGAAAAAGACGTTGTAGGTGTCATCAAACTACATTCTACCGGGTTAGAAACTCTCGATATCAGGACAATAACCCCCGAAATAATCACCTCCGGACATATACCCCCATAAATTCACCCGCTGGACATTGGACATTTACCCCCCGTACCAAATACCCAACGGACATTTACCCCCCGTACGAGATTTTTTCTGTTCGATTCCGGCGAAACGATGCGGACAAAATGCTGATTTTTGGAACAACCGCAAATCTTCGACTTCTGGAAACGACTGCTCATTGGTTCATGAATGAGACATTCAAAACAGTCCCCGACCTATTCTTCCAGTTGTTTGTGATCCATGGATTAGCCAATGGAAGGCCATCCCATGCGTGTACGCACTACTGCCGTACAAGACACGACATACTTACATGAGATTATTTCAGGAAATAATATTGCTAAACGCCAATTTGAAGCCACAAAGTATCATGGTCGACTTTGAATTGACGGTTGTTAATACCCTCCAGGAAAGCCTTCCGGCTAGTGACATTAAAGGATGCTTCTTTCACTTGAACCAAAACATATACAGGAAAATTCAGCAAAATGGATTACAGCAAAGGTACCGAGAAAATTCTGACTTTTCACTTAAAGTTCCAGTGATACCAGCAGTGGCATTTGCTCCAATGGACGAAGTAGATAATGCCTTTGAAAAAGTATGTGAAATGTTACCCCCTTTGCCAATTGCAGACTATTTTGAAGATACCTATCTCGGACGACCACAGCGAAATAGTTGACGACGACATCCAATTTTTCCCAGGAGCATGTGGAATATGTTTGAGCGTTCCAAGGATGAATTACCGAAAACGAACAACTCGGTGGAGGGATGGCATTGGGGTTCCCAGTCGAATGTTGGCGGATGTCACCCCACCATATATAAATTCATGTCTTATTTACAAAGGAAACAGGCGATACAACAGGTATATTGATCCCAAATATTAGCCGGACATCCACCACCATCACAAAGAAAAAAGTATGCCGATTCCAATGCACGCATTCTCAATATAGTACAAGGCTATGAAGAACGAGACATCTTAGAGTATATTCGCGGAATTGCTCATAATCTCTCTTTTTAAAATGTAATTGTATGTACATATAAATCTTGTATGACGTATCATAAATGTATGATATTGATATGATATGGTATGATGATTGTATGACGTATCATAAATATTAAGAATTATAGTAAAATAGTAGAATTATTTCATATTCACATCTTCTACTTTGTTGGAGTCTTCTATGACGTTTTTGGTAAAATACCATACGCGATAGTATTCGACCAACTGAAGGCTCGGCACTTCTTTCCAAACTTGGAATTGGTTACCGAACACACCCGTTAAACTAATAATAGGTGCTCGAAGATTTTTTTTGAATGAGTAACTCAAATTGGGAAACTTCAATATTTTTACTGTTTGTAAACAACTTAACAAATGAATACCATAAACAAAAACTGGACATACACGGAGGCAAAACAAATGGTTATGACATACCAAGTGAGAAATAATTTCGATGTTAAGGAAACCTTCGATATTAAGGAAACCTTAACATACTTTTTTCTGTTGTCCCCAATAAACTTTATTTTCAAATCGTTGTATTTTCCCTGTATTATTGTATAGAGGGGGTATTTATCCGGGGTGTATTTGGTACGGAGGGTAAATGTCCGGGGGTACGTGTCCAGGGGATGATTGTCTCGAGGGTTATTGTCCTATATTCGAAATTCTACCATGTGCAAAAGGAACAGGTCGGACTTAATTCCTGATAAGACATAGTTCATATTTTAGTAACTGGTTGTTTTAGTCATTTAAAAAACACTTATAAAAATTATTACTCCCTTTAATAATCTTTACTCGTCTATTCGATACGGCATAACCTCTCGCTTCTTTTGCTAGTTGAATTAGCTTCCGCTGCCAGGGCGATTTAGCTATGGATTTCTTTTCGGAATCAAATATTTGAAATTAAGGTAGGGAAATAGGAGGATAGGAAAATAGACGAATGTGAAAAACAGAGAAATTTTTTAATAGAGTAAAGGTATCAAAAAAGGAAATGGGACGATTGACATTAGTACTTGTGAAAACTTGATCAGTTACGCTTTTTTTGATCATTAAGAGGGCAAGCCAAAAGAATATGTTGACGGTTTTGCTTCTATCCACACGCTCAGAAAGAATAGTTAAATACTTTTTTTGTGTAAATGGGAAAGAGACAAGTTATGATCCGATCTAAGCTTGCATAAGGCAGTAATGATATTTCTAGAACAGTTACTAATGGTAACAAACCAAGGACTTTTATAGGGGAACGGAATTAAATCCCCTAAAGATTTTCCTCTCACCCTTAACCTTTCAGAATATATCTGAAACCAGGATTGCCATACGTATTTCTTAATCATAAGGTCAAAATTCGAATAATGTGCATTAGGCGTAGCAAATAAACTCCTCTACGCGAATTAGCCAGATTATTAGCTATCTCATTCCCAGTAATACCAGAGAGGCCAGGAATCCACGACAAGTATATCTTTTCCCGCTTTCGCTAAGTTGTAGGAAAGAATTTCTAACAAAGATCACCTGTGTCCGAGAACGAAGAGATATTTGGATGTTTTTTTCTGAATAGCTCCTTGGGAATCGAGAAAGATGATCCAATTCTCATTTTTTACCGACTCAATTAACTGGAGAGCATGTTTCACTGCAAATACCTCTGAGTACCGTTGAACATGTGGAGAAATAGTCTGGGTAACGAAAGCCAAAGTTGCTGCGTCCGTTGGGTAAGTGGATTCCTCCTCCCGAATAACCTTTGGGCCCTTTAGATTCATCTGTAAAGACTATATCATAATTAGGAAACTTAGAATTCATATATAGAAAGATGTCGATTTTACTGACTTCATTCTTCTTGAATGGAAGGTTAGGAATGGGGATTTTCCTAACGGCGCAAGCGAGAGTACCTGTATTACAAGGCATACAATTGGAAAATTACAGATCTGCGAAAAATGGAGTCACCTAATAATTAGCCTGAACAACAAAAGAACTGTCTCTAGACTTACTGGCAAAAGGATTGTTAATGAACATCTCTGTAATTTTTAACTGTATTATCGTATTAGAAAAGTTTTAGAAGAAATTTAGCTGTTAAAAATACTCGACGGAGATGTAAAGGATATCGTCCAGATTCTGAGAGGACAAAAGTAATTGGAGTGGATCTCATCAGTCTAAGAGCCGCACGAATTATCTGATATTGGATCTTATCTAACTTGTTGAGGAGGCTATTCGAGCAGTTACCTAGAAGAAGATTCCTGATCCAAGTGAGGCAAACGAAAGATCTTTATAAAGAAATTAAAGTATTTGGGAAGGCATCTTACCACGTACGGTACAGCGCTCGCTTCATGTTGATTTCCTTGGCAGACTTGGTGAGAATATGATCAACATGATTTTTCCTGTTAAGGTTTTACTGAAGTTTGAAACCCAAATGTGTCACCTCCGTTAGCCAAGAAAAGCAACTCCACTCAGCTGAATGTTGACCGACGGAGGACGACACCTTCTAGTTTGGAAACATATGGCTTTACATTTAGGTAATGAAAGAGAGAGACCCGAGGAGACCAATAACTCTTCGACGCTTTTGTAAAGCGAATTATTTACCGTTTGCGACGGTTCCTTACCAGAGGAAATTAAAGCAAAGTCGTCAGCATAACCCTGACAATTCACATGTTTTTCAATATAAAAGCGTATTAAAACCGTGTAAACATTGAATAAGAGAGGACTCAACGGAGAGCCTTGGGGAATCCCTATGGATGCTTTACTGGTTCCCAAATCATGTGAATAGTAGGTCGAGAACAAATATCTGACTCTCGCTTATTAATTTAATGATTAGCCCTATAATATCCGTAGGAATCATAGAACGAACAAATCTTCCCGTCAGAGTAGGAATTACGTTATCATATACAGGTGAAACGTGCAAATGAATCACCATTGTATCTTCATTGCGAGAAATTAATGATAATGGAAAGTAAAGTTATGAAGGTATCAGTTACACCTCTGCTTCTGCGGAAGCCAAATTGAAAAGCCACTTGATTCTGGCTTTAATTAGCGTTTCTAAAATTTTAGTATACCAAAAATCGGGAGTTATGGGCTTCCACCCATTGATTTGCCGAAGGTCCTTGCCTGGTTTAGAAATCGGGCAGATAACTTGTTAAGACCACTCTTTCTTTAGGGATCTGAGTTTTATTTCGGAGGAGGGAGTGGTAGAAATCTAACAAAATATTGTTTTTCGCCTTGGAAATAGTTTGTATCATGTCATACGTAATTTGACCCAAGCAAAACATAACTGCCATAAGAGGGCCACAGGGCAGAGGTTGTCTGTCCCATGGCATGAGAATTTAAATTTTGTCAGTAGATTTCTACAATTTATAATACGTGTAGTAAACAATCACTGCTGAAATTTATTGTTTAATTAAGGGTTTTCTTACGTACTCGAGGACTTTTCAGTAAACCAATTCGCGATGCATCTTGACTTTTTACAAAGTTAAAAATCTAACAGTAATAGGAATAAAGAAGAGGACATGTGTCTTAACTCAGTAGTAAATTACTGTTATAAATCCTGATAAATTTCGAAAAGTGACATAAAGAATACATATTACCTTTTTTTACAAAACGCCCGAAGCGAAAGCGGGAAAATCCGTAAAGGCGTAATAAAGCACCAGATGCAACGGAATACCCATTACTATGCTACATATGAATAAATGGCAAATATAGGAAAATAAACTTGACAGGTTAGAACAGCTGTAAAAGGAATACCAAGATCCGACGTACAACTTATAATCGGAGGCTTTTAAGCCAAAATAGTGACCTAAAGAAAATGGCTATAAGAATACAACTGAAGGGATAAGTACCTATAAAATTTTCAACCAAAATGGAATAAAGCTGATTGAATTTAAAACAAAACGTTTATTTTTTTATTTTAGACCTTATTTTGTTATTTAAAAAAGAATAACCTGAATCTAGTTTTATTTTGAATATAATTTGGATCACATGAACATTTCAAATGTGCCAATAAAAAGTTTTCTTGAGTATGGGTATGGTATTCTAAGCTCCCCTTGTGCACCTGTGCGAGCTAGGGAGAGAAAGATAGAGAGAGAGGAAGAGAAATGATGTAGGGCAGTTGTTTCTCTCATTTTAATGGGCGAGACTAAGCTACCTTCTGCCCAGGTACACTTGGGGTGAGAACACGTGGTAACTAAGTATCTTCCATCAGAAAGAGAGGCAAATTCTTCTTACATCAGTTCTTTATACGATCTTCTTCAGTTTTTCCAGGAGAATGGAGAAAGTTACGGACACTCAGTCTAATATATCTATTGATGGATTGAAATATGGTGGAAACTGTCATGTACTGTATAACTTGTATTTTCTATTTGGCCGTTCGTGCAGGGTACATTTGACCATCTTAAAGGGCCCAAGCGCCCTTCTAGGCCTTTAGACCCTTTATGTGAGATTTAAGAAAAGCTTTATAGACTTTCAAATGTTGCATTTTTAATCCGATAGGGGATACGTTTCAAGGGCTGTTTCATAGATATTTGCCGAGATATTCAGAATGGTGAATACTCTGATTTGGTGCCACTTCATTATTCCCGAATATTGTGTTTTGATTTTATGAATACCTTAAGATTAATGAATTCTTTTTTGATTATAAACTTTTCATACATTTTTAATTTATCAGCATGTTTTGAATTCCCACAATGCTAATGTATAATCTTTTCATTTACGATTATACATGTAAGCGTCTACTTAAGCTCGTTTAGTAATCTAAACAATTGATTTAGTGTGTAAACGGTCATATGATAGGAAATTACAATTAAAAGGCCGATACATTTCGACGAATAACGAAGAGCAGGCGTAATTAACTACATCCACATGAGTTCGGGCATTCCGCATAAATTTTTCGTGTCAGCAATAAGTCTAATGTACGTCAGGGCAATTAGGTAATTAAAAGGAACGGCGTCGTTTTCTAGGAACGATAATCACCAGTTCGACCGCACACGTTTCATGTGTATTTTGTAAAGTGTTCGCGGTGCATCTAAATGTGGAAACAATTTAAATAAATATGTAATACATGGATACGTACATATGTGTGTTGGCAATAGGAACGTCCTTAATTTAACTTAGTTACGACAGAAAATTATGACAAAGTGGTTTTGAAACTGAATACCTATTGCCTACTCGTGTACACTTTGAAACAGAAATTTCGAAAAACTGATGTAAATTTATGGATGGTGATGAAATGCACTGATATTTTACATAAAGTATTTTATAGGAAATGTCTTAGGCTAAATTTATTCAAATCAAATATTCTCTAGAAAATTTTAACATTTTTACTGGCTTTTGGCTAATAAATTTTGCTAGAATCATTTCCGGAATATCAGAATAGAATTTTTATCGGTCAGATAGTTGTGGATGCTCATTTGATAACATCTGTGTCAATTGTATTAAGTATCATTTGATTTGATAATTTGTTATCATTATACAGATATTTTTGAATTGAAAGTCTATCAATAGTAGTGAACTTTTTAACACAACTAAGAGGTATTTTAATGGGATTTTCAGAGGAATTTATAACATTTTTATTAAATTTCCCATTCTCCAAAAGGTTAAAATTGTAATCATGAAGGGTATGAAGGCAAAGTAGATTTGAACGTCTGTATGAAACGAGTCGCAGAAGTTCGAAAAATTGTATAGTGAAAATTGGAAAAAAATATGTTCATTCGTTTAATTTTATATAATTTGACACATTTCCCCAGAAAATGGTACCTCTTGAAGCGAGACAAAGTTTAAAAAAATACTCGTAGTATAAAAAATACGATTTTGGCGTTTTTAATAAATTCTAGATATTTTGATTTGATGTTTTCCATTTGCCTTAATACTTTCGAAGATGTTGATAAAAAATTCTTAAATTGATGTTTAACACGTCGTACTATTTTGTTTGTAAAGAATGTTATTGCTTATACAACTTTCTATCATTTTAAATTGTTTATTTGCTGCCCACATTCCATTATTTTACTCCAATGTTTCGTAAAAAGTAAATCATAGAGCAGAGCAATAAATCTAATGGGTATAATTGAAACCATGACGTAGGTATTATGACAAGGTTAAAATGGAACCGATTGATTACATGCATATATCTGCATATTAGTAGATTTGCAATTTTCGGCTTTACGTAAGTTTTTAAATTACTTTTATGATTAACTACTTTAGAAAGCGTCGCTGATATTAATTAGAGCAGTGCGATATTCGATGGGCTTGTCATTTTAAATTGTGATAAATAAGTACCTTAAAGATCGTAGAACAGAATATTTTATTAGTTCCATTGATAATTAGATGTATAGGACAAGTCAAAACTGTCAGAAAAACATTCAACAACAGTTTAATACGCATCGTGTAACAAATTTTTTTTTCAAGTTTGAAGCAAAACTGGGCGTCAATCATTAACTTAAATTGATTTCGTGTACAATTTTAAGCCATGGTAGGTAGCAAATATCTCAATTTTTTGTCTTGTAGCTCGAATATATAGTTTATTAGCATTTCTAGTGCAATACTTATGGTAGGTAGGGTTGTTGTTTGTTACATTTGAGTGTAATGTTTGTTTTATATGTAGGATCGACCTATAAATATTTATACATGGAAAAGGGAATATTTTTGAGGTTTATAAAATATGGTTTGCAGTAAACCTTGTGTGTTGAAAATATTTCTTACAGTACGTTTCTGTGTGACAAAAACCTTTATCATTAATTATTAAATCATTAACTGCTGAGTTTTCAAACAGTAACACATTGTAAGAAGGATGGTTATATACTAGGTTGTAATAACATTTAATACTGTGGCATGGAATTTTTTATACGGAATATAACATAATTTGAGGCATTTACTTTTTTACGTATATAGCCAATGTTCTCATTCCACCTGAGGTTTTGGTAATATTTCCTAATTGGATATACAAATAGTTACTATGACCGTCGGAAGAGCAAAAGTAAATCAGCTGAGATTTGTCAACATTTACTAAAGCATTTGCATTGATTAGCGTGTATAATTATGTATCACTATTTTAGATTTTTCAGCATTAGGAGTCTGTGTCGTGGTCAGCGTATATGTTTCATCAGCGTACGATGATAATGCGTCTGATAAATCAATATAAATTCAATAAAAATATGGTTTAGGTCTCGGCAATTCAAGGAACAGTTATCAATGTTAACTACAATTTTAATATTTGTTAAAAAGTTCAGGTATGTACCATTACAGGTACATACCTCTGAAACCCAGATTATAATGATTTTCGGCAAGTTTAAAATTAAGGCAGACAGAGGTCCGAGAGAAAACAAGAAATATATCTACTGCCTGCTCTCCTGAGTCAAGAAAGCCATATACGTATTCCAGCAGGCTGCAGGTTACTGATATAGTATATATCATTTTCCTGGAGCCATCCTAAAACTTCAACCAAGTCCCTAGGATTTCAGTGGGTTTAACTATTAATAATGTATTCTTAACCATTAACTAAACTCTAAACGGTAGTGAATTAGCTGATCGAACTGTCCATTAATTTTTTTATTAAAATTAGGTTTATAAATAATTAACAGATTCTTATAGGAAGTTGTGCCTATTTTATATGCACAGAGTGAGTCGGCAGTATTTAAATTTTTACAAAACTCATAGAAATCTTTGGAATCTTTTTACCTCTGTAGTGATCCAAGTTTCTTATATTCTATTATTTTGGGACACGTTCGCATCGGACAGTGTATGAATGATTTTATCTATAAGAATATTGAAAAATTTCTTACAATTATCGTCAACATCTTGACGAGTGTAAATGATTTCGGGAGTAATTATTTTCTTGTTTGTTAAGGTCGTGAGCTGAAGTGTCCCTATAAGTACGGTTAGAAGCTTAGTTATGTGGTTTAGGACTGTCTACCGGTATGTAGTCAATTTTCGTAAAACAAACCCGCAATTTATTGGCAAAATTTCTGGTGGTACGCATAGATGTAGATTGAAACTGAGCATTATATCATTTTGCAATAATTGATGTATAATGTGTTTGATTCTTTAATTAGTTACTATAAAAATCGTTACAGATAGATAAATCGCCCAAATTTGTACACACAAGTTATGATATGGTACAGATTGGTAAAACTAGTCACAGAATTTCTATTTGGGATTCGCTAAGCACTTAATATGCTTATTTTTTCCGTATAACTTCCACAATATTCACAATGCATTGCAACAGAAAATTCGAAATATATTGCACACCTAGTTGAAGATTCTTAAAATCTTGACTCTGGTTTGTCTCATTAGAGCAGTAAGGAAACATCTAATTTGACCGGTGACCCTGAGTCGACTTTCTATGATATAAAAGAGATCTAATTCATGCGTTATTTTGCCAATCGGAAGTGTCCAAAGCCTCGTTAGAATTATTTCTGGACAGGGAAACCTTAAAGGACGAATAACTGGCAAGATATCGATACTCACAATTTGCCCCAGGAACATTACTCTGCAGGGACGTTTTTAATTCCTCCGCTGTAGACCTACCAGGTTTAAGGTGGCATGCATGGAAAAGTATTTTTCTGTCGACACATTTTATTGGAGATTTTTCTTTAAAGTTCCCAGTTACAAGCGGAAGTTATGAGTTTGTTTTCGATTTTCTGTTTTGAACCAGTTTCCACTGGATATCAGACTCTTCGTCCGTCATCGCCGTATTTTCCCATCCCCATTCGCCATTTAAGTAAACTCGATTTTCATTATCTTCAACGATGTTTGCAGTTGTTAGTTGTCATATTATCATTACTATTATATGAGTAGGTTTTTATTTTAAAAATGTGTTTTAATGTAATTTAATTAAATGTTACTTTAATTTAATGTAAATTTATTCGGTTTTATTTTATTCATATTTATCAACTGTATTGTACTTGTCACTTTTAGAGGTTCATACGAGTATGTGTAGTTATTATTGGTATTTTGCCATAGTTTAGTTTTTGGCACTCATTGCCTCGTGAGTCATTTACATTATAACTGATGATTTGGAATGCGCGTCGTAACGTTTAATTGTACAAATGAGTAAATTGTTGTTTATAAATTTTACGTTAAACTTTTAAGTGACATGCAGTTTACGGATGTTTCAAACTAAATAATGTGATTTCATTGTTTTTACCACGAATCAGATTAAATAGATGTACACATACCTACACACACACATACAGGGTGTCACTTTCAAAAGTTTGGATTCCACTTCAAGGTTCAAATTTAAAATTTTATGGTTAGAGTAATTGTCCCTCTTAGGGGTACATGCAGTGACTTACTGCCATTATTATACTAGTTGCCCTTCATTCTTCCAAAACAGTTTCTGAATGTTCTTATAAAAAAACTCTCGTAAGTTAATTGCTTAATTACTTACTTAATTTTACTTTTGAACGTAAATAATGATTCACAAGTGCTACACAGTGTCACTATTTTGTTGAGGTATTTTTTATTATTGTCATTCATTTCTTATTATTGATCCGATTTTATTCAAACTTGTAGTCAAATTTCTCAATAGTCAGTTGAGTTTAATTTCATGATGTTTCTGATCTAACTTGTCCTATTAAAATGCAGGTATTCCAATCAACATAATTGTCGCGCATTCGCAAAAGTACTTTTTTTAACGTCATTTCGCTTGTTAACTTAATTATTACTGTAAACTATTATAAGCATAAAACTCTGAATTAGACAATTGAACTTGACAAAATATTATGGATTTGGGATAACAGTTTTTAAGGTCGCCAGTATTATAAAAATGTATTAAATATTGAGTCGTGCAACTATAATTCAACTCACCGATCCCATCTAAGTTATATCTGGTAAGGGCAGTTAAGATTGAAATATAATTATTTTGTCGATTATTCATAATTTTAAGAATTGCTGCTTTTTTACCTTTGGCGTTCCTCGAGGATTTTTCATCAGAGTTGAAAGATGGATTACCCCATGAGATGCCTTACTGACTACCCCACTTCGGGTTTTTATATTTGAAAAAAAGATTTTTAAAAATACTTTTTCTATAAACTAAAAAAATATCACAAAATTCAAGAGAAGGGAATAAAATTTTTATTGGAACAGATACTTCAAGACATAACTTTTATCTAGAGAAGGTAAAACTGGTACTATTGATTCAGCATTCACGATTCCAATGGGATAAGTTGCGGTATAATAGTATTTATTTTATTAAGACCTCGCGGTTACTAGGACTTCACACTTATACGAGTAAAGTATTTTTACTCTCCTTAGTTTACTCCCCAGTTTGGCGGGGAATAACTTTTCTAATAAAGCATGTGAGGGTGTAGGGAAAGTTACTTTGCCTTTTAATACCAGATTTTGTTTGCACGGAAAGTTTCGGATAGTTTATGGTGCCATTAAAAATTAATTGCAACAGCACTTCAAGCATTTCTAGAAATTATCGACGTTACTAAATATTTTCAGATAATTCCGTAGTGGTTTGTATTTTTTTTCAAGTAGAATCAAATAACCGAAGGAATGGTGGTAATTAGTGTTTCTTCTGTTATCTGTGGATGGAATCTTAATGTAACTTATAATGCGTGTCCATTGTGAACATTCTTAGTGGGTTATGTTAGATTTGTTCCAAGAAACAAAAGACACGTTATTTTTACTATTATTATTACTACTATCTATTTATGTGCTGGCGATAATCACAGTGACAAAGGTGGAGGAAAAAAATACATAGAAGTACCATTGTGAACTTCCACATCACAAATTCAAGAAAATAAAAACATACGTTACTGAAAACTCAATTTGTTTCATGAATAACCACGAGAAAATGTTATTTTTATTTGATTAAACGGATTTTAGTGAATTATTATTTTCGAAAAAAATTCCAGCTTGCCACCGAATGTGGTGAAAATGTGAGTGAAACCCTTGGAAGGGATGGACAATCTAAATTTTTTTAATAAAATTTGTCACTAATTGTTTCTTCAAATATTTATAAACTTATCACACAGTCATATACCGCAAGAAAAAACTTCCACATGGCTCTCAGAGGGTGGTAATAGGGGTGGCAAGTTATATATTCCACCATGTTAAAAACATGTAATATTCAAAATTTTATTTATTTCGTAAACAATTGATCTTTGTTAATTCATTTTTCAGAGGCTAATCAATTATTATTTTTTAAAACAAGTCTCCTACCTATTTCTGTAGGTGGTAGAAACAGCGTTGACATGTATACGATCTGGACCTTTTTATATAGTGTACCACACTAATTTGTTTTTAAAAATTTCCAAATAATTCATATGCTCATGTCTCGCGTAAAACTTTTGCACGAACGTCAGGGGATGGTTATAGAAATGGTAAGCTACTAATTCTATCATGTTAAAAACATGACTGATTAATTACTTACTCAAAATTGTTTTTATCGTTATCAACTCTTTATTCACACGTCGATTAATTGATTTGGATTAACAAATTAGATTGATTTGGATTTTTTATAAATTTCGTCACATTGTAATTTATTTTCGAAAAATTTCTAAATCAAGCATATATTCATATGCCAGACAAAAAAACTTGCACGGCCCTCTGAGAGTGGTCATAGAGGTGATAATTGATGGCTTAGACCAAGTTAAAAACGTGTCTAATTAAAAATTTAACCAGGGATTTCCCTTTATGGCCGGGGACCTGGATGACGCTGAAACTTTGAGAAAACTTTTATAGGTTAAAGTACAACAAAAACATGCTAATTATGCCCCAGAAGTGACCTCTGTGGTCTTGGCGCGTAATTCAGATTTCTGACAATTCTACGAAATGGTTTTTCTACATATACCATATATTCTCGAAGTTTCATTGCCACCTCGGATTCCCAGGTATCAGCGAATTACTAATAACAAATAGCTAATATTAAAAGGCATCAGCTGTTTAAAGAATAAGTCATAAATCAATTAAATCTTTAATTAGACATTTTTCTAACTTGGTCTAATTGATAAATTATTCCATCAGTAGTACAAAAGGTTTTTCATGTGGCATATGGATATACGATTCAATTAGATTTTTTAAAAACAAATTATAGTCCATTTCAAAATAGTTGATAGCACAGCAGCTCATTATATGCATAATATGCATAATTTTTTTAACAATCGTTTTATCAAATGTAATCTGTTCCTTTTAGCCAATTAATTATCTCACCCTTCTTCTTCACAAAAGTTGGTAAATTTTCCAGTAAACGCGAATGGTAACTGGTGTTATCCATTACTATGACTGAATTGTGTGGTTTATATGTTAGCATTTGAACGAAACATTTCTCAACCATATTTGCAGTCATTTCATCATGACAATCTTTGGTGGATTTTCGGGTAAATTCTATTAGACCATTATGTACAAAACCATTTTCACTACCAATATGTGCAACTATCAATCTACGATCTTTTCCAACAGGTGGGTGCAAGCCAGCGGAATAGCCTTCCATGAAAGCTTGCCACGAATTGGCGATATTCTTATCAACTCAACATCTTGAAACGGTATGCCCTTCATTAAACCATGCTTCGTCTAAATGATAAATAGTTTTTCCTCTCTTCGAAATGTTTTCATTGTTCTTAAGTATTCTCTTCTTCAACAAACCATCTCGTCTTTATCAAGAATCAAAGCTTTTTTATTCCGCAATACAATGATGTATTATATTGAGGGTAGGTATTTCTTTATTCGAATAAAAATATGAACTTTACGACAATGACAGTTTTAACAAACTCATCAATTTCTGTTAGTCTCCTTCCGGTATGTTTTTTGGCTCGACATTCCTTTCTTGGCTTTTTCTTTCTTTCAGAAAACGGTAAGTTGTTGCTTCCCCAACTCCCGTCATCTTTGAACAAATTGCAATGAGTTCCCGACCAGTAATGTTTGGAGTATTGTGGACCAGCGCATTATGCACGTTCAATATAATGGTCATTTCCCGTATGGAATAAGTAGTTTTACTTACAAGTTTTTTCAGGGTATAAGTTGACGTTGTTGCCAATGTATAATCCAAATTGCACAACACGACTAGCGTTAAAATATAAAACAATTGCACTGATAGAAGTATCACAACACAACTGACTTGGTGGTGATGCTTGGTGCCGACGTAATTGTAAAATGCAGTCTATACCTAGGTAAACTATATTACTTAAGTAGGTGACGACGTTCGGCAATAATCGTTTCATAACGATACCGTATATTAATCACAGGGCTGGATATTTTTCTTTGTAATAAATGAGTTGCAAATAGATACTTATTTAATTACTTATATAAAGGTACATCGGGTACCTCTAAAACAAGGGTGTCCACTAACCGTGTTTCCAGAGCTCTCGGGAGCAAACGCTTTATCAGTGGTAACGGTATTTTATGGTACCCATAAAGCTATTACCGCCTGTCTTTTGGGGCATTTTCGTGATTTTTACGTCAGGAGATCCATGGTTGATTTATTATGATTTTACTTAGACGTGTTTAAGATTTTAGAATTTTATTATTTCATATATGAAACATATACGAGGATACCAAAAATGTTTTTACCTGTTTCTAAATATTTAGTATACAAAATCGTGTGCAAGCTGTTAAGTAATTGTTCCCAGCAACCAGTAAGTGTAAGGATGATTGCGAATTAACGTATTATCCTTCATCCTCTCAAGAAAAATGTACCCGATGAGTCATTATGACAGGTAAAAATAGGGCCAGTAACTGAGTGATTACCACAAAATCTTGACGTCACTTTAGAAAAATCTATAAATTGCCACCTTAAGGTTAATAATATGTAGTCTGTGAGTGACTGTACTAGTGTGCTTTATATGGGTAAAACATTTTACAGAGTATTTGTTTTATTCCAGTTCTGTTTGTTAATTTTGACTTGAAACGATTTTCGTTTCCTCATTTTTTTAATAAGCTGTGCGTAATGGAATCAGAAGGGGGCAAGATTACTATACTAAATGGAGGGATTCATTTGGGGTTTTCAAAATATATACCGCCATTTTATGTGTCATATGTGGGCAACGTTTTGTAATATTCAAAAAATGTAACATTCAGCGGCATTATCAAAAACAGCATCAGGATTTTTATAGAGATTTTCTATTAGATAGTGCGTTACGATCCAGAGAAGACTGGATACCATAAAGCCTGGAAAAGTGTGAAGGGAAAATGACATAAATGACCCAACCCAGTGCTTTTTTTTTTAATTTAACGAAATAAATTTATTTTGAAACATACGTTGCGTATAATTTTCATTAATCATTCATATATAAAAGACGTTAGAATTACTAGTTAATATAGTCATCATTTTAGTATTTACAAAATCTGTAAATTAGTACCTATTTACAATTATACATGTATTAGGGAATTGCTTTTCATAGCTTCTCCTCGGCAAGAGTTCAACTCGCTTTCTGAGTCCGACCCTTTGCGTGTTGTACGGAAATGGCATGCATATTAATATTCCGACTATCAGCTCATTAGGGCCCTTTTATGGTGGGTTGTATCTGTCACTTCTCTATCTCTCTTAATCCTAATGGACACCTCTGCTCTAAAATAAATGATAGTTCTCAAATCAGTGCTTTAGAAGAATGAGAGTTAATTGATATCGTTCATTAAAAAAAAAAACAGTATTGTAACGAACGTCTACTTTTTTCCTACCTTTACCTAATGTTTTTACCTAATTATTCGAATTAAAAGTATTTAACAACGTTTCTACAAGTTTGCATATTTGCTTCATGAGAAATGCTGCTGCGTCTATGGTTGACTGTTAATGAGGGTGTGCGGGCAAAGATTCGTGCTATCAACAATTTTATAATGGATAATAATGTGACAAACTGTGATAAAAAACATCTACATTGTTCAAGTTTCACCCTTGTTTCCACCACCCCCTAAAGTAGGTGAGGAAACTTATCCACGATAATAACTGATCAGTACTGTAATATTGAGGAATCGATTACGATAAGTACAAATTAAATCTTTGGTCAAGCGTGAATTCAACCGGATCGAATTCTTAATTTGCCACCCCTATAAATTTTACACACTCGTGTAAAAGTGATTAGAAAATGTTCTGCTTGTGGTAACAAAGCTATCATAGCAAGTGTCAATTAATTAACTATTTGAAAATTGAATATTTATTATCAAATGAAATAACGAAAAATTGTTAGCAGTTTACTGTATTTTGTCTTAGAACTGACATTCACTACTTTGTTTATATAAAGCAGCGAAAAGTGACTCCACATGGTTGGGAAATTTTCAGAAAAACTCTAACAACAAAATGGAATTGGATTCCTCAATTCCACGGTCGTCAAGAGTATAAAACTCGACCATAAAAGTTGTATGTAACGATTCTATTTTACTTCATTTACTCGAGACTTCAGTTACAAAAAGTGCAGGAATAGCCAACTGGCATTTTAACTTAAAGCGTACTAAAAGCGATTTGACATTTTTACGCTCGATTCCGTGTGGTGTGCACATAAAAATTACATAGGGAATTTTAAACTAACTTGCGAATAAAACACCCATTGCAATATAATTCAACTCTATTCACACAACCTATTAGGATAGCACATTAGTAGCAATTTTAGAGTCGGAGGGGGATAAAATGGTTGAATTTTTGGCGATTTTTATGGCAGTGTTAGAAGGTATTGTATTTAATGTGTTGTGGCGATGATTTATGACAAAACAAAACAGACCTCATTTATGACAGAATGGAGTTAAAATTTATGTAAAGTTGCAGAAATAAAGAACTCATTATTAATGTCCTGTCACGAAAATAGTCGTTATCATCACAATCTATCAAGGTGTAACAAAATAAAAGCATTGGTTAATACTCTTCTAAATGACTCCAAATAGATTTTATCCACCCCCCCCCCTTGCTATACAACCCAAGATCTATGATTCAATTGTTTGGAAGACTGTGTTACGACTGAATTTAAATGCACGCAGGTAACTTACATGTACGTATTAAGTGTACGTATGTCTATGTGTACGCTTGCCACTGTATGTATGCGTTTGTTGTTTTTATGGTTTTGTGCGGACGAGGCGGTTTTCGGTTTGCGCCCGCGTTCTTTGGTGTTTGTTCTTGGTGATATGTTTAAGGAGATTATCTTTGGGAAAGGTTCCCAAGACGGACTCGGGTTACGTCATAGAAAGAAGGTAACGCGCGTTATATCACAATGTGTGATTTTTAGCAAACTTTTCATTTTAAGTGTAGTGTAAAAACACCGCTTTTCGGAAATAGAGATAGTGGTTAAGTTATATAACCTCAAATTTTTTACGTTTAAAGTACTCTTACATACGTTTACGTATGCAGTTAAGTGGTAATGTAAGCTATGTGAGTAACTTGAAAGGATAAAGTCAGCTCAGAATATGTCGGTAAGAGAACCTAAAATAGATTTTTGTTTTTATTAACCAATGTAAGGATTACTAGGTAAATTGCTTTTTATAATAGTTACAAATTTTATTTTCCCTTTTTAGTGATTTTTTAAAACCCTTTCTAGTATGTGAATCTCTCCGAATGTTGACACTTCTGTTAGCCGTACACCTCTGTTCTGGACGCTTGCGTCATTTTTCTATAAGATTTAACGGGAAACTCCTCAACAATTCATATAGCGATTATAATATTTCGTAGACAGTCGTCTCAACAAATAGGTTCATTAAAATGCATTCAGATGTGACGTAAATAGCTCCACTCCAAATTGTAAACAAAATCTTAGCGACAAGAAAACTCGTTTGATATCGAAAAATACCGAAAAATTGGCCGTTAGTTGTCGGCAGTGTGACTGAAACGATTGAATCCCATTAATATACAAAGAATAAATGTAAATGAATTGCTGAAACTGATTGAAGTGTATTTATACAGATTAACCACAGATATGACGTGATTTTGTGTTGATTGAACTTGAATTAAATTAAAGAGCTAGGTTGCTGTTTAAAGTTAGCACCTTCAAATCATTTTTCAACATATAGTCGAACTTCCGTAGGTTGAATTTTTATGGGATCCCAAGAAAAGTTCGAGTTACAGGAAATTTGACTAGTCGAACTTTTGAAAGTCAACTCTTCTTGGATCCCCAAGGAAATTATAAAGTATAAACAAGTATGCATAGTGTATTTAACTGTCGATGTTTAGTGTGCCATATTAATGAACCCAATATCAGCTGGTTTCGACCGAGCATTATTTTCTCATATTCCAAAACTGTAGATATTGTATTCATGACAGTAACACCATTATATTCTGGTTTAAAGGTTCTTGACAATTTTCTAATAAATTCGAAAACACGTTTTCTGGGATTTCAAATTCAAAAGCGATATCGTTTTTCCTCAATTCACCTTTATTAACTATAAATATTTGTCACGATTTGTCAAGAATCGATGAAGTATTAAATTTCTGGTTTACCGTACTTACGTACATGATTGAGTTTAAGACTGAATTACAATAAAGAGGTAGACTTTGTTTATTCCATTGCATGTAAACAATGCATACCTATTTTATATTTTGCGAAATTATATCGGATTATGGGATGTTCCAGTAAAAAATGCACCGTAACCCCTAACTCAAAATCATGTGCATTAGGAAAAAAATTTCATTTAGATAAATTAGACCCACAAAAAGTATTTTGCGTGAAAATAAGACACTCTTATCAAAATCTTCTTTCAAAATTTCACTTACAAGCATATTAGACGTATAGAAACTCCAGTAATAAATGTTCTTATGGATCTCAACAATTATATCACTTCAACTTGAACTTTACCCACATTGACTAAACTTATGGTAATCAAAAGGTAAAATTTGGTGTTCTATTGTAATCACAAGGGAATAAAATGGGAAGAGATCAGGAGATATTTTATAATTTATTTATCTCTTGGTTTTTAACATTTCTCTTCTTACATTTGTAAACCTGGCGTTATCTTCTAAAAATAATGTATTCTTGTAATGTAAAATAATGTATTATATTTAAAATTTAATAAAACTCTAAGTTGGCCTTAAAAAATCAACAAAATGTGACATTTATATACTGGAATGGCTTTACAGGTAAACAATAAGAAATATGCGCTGATTCTTTTTTCTGTCACAGATTGATAGAGCATTATCAATTGATCTTATCAAAGAACTAAGCATATTTTCTTTCTTTTTGATAACCCAAAAAGTAATCATATTATTCATTCAATAATTTGACTTGCGAGAAACGTCACTCGTTATGCTTTGTATGACGTGAGTAAGAAGTTTTGTTTCTGTTATCCTTTGTGAGCTATTTTCGGTTTGTCTTTTGCTCTTTGTTGTTTCGCCTTTTAAGAAATGTCATGCAAATATTGTATTGTATCTAAATGTAAGAATACAAACGTTAAAACTACGAAGTTTTTTTTAACTCAACCAAGAACGCTGAAATACACAAAAAGCGATGTGTTGTTATGAAACGAAACCACAAAAAAAAACAACTACTACCTACAAAACGCCATTGTAGTATTCTGAAAATAATTTTAATGTGAGACATATAATGCATTATGTCCTGTATGACAGATTCTTTTATTTATTTTAAATGAAAAACGAAAAATAAGAGGTAAGATATCTGGTAAACTGTTCGGATAATTAGATGTGCCACATAAATATTACTGATCCTTTCTGATACTATAACAGACATATTGCTCATCTTAATGTTTTGATCGCTTTGATTTCTGCACTGATGCAGTTGGCATTAGTGACATAAGAAGATGTGTTATTATTGCATTTACATGTGGTAAATTATCTGATTCGGCCTAAACAATTCGTCATTTTGGATGTTAACACGATACGATAGAAATAAAACTTCTAATTGTAGGTGGAAATGTGTTTTGGGGTACTAATTCACAAATATTCACAGCATAAAACACTAGCTCTAATCATGAGTTACGTATGCTTACTAAAGAGTGACGTCACGTCAATGAGAGCATCGTTTGCCATCATATGATTTAAGGGCAGATTTCCAGCGCTTTTGAATCACATTTTATAGGAACATCTTTGGTTGTTTTTTTAAAAACGTCTCTGGAAACCTACCTAAAAGAGAAATAATCCGATTTATTAAAAACTGCATGCATGTTTCTCATTAGAGGAGACGTCAAATAGAGAAGGGATCGTATCGCAGCCTTTATAGGCCCAATTTAGGGCTCTTTTCAGATTGCCCCAACCCAATTGCACTGTTAATGGGGCTCATGTCCAGGTGATTATATCGGCTACGCCTACATACTTTTGTAGTTTCTCTTGCTAGAGAGAGATAGAAACGTCATTGTTCTTACCATCATTTCTATTTTACTTTTCCTCTAGTATATTGTTGGTTGAATTTTCTGATAAGGATTTACACTAGGGAAAATATAATGTAAGGTTCGTGCAGCAGAACGATAATACGCGGAAATATTTCCTAACAGGAGATGACCCACTCGCCCAACATTTATAACGTTTCACCAAAGATTAAGAGAAACTCGCCAATACTGCCTAGAAAAACGGATATGGGTCATCTTGATGTTATTCAAAAGTTGGACTGAACCTTAAAAATGGTACAACCTTAAAAATTTACACTTTCCACTTTGACTGAGTTTATATTCATCAATTTATTTTGAACTGATTTTATTTTAAATAAATTAAATAAATTTTATTTTTCTGTTGTAAACCCAGAGGGTTAAATGGGGGTCAAGAAGCATTCTCAATTAATTTATTACAATACCAAGTTGGCTTTAATACATCAGTTAACTCATTTGACATTTAAAAATATCAGAAGTTTGTTGTTTTTAAGTTTTGTGATATTTTTTAAATCTACACTACCATATAATTACACAAAAAAAGTTAACACTTAACAATAAAAATACGGTATCGCAAACAAAAAAAAAATTTAGATCAAGTGCTTCTGTGCTCTGTGATTTTTTTAGAAAAATCGTCAAATTCTTGGGAGTATTTTGTATTTGTTTTAATTTCGTTACAAGCGTCTTGAATTCTTGTCCATTGTATTGTCTCCGTGAAAATATATTTTCGAATTATTCGAAGTCCCGTGTAGCTCACACCTTAACTCAATGACATATAACGATAGTTGAAAACGTAATTTGACCCTGATGGTGAATTAAGTCAAATTTATTGGTTAATATCTTACCGAATACTTGGAATTCACATCTTCAACACGTGAAGGTATTGTCGAAAGAGTTACTGTGTGTTTTCGAAAGTTATAGTCTTTTTTGTGTTTTTTACCATTGACCGTTAAGTAACCATTAGAGATAGGGGGAGCGATATTTCACTGGTTGTCATTGTCTGGCTTAACAGAGTTGCATGAAAGTACATTTTGAAAGCTATGTGACCTCCCACGATGAGGTGACTAAAATCTGGCAATTTGATACCACCCTTATGAGTAAAATGCCACACGAGTTGAGACATGAGTTTGGTTGAGAAGAAATAGGAACATGAAATCGATAGCAACTAAAAGGGGTCCATCCGTACTAATTGTGAGACTGAGCTGATTACACTAGCCGTCGCTGAGGGGCTTCAGATAAAATAAATGCTTTTGGGAAGTAGGAAAAATTGTCTACAGTATACAGAAAGGGAAAAATTAAAAGGATTATTATAATAATGTAAAGAAATTGCGTAGCAACACCCATAGCTGATTTTCCACGATTTTCTATTGGAACAGCTTAAACTAAAGACTTTGGGAATCCCAGTATAGAATTTGGGAATATAGAAATCACGCTGGTTTAGATTTGGAGTCTGGCAGGCCAATTTATCGGATCACCTCTTCCAATCCATTGGCTCCTGTAAGAAATCCCAAAAAAGTGGCGAATATCACTATTGAAATAAGCATTCCATCGGTGATGTAAAAACCACATATTTTCTCCTATCATCAGGGGAACATCAGGTATTAAATCACGTAAACGTTTTCCAATAAATGAAGATATTCCTGTCCGGTTGAAGGGTACATCCATAGGTCCAGAAGCTGATTACTACACCTATCCAGACATTAATGATAAATCTTTCCTGGTATTTGGTTTCCTTTTTGTCGTGTGGATTTTCATCAGTTATAAGCATAGTGATTTGGTTTGCTGACATTTCACCGACGACAGTTCACCAAGGCAAGTCACCAACCGAAAAGTTCACCGCCAGTGTAATAGTTGTCTGAATCCCTGTTTCTCTAATCCTCTCTAATCCCTATAGAGTATGTAGAATAAATGACACTATACATTATTACTAAATATAACCAAAAACGGTTAATTTTGTAACTTATAACCGTTGTTCAAGCAAATGTATGTTGCAAAATGTCTATTTTTAATTCTTATTGGCGGTCGGTTTATTTACCTGTTGGTAAATAAAGTTACAAAAGGTCATACGATGTTGACGCCCTAACGAGAAGTTTAAATGCATAGGGATTTGCCTTAACGGTGGTCATCGGTAGTATCGATTGCCGCATGTGATTCACACTTTAACGAGCTTCAAAATAACGCCCTTGATTATTAAATACCAGAAATCCATAAAATTGCATGTAGCAATTATCGTTTTAAGAAAAATACACAGGAACTGCAAAAAGTTGAAATTAGATCTTTTCGAAAACGGTGCGCCGTAGGTATTTCAAACAGGAGTAAGCTATTGTTAGGAGGTAAATTACAGTTTCTCAAATATGCCATGACATATTTTAAAAATAGAAGTTATAATTGAAAATTTCTGTTTATTCCCGTTTGGTCGATATTGGTCAATATACATTTAATTAGTGTACAAAGTTTAAAGTTTTGAGGTAAAGCCATTTTTAAGGTATATTGAAAAATTTGACTTGAAGATATCGACTTCTAAAAGTTCTAGTTTTCTTATGAAGCATTTTCGGAATGGGGTAATTTAAGTTAAATCGACATAAAATAAAGTCGTAATACCTTGAATTACTGTTTAACAGAGGAGTTCGAGGCATCCTGTATAGAATTGTGGGCTTTTTGAATTTTTTTTCAGGTTATATCGTTTGTTTTTGCTTTAATTGCCTTTGTTATCCTTTTCCCTGTAATAACTGACCTATTAAGCAAGATTAGCTTGGGTAGAAATGGAAGGAATTAATGTTGAATCAAACATCACGCACCGGGTTCATTCCGTTATTCTTCGGAGTATAATTTCCAAATCGTCTTCAAAATACTGATAATTTTTAAATTCCTATATGGTTGTAGTTAGTAACAATAATCTATTTAATAAATCATACAGTTGATACCAGATCAGTTTGATATTTTCGCACAATTATCTTGAAAAGATTCGATGACATTTTTCATCTAAACACTAAATTAAAATTCTACCCATGTCATGGTATCGTAACTTTATTCTTACTGTTTAAAATAGCGAAAGTGGTGGTTTTTGATATTGTTGAATTCTACATATTTTGTTTTGGGCAATTTATAACTTTGGTTTTCCTCAACCAATTTTAAGAAACTTTAAGTCGGCCGTTTGGAATTTAGCAGACCACGGCCTTTGCTGTAGTCGTTTTCATAACTTTGTACTCCACTCACTTTTTATCTACGCGTAGTATGTATATCAAGCAATTTAAAAAAAAACCCTGTCGATTTTGGGGGATTATCCCGAATCTGTTGCAACTGTTTTTGTTTTAATCGCTGTTTACTGTGACCATTATATTTTGGATCGCAGTGGGGATTTCTCCTTGTCACGTTACACTGGACTTATTTGTACATATATATTTACAAAAAATATGTTTTTACCATTAAAATGATTTGTTTACGGTTATGTTTTTGCACGATTGAATATGAACGTGTTATTATTTCAGTTCTTTCAATGAATATTTTGTTCACGCGTGTATTTTCTCTTCACATTCATATTTGTTATTCATTTACACCTGTTTTATTTCAACAATAAATATTTGTTGCTTTATGATGCCATCAGTTTTAAACTTTCAAAGTATTTTTTTGTTTTTTGTAGAATAGTTAATAAAATTCATTATCACTTTAAATGGTGAGTCAATAGTAATTAAAAATATTTTACGAGGACTGACCATGGAAAATATGGATTATTTTTGGGAATTTACAAAATAGGATAAACATTTTTACTGCAAATACAGTTAAGTAGGATGTTAAATATATTACAACGTTGCAATCGATATAATTTTCCGAAGGAGAATGACCAACAATCTTGTTAAATATGAGATTGTTAGCTAAGATATCTTACTTGGGTTGAACTATGTAAAGTTTAACCTCCAATTGCAATCTTCCCATTCAACACCTTACTTGTAACTAATTGGTCTTGAATAAACAGTTGTTTTTAAATAAGCTTAGATACATCTTACAGTCCTGCAGACTTTTATATCAATCTAGTGGCATTCTAAATATTTATAAGCTAACGATTTTTTAAGCACCGATTAATCTCGATAAGGAGGCATTAAATTTGCTGAACAACGCACATACTTTTAGGACGAGTCCTGCTGACTTGGATATCAGCTCTCGAAGTATTAAAAAGCTGAATAGTTAAAAGTAAAATATTTTTTAGGACTCATGTAGTCGATAAGAAAGCATTAGATTTGCTGATCAACCAATATTTAGAATCAGTCTTGGGAACAGTATTATAGATTTCGACTTATTTCAAAGCTGGAAGATAGAGCAAATCGTGCCTTATTAAAAGGCATTTTCTGAGCAGCCTAACCTTTTACATTATTTTGGTGAGTTAGTTTAATTACAGTTATGATATAATTTTGTAACCTGCTGTTGACTAGAGATTGAATTTGGATTTTACGATACCTATTTGAGTATTTTTAATAACATAATTGTCATCTGTGCATCTGTTTAATACTTAATTATTTAAGTGTAAATTATATAATTTTCTTTTAATCAGCGTTCTGTCGGCATCGTTAGGCAACATGCTGTGAAAAATATTGTTTGTCACGGGTTACTTCCTTGTTTTCCGACATTTATTGACTTGTTTGTGTAATAATTAAGAGCTGTGATATCAAAACGATGCAAAGAGCAAATTAATTAGCTGGTTCAAATAGAAATTTGTTATTCATTTTTTATTATCCTTATTATATACGTTATTATGTTACCGTCAAAGTGAAATGCAATCACTGTGGTCGATTTAATGGAGAAATTTTCGACTAATAACGCCTGTTTTCATCTCATATTTGATGAGTTATTAGTTTATAGCCCACTTAATCCAGAACTGTTATCGCTCGGATTGTTTATTTGATTTAATTAATGGGAAAGATTCTTACGACTAGGTTATTTATTATCAAATTTATTTTGCGAATTATTTGATTTATGGAGATATTTTGACGTAAAGTTTGTGGTCTTGGAACACATGTACGCTCTTTATTTTTAAATGTAGCGTATAGAGTAATAGCCAACGTATTACCTAATAATTTACGAAATTTGCATAATATTTTAGATTTATAAGTATTGTAGCGAATGCCCCGTATAGGTCGTTGTTATGTAAAAAACAAGTAGTTGTTTATGAAATTGTGAAATGTAAATACTGACGTCAGTGTAGTACAAAATCTCTGTGTGTAAAGACGGTTGTAATTTAAGAAGAGTAAAGCCTCTTTGTACGTAGAAACGCTACAAATTTGGGGGCTCAGCCGGGATTTGGTGAACCGAAGTAGCGGAAAAATTTTGGTGGACCTGAGATGGCGTACAGAAGTAATGGCGATGGCACGCGGCGGAGAGGCGAGGAGTGCAGTCTGTGCGGCGTTATGGAGTTGTTGAGCGGCTGGCGCGACTCGAGATTCCACAGGACTTACAGCTAAGTTAGATTTAGAATAACACTCGAATGGATTGACTACGTGCGGCTGGCGCGCGTGGCCCGTTTGAGTGCTACACTCACATTTGTAACTCATATTGGGAGACGGGCGCTGTTCATCTTTAGTACAAGAATTGGTGATGGTTGACCACTGGGTTGTGCGTCTGAAACCATGAAGCAGTTGCTGGGGATTTCAGTAACTGCAGGAGCAGCGAAGGATTTCAAGAGACAGGTCCCTCTTCTACCTGGAGCATTGGATGGGATTGGTCATCCCTGGTGTCTCTGATGGTCAGAAGTAAGATTGGCCTGCTTGGAGGATTTCAAGAGACAGGTCCCTCTTCTACCTGGAGCATTGGATGGGATTGGTCATCCCTGGTGTCTTTCATGGTCAGAAAGAGGATTGGCCTGCTTGATTTCGATTTGCTGCTGATTAATTTTTGTACAAGATTTGCAGTCTAACCCGCTCAATGGAGTTAATCAAATGGATTTGGCAAGGATCAGGCGGAATCTCTGAAGAAGAGGAGAAGCCGTAGCAGTAGCAGCAGTAGCAGTAGCCGTAGCTGTAGCAGTAGCAGTAACCGTAACCGTAGCATTAGCAGTAGCAGTAGCCGTAGTAGTGGCAAAAGCCATAGCTGTAGCAGTAGCAGCAGTAGCAGTAGTAGTAGCCGTAACCATAGCAGCAGCAGCGGTAGCAGTAGCCGTAACAGTAGCGTTAGCCGTAGCCGTAGCAGGAGCAGTAGCAGTTGCAGTAGCAGTAGCTGTAGCAGTAGCAGTAGCAGTAGCAGTTGCAGTAGCAGTAGCTGTAGCAGTAGCTGTAGCAGTAGCTGTAGCAGTAGCAGTAACCGCAACCGTAGCATTAGCAGTAGCCGTAACAGTAGCGGTAGCCGTAGCCGTAGCAGGAGCAGTAGCAGTTGCAGTAGCAGTAGCTGTAGCAGTAGCCGTAGCAGTAGTAGTTGCAGTAGCAGTAGCTGTAGCAGTAGCCGTAGCAGTAGCAGTAGCAGTAGCCGTAACCGTAGCAGTAGCCGTAGCCGTAGCAGGAACAGTAGCAGTTGCAGTAGCAGTAGTTGTAGCAGTACCCGTAGCAGTAGCAGTTCGCTGATATGGACTGCTGTGGAAGTAGATCGTCCGAGGGTCGAGGGCGACCCTGAAGACGGGGAGGGATAGTGTAGCGAATGCCCCGTATAGGTCGTTGTTATGTAAAAAACAAGTAGTTGTTTATGAAATTGTGAAATGTAAATACTGACGTCAGTGTAGTACAAAATCTCTGTGTGTAAAGACGGTTGTAATTTAAGAAGAGTAAAGCCTCTTTGTACGTAGAAACGCTACAGTATTATTGGTTACATTTGGGATAATACTAATCAAGGATAATATAAATCCATGGCATCTGAGGAAAAGTTGAACTTTTTCACAAAAAGACCTGAAGTCTTGAAGTCTTGTGCATGAGATGCAAGGGATATTTTTATTTATAGAACGCAGGTGCGTACACAAAAAGTGAGGGGGTGAAGTGGTGCACTGGATGAGTTTGTTTTGCGTCAATCACCACCGATTTAAGTCGCCCGCTACTCAAATCGTCTTTATTTCACCACTAATACACTTTACACCAGGCTACTTCCATGAACTTTCTCGAATCTGTACCGGGGTGTTGAGTCGAGAGTTTATTTCTGAGAGTGAGTACCTTCATCTACGCTTAGACGTACTGTCTGTTCTAACGTCCTAACGTACCGCGCCCTTCCTGCGCGTTCGTTGCGTCCTCTCCACACCCCTGAGCAGGTATAAACCGCACTATCACATAATTTGAGAAGGTTTACTCAACAAAACGCCAAGCAAGTATAATATGTAATTACACCAACAGAACCCAAAGTTACCCCAGAATTAATCCAAAGTTAAAAGCATAACACACAAGGGCACATCTAAGTGAGAAAAATACGAAGCAAAAATTATTGAAAACAACCACCAATCGACAAACAAATATGATGACATATGACAAAGCCAGTGAACATTTTAAGTTATTTTTGTTTAAAGGACTAGTGATTGGTATCGGTGGGGCGTATTGAAGTAATCTATTCTTGAGAGTAAAAATAACATTCTCAAAATGGAACAAAAATAATGTACGAAAAAGTCACAAATTAGGTAATAAAAGCAAAAACAAATCTAAACCGATCAAGTAGTTGAAATTTCAAAATCAGAAGTTCAGTCGGGTCGGGTAGACCATGCAAAATCGCCGATAGATCGCTGTAAGACGACCGTAAGTTGTTTTTAATTTTTCATTCATTATTACAAATTTATGGTAAAATTGACAATTATGCTTACGTTTGGTTTTCTGTCACAACTGTATAGAAATGATATTAAAATCTGATGATTTTGTGAACACTGACGACGCAAATGGATATATATTGCCGCCAAAAATGACAGAAGTTCAACCATCATTTGCTACCTTATGTCTATGAGGGTACTGAAAGTTATACCAGACACAAGTAAAATAAGAGGAAAATTGAGTGGTTCCCGTGATGCCATCCTTGTATAAGTTGTGTTTTTGTTTCAAAAAATTCTGGCGACGTGCGACAATTTTCTCACCTCTGCCACAAATATAAAACGATGGTAAAGCGCCGACTTTATCATTAATAAAGTAGGCATAAGTGCAGCAAGAGTCATAGGGATTGAAGTAATGGGGGAAAGTGTAATAAAAAATAGACGATTGCCTGTGATTTTCCCATCGCTGCCAATTTAAAGGTTGAAACTATTCAACTGAAAGAGTTCATAAAAAATGTTGGCATAAGGCCAGATATGGACTAAATGAATTTAGACTCCGGAAAGGTTGTTGAAAATGTTTATCTTGGTTCCGTGATTTTCTCACTTATGCCTTTGAAACTGTGTGAGATATATGATAAATCAAATACGTCATCTTTAACCTTTTAAATTATAACTGGAATTAAAAAAAAAAACTAAATTTAAACTAAACCTTTTTTAATGGCATAATGATTGAATGTATTTACATTAAACGCATAAGTCATAAAGTTGTATGAAAATGTGGTGCATTTTCTCACTTATGCCATTTAGTATGTGCATAGAAAACGTTACTATAAGTTCTTATAAAAAGAGGCATAAGTGTAGCAGAGCTTTCACACGAGTCATTAATGAAGTTTCATCAGTGTTACCACTGAACTTTCGAAGATTTGGGGAAATGGCGAAAATTTTCTCGCTTATATAAGTGGCTGACTTATGACTATTGATGGCCATTTTGTATGTGAGTAGAAAAAGTTATGCAAACAAATGGCCTTATTATTAAAAATTATTGAAAAATTATATATGTATACTACAATTGTATACAATTTCATTATTAATAAGATCGTTAACGGTACTTGTCCTATTTCAAAATACATAGAAAAAGTTATTTTATAATGTATAATAAAGAGCAAAGTGTCGGAAATTACCCTTACATTGAATAATAATAATTGTGAAGGCTATGGGGTGGTGCAAATGGGGTATAATTGATTTCATTAAATTTCAAACACGTTTTTCTCCATTAGTCTTGCATGAACCGTATCTGCATACTTTTCATAACAATACAAAGGGCCTGGTGTAGTCTTTTTTCAGTTACGCAAGTGAAGGGAAACAGTTTCGGAATTTCGAAAGAAGCCTACGTCAGGCTCTTAGTAAGGAAATAAAAAAATATGTAGGTAAATTTGTATCTTCATCCATAAATAAGTTTTCAAGAAAACTGTGTTTGATTTGGAGAATTAAATTTGAAATTTAGGAGTAACAAAAGCTCTGTACAATTCATTGATCATTTTTTTTTTCATGATATATATCTTTAATTTAGATTTTCCGTTGTAAGAAAATGAAACATGACACTGGTAAGACTGCATTAGCATGTCGGCTCATTCTACAGAATACTTGTATTCTGAGCGAACTGTGTGAAAAGCGATACTATATTTATTCAATATGTTCAATATAGAAGATTGTGTCAATTTCTACAAATTTTCCAAAATCCTGTGGTAACTTCCATGAAACTTTATTAATGGTTTTGAACATGATAGCTCTTTGAGACACTTTTGCCACTTTTTATAGAACTAACGTTTTCAGTGCACATGTTAAATGGTATAAGTGAGAAAATGGTCGACATTTTCCCGACAATCATACTACTCATACTTTTCAGCATGAAGACCATACCTGACACAGCCATTTAAACTAATAAGTTTTTTCATTATAAATATTATGTTAATATATATTTTATGAATGAGAAAATTACAGAACCAAGATGAAAATTTTCCACAGTCTGATTTCATTTAGCCCCATCTGCCCTTATGCCAATATTTTTTATGAACTCTTTCAGTTGAATAGTTTCAACCTTTAAATTGGCAGCGATGGGAAAATCACAGGCAATTGTCTATTTTTTATTACACTTCTCCCCATTATTTCAATCCTACAACTCTTGCTGCACTTACGATTGTGACAGAAGTGAGAAAATTGTCGCACGACGCCAACATTTTTTGCAAAAGAATACCCAAGTTTCACATCTTTTTACTTATTTTACTTGTTTCTGGTGTAACTTTCAATACCCTCGTAAGCATAAAAGTTAGTAAATGGTGGCTGAACATCTATGATTAACTGCTGGCCTAATATAGAAAGTGAGACGACACTATCGGAGAATGACAGGAGCACGATAATATGTAAAAAGAGTTTCTTAATCGTAATCGATGTACAGTTAGCAACCAAAAATTCAGTAGCCAATTTTTCAAAGTTACATTTCTAGCAGCCATTTTAACAGTAGCATCTCAAAGAAATGTAAGGTGGCAATTCTAAAAATGCTTTTTAGGTAGGTACCAAAAGAGATTCCATTCACAGATTATCAGCAATTTAAACTGAATTGAAAAAAAAATCCGTTGGTATGGCCAGTCGAAGAGGCTTATTTCATGCGCTTCTCAAAACAAAAACAGTAAAATTATGAACATAAAGTGGTCTGTCATAAAATGTAAAAGTTGCGAGCATTAACATGACATCAGGTCGAAAACAAAAGAAGTAGGAATTTTTATTTAATTTGACAGGTCGCTGTTTTATTTTTAGTGGGTCGATTTGGCTGGTTAACGAACTTAACCGAGACATTTACACAAACTATTTTTCTGTCAAGTTTCGTTGGAATTAGTTAAAAAATGCTAATGTTTGTGCTTACAATTTGCTCTGGACATATACACATTGGTAAAGAAAATAATTTGTAACTAATATACTGTACAAAAAGGATGGAGATTGACATATTCAGAATGATTAAAAATGTAAAATAGTGATTGACTTACTAGTTGCGTCAACGAACGCGAAAAAAAAGGAATTTTTTCGGGCAAGACGGATCGGAATGCGGTTTTTTGCATTCGCTTCTAAAAATTATTAGTAAAAAAGTTACCTAATTTTCAATATGCCAAAATTGGAAATTGCATTGCTGCAGGCCAAAATGCATTCGAAAAATGCATTTTCTGAGACGCCCTTTGGAAAACGTAATAACTTTGTAGAAAAGAGTCAGAACTGGCCCAGAATGGGTGACCTGGGGTTTTTGAGGTCGCTGATCACGATTATGATGTTCAAATTGACACCAGGTGCTCGGGGGATCGTTTTGGACGTCAAATTCTGCTTTAGCGACCCAAAAACCCCCCCTTAACGATTTTCGGTTCGTCTTTTTCGAATGTGCCTGGAAAAGCTTCGGAGAAGACGTTCAGGTCCAGGTTGCAGTGCACCAGATGCTCGGGGGATCGTTTTCGACGTCAAATTCTGCTTTAGCGACCCATAAAACGCCCCCACATTGATTTTTGGGTTGTTTTTGACACTCTTGTCAGGAAAATTCTCGGAGAGGACGTCTACGTCCAGGTTGGGGCGCACCAGGTGTGTGGGGGGTGTTCGCCGATGCCATATTTAAATTCAGCGACCCGAAAAACCCCCAGGCGCCAAGTGTTTTTCCTTCCCCGCATGAATTCTGGGAGAGTTCCACGGAGATGACGTTCGTCGGTGTTCCTGAGCCCCAGGTGGTCAGGGTGTCAATTTGAACATCATAATCGTGATCAGCGACCTCAAAAACCCCAGGTCACCCATTCTGGGCCAGTTCTGACTCTTTTCTACAAAGTTATTACGTTTTCCAAAGGGCGTCTCAGAAAATGCATTTTTCGAATGCATTTTGGCCTGCAGCAATGCAATTTCCAATTTTGGCATATTGAAAATTAGGTAACTTTTTTACTAATAATTTTTAGAAGCGAATGCAAAAAACCGCATTCCGATCCGTCTTGCCCGAAAAAATTTCCTTATTATGGCCTTTTTCCGCGTTCATTGACGCGACTATACTGTCTAAGTCAACCTGCCTATTCTTCTACCAACTTGAAAAAAAATATTCAATAAACATACCATTTAATATTGCGCGAACCAGTTCAAATACTAATTTCATCACCTTAAACCCTCTACAAGTGAATCACCATTTTACAGTTTATTCTGTACTAGCATATTATTGTTATGCAAAAGGGTAACCTGGATTTTTTCTGTTAGCTTGGAAAAGTTTATTCAATAAACATACTGTTTAACGTTGCACAAACGAGTTCAAATGCTAATTTCACCCCCTTAGAGCCCCTGCCAGGCAAACTTTTTTTACAGTTTATTCTCTACTAGCATATTAAGGTTTATGTAACAGGGGCAACCTGAATTTTTTTTCTATCACTTGAAAAAAGTATTTAATAAACATATCGTTTAATGTTAAGGGAACGAACGAGTTCGAATACTAATTTCATCCTATTAGACGCCCTGCAAATCGATCACTTTTAACAGTTTATCGTCTACTATCATATGAATTAATTAATTTTTTGATACTAACAAATTGTTTGTAGAATTTTCGTATGACATTTCATAATGGAGGCACTAGTCGTAAAATGGTTGCTGAATATGAAATAGCTGCTAGAAATGTCACTTTGAAAAATTGGCTGCTAACTTCAAACCGATCATTAAAGAGAACTCATATTAAGAAACAATACTTAGTTTATTGCAACCTAGATCGAAGCTTTTAGGATTATTAAGATACCCCTGGAATTTCGACTGAAATGTGTAGCCCTCTGAATTGGTTTCTGAGAGATTAGAAATTAACGTTGCGAATCCTTAGACGTGGGGTTAATTTCAGGAGCATGCTTAACTGGAGTCAAGACGCTCCTTTAAAAGCGCCGAAAGTTTTGATTAAACGTTCCGTCTGAGTGTTGGACTGAGTAGACATTATATGAGTGCACCACGTGAAAAAGTAAAGAAACAACTTACCTAACAAGCCTTGCTCTAGTAATCAGCATACAGGAAAACAGTTTTAGAACGTACGGTAACAAACTAGCGTAGCTTATGATCGAGAAGGTAATACTATACCAGACATGAAATTTAATGAAGCACACTGAATAATGTAGAAAATCTTAGGAGCGAAACAGTCAGGTTTCCCCGATTCTCGTCTTCCACTACTCTAAATCTCTCCTCGCCTTTTTAGGAGCTAGGATCTCAACCGTTACCGACGACGACTTCGGAGGATGATACCCACCTGTCGAGGCCTCGTTCCGGGACGTGGGGCTCGAAGAGCGAGGCCGGCAAGCAGAAGGGCAACAAGGAGAAGGCGAAGAATAAGGAGAAGAAGAAACGCGATCGGCAGGGAAGCGGTAGCGGCGCCGCCTCCAGGTCGAGCTCTGTCGAGAGGAGGCTCTCCGACGACGGGACGAGCAGCCCGAAGAGGGGGCCGAGGAGCAGGTCCAACTCAGACGCAAGCAAGAGGAAGGGCAGTGCCTTCATGGCTTCGATGAAGAGCGCTATGGTGGTAAGTAGTAGGATGATAGCAGTAGTTTACTATTTTTTTTTTGTCAAGCGGTTCTGTAAATTTCAGCTACTTGTTAAGAGCTATGGATATTCTTTTTCCTAACATCTTATCTGACCCACCATCAAGTGGAAACCTCCCTTGGTTCTTATTGCTATTCCTGTGGTTTGTTTTGCTTATCAAGTCAAATATGTATCAAGATCCATTATATGCTAGGATCATCTTGTTGGTGAATTTTCTGTACTTCGTCAGTTTTCTCTTAGCTTTCATTCGATAATTCATCCTGCCTACCCAGTTCCACACTCTTTTAGTATAATCGGATGAGCTTTCTCTGAGGAGAATATTAAAATATTTTGTTGCGAAATATTCTTTCGAAATATCTGTAACAGAATCTGTGATTTTTATTAATACTTTATAATACTGAAAGGTAGGGAAAATTTGTTGAAATATTTATTAAGCACGTAGAAAGGGAATTTTTGACTCTTTTCAACAATGTGATATTGATAAGAAAAAATGTACATAAAAGATCGACAAAAAAAAACTTACAAAACGTGGAAGGTTCAG
Organism: Cryptocephalus primarius; assembly: GCA_963576515.1. NCBI lineage: Eukaryota > Metazoa > Arthropoda > Insecta > Coleoptera > Chrysomelidae > Cryptocephalus > Cryptocephalus primarius. Next base: position 3,053,463 of record OY754937.1, read on the forward strand.
AAAGTTTAGTTAAATGGTTTACGCTTGAGACTCCAAAAATCAACTCATTTCGGCAACTATTTGACTGAGTTATAACATACTTCGGATCGTAAACATTCGTATTCTGGTTTAATGATATTTAAATTAAATTAAGTTTTATCCACGAAGATTAATAAGCCTTAATACGACGTTAATAGTTGCTAAATGAGGTGCGTTCGTAAAAATTAATTTCTTCAAATTACAGACATGTACCGCACTCAACGAAGGTCCATTTTAATCGTTAAAGATTGGACTAACATGCATGTAATAACACTCGTAACATTGCAGAAATGATGAATACCCGACTATAACTTTGTACCTGGCTTCATTCTGTCTGCTGTTGCATTATGTGCTACTGTTCTGTATTCGAAAATTCTTAAAGGGGGGCGTTTTTCTTCTAGGCGCCTGAAAACTCACAAATTTTGTGTCAAAAAGAATTGATGAAACACTGATAATGCAATTTCGCCTAAAACAGTCATATATTAATATCTGGTAAAAATATTGGGCTGCATTCGTAATCCCATAATAAAAAAGTACAATTCTTCCATAATTCTACGTGAATTACGCGAATAACCTAGGGAATAATATGATAAATATTCAATTTGAAATTATCGAATAAGGCAAGGATAATTTTTAATTGACAAGTTTAAATTCCACCATGAAAAATGGTCACAACTATCAAGCTATAGATGAACATAAATTAAATGCTCAGTAAAGCTACAGAAGATCTAATTCAGCGTCCCTCGGACTTATTCATTAAGGATAAGGTTTGGCAACAATACTAACAGCAACCTGAACAGTTTAATAAACTGCTGGTACAATTTGTTGAATGAATTCTATATAAAATGGCACCGAATAGACAATTTACATTGTTGTTTCGGATATACATTCGTATGTATTTTTGAAATATGTGTATTTCTGTTTAGTTTTATACCTACCATCTGTGTATCATTTCATCATTTCATCAGGCATATTTGTCTCCATGAAATGTTTGAAGTTTCTTTGGTTCACTATAATGATTTTGTGAAGAACTGAGTTTGTATTTTTCATTGTTCGTACAACATAGCTTACAAAATCCCCCCTATTTTCGCCAAATAATTTCGTTCTTAAAATTAATAGTAAAACGCTTTACATGTTTTTATATTTATTCCCAATGGACTGTAAGAATCTATATCAATTCATTTGTTAGTATGACATCATTACTTAATACATGTTAATAAAATTATTGGAAAAATGTTGGAAAGTTTTTACTAGCTATGTATATAGATAGAAAAGGTGGTCATAGAAAAAAAGCTTTTCCAGTTCACTAAACAGTTTTAAGTCTTAATGTAATTCTGCGTGAACACGCAATTCTTCATGTGTGCGTTTTGTCATCATATTATAGCATGTACGATAAAATAGATTTGGTCAATTTGTTGGAAAACAATTTTACTGATGGTATGAAATTGTCATAATTTTAACAGAATACCCCAGTTTTTTTATTGAACAGCCAATTTAGTGTGTTGTACATTTCATTATAATATCAGTGATTACACTCAGTGATTGTTAGACACGAAATTGAATTTTCAATACGTCGGGCAACGAGTATGAAATTTGTCGGACAAAGTTGTCATTTCATTGTGATTATTTTTGTTTCTTCTGACAATTCTGATAAAAGTAGTTCTACGTTCATTAATTCTTTTTGACACAAAAATTATTACATTTCTGGCGTCTAGAAGGAAAATGCTCCAACTTGAAGAATTTTTCAACACAATGTGATAGACTCGTTATGGCACAATGAAGTCATACACGAATTTATAGCCATTAAATTCTAAAAAACCTAAAGCCTAAAGACACCTTTAAAACATTACCTACTTAAAAATTAGATAATTTATTAGGTAATATATTTATATTATGCTGTGCGATATTTAAAGATATGTTTTTTATCTACATACCACATATAAAAGAAGAAGATCAGGACACGTACATTAGGGGCCAACATAAGTCTAATTTTGCAGGCTTTGCGAGATAAAACTTTGATGATGAAACACGCCTACGCCTCCTATTTTCTCCCTAAATGTGACAGAATACATGACGGCTGTCCTTTAATTTACAGTTAGTTTTCAAGTGCACACTGCTGTAAATTTGGAATATTAAATTTTGACTTACTGTACACCTGTCCCCCAAATTTCGGCTCTTAACGTGAACAATTAGCGCTACACTAATTTTTCGAAGATCTAAAATTGTAACTATAGATTGTGTGCAAGTTCTGGAAATTCATTTTTACGAGAGCAATTTTCAACAATAATCAACTTTTGGCAGAAACTCGCGAATCTTTTGGGCTAAATTTTTTAGTACTTGTAATAGACGCTAAGAGCCACATTAAAGCGAAATTACAAATGTTTACGGCTGAAGGTTTATCAATTATTTTTAATTGAAATATTGCCCGAAATATTTTCCATAAGAGCCAAAAACCGCTGTTCCATAACTTTGAATATTTAAGCACATTTTCCCAACTTTTTGTCCATCCAGTCAGAACTGGTCCAGTTAAAAAACAAAAATATTACTGACTTTATACCGAGCGCATTCAAAAAATACGTTTTTGCCGTATACAATAGCAGAGTGTTCATGTAATGTACCGTTTAACCTTCCCTCGTATATTTGGCGCGGAGAAATGTTGTTAAAGTCGCTACAGTACATGCCTATGTATGAAATGCCTATTCGTATCGAGAATTAGACAGGTCCACTACAGCAATTAAATTTGAACGCCGAGCACGTGTTCATTTTCAGTCGTCATTAGAGTTCAGTGGTGTATGTATTCAATTGCAATTATTATTTTAAAATGGCTTTTTAGTGACCTTTCAACATGGACGAAATGAATAATGGCAATGATATAAGACATTATAGACACAATACATATAATGCTACAGAAACAAATGAGGCACAAATTTGGGGTTTCGTCATAAAATTTCGTTGGCATAGTGAGTAACAATCTTTTATATTTCTTTAAATATGGCACACCTATAGATCGGTTTCTCGGTCTTTATGTGTAGGTAACATGGCTATTAAATTTTATGGCTTTTTTTTTCAACTGGACAAATTCAGACTGGAACGATCTTACATTGCATTCCCAACGTGCTTCTGAACAAGTTCTTCCAGGAAAGTACTTAATAACACTTTTTGTCAAAATAGGTACTTTCAGGCCTAATCCGAACGTGCTATTTCTCTTAATAACGTTCGTTTAAAGGGCATTAACAAAATTCCCATTGTTCGAAATATAAATTTGTTTTCTCAGTGTAATTGGAAAGAATACAAGCAAATAAACATAAAAACCACCTTTTTTGTGTTCTACCTTTATCAGTTTTGTTTTGTCAATCCAAACGTGAATAAATCCCAAATATTGTCAGTTCATTTGTTAAAAGTGTAGGTGAACACAATGTCTAAGTAGTGTCTACATTAAAATATGATGCTCTAAGAGCGGCTGTGGCGTGTGACCATTGGAATAATTGAAATTGGTGATAGGCAAGTTTATATACATATGTACCAGAAAGTTTCACCTAGTTAGTGTAGTTAATATTAGATTGTGGGGTGAGACGTCATATTGAATAAATCGTTAACACTGTATATATTGCCGATGGACTTAGAATTAAAAAATCAAGCAGTTGTAATGTCATAGTATACTGGTGTCTACTTATAGAATGCTGTGTCAATAGTTTAAAAAATCAAGCAGTTGTGATGTCATAGAACACTGGTGTCTAGTTATAGAATGCTGTGTCGAAAGTTTTAAAATGTTACCGGAATCGCAACATAAATTGCAACGATAAGAACACTGACTTAGGGGCAAATATAAACGTTTAGAAGATTTCTGCCACTGCAATAGACAAACCGTAAAGGTAAATTGAAAATGTGAGCTCAACATTAACTGATTCAATCGAAATTTTCGCTACATAGAAGTATAAAAATCGGAGTTGTAGGAACATCCATTATATAAGGTGATGTGGTGTTTTGATGGAGGTAAGTCAGTAAGAGCTTGAATTTTATTAGACAAAAAAATTTTCCTTGCTAAACTATATAGTTTGATTTTTTAAATGTCTCTTTTCATTCGGCCATGATGACCTATGTTTTTTTCTTAAGTTCTATATATTAACAGTATTTGGCCAAATTTTTAGTCCTTATTAGAAGTTAGGAAAGTTGTGAATTTTAATTTAAAAAGTAATATTTTTTGTTTTAAATTTTTTTACCGTCTGTAAATAAAAAATTGCTGTTATACTTTATGTAGCGAAAAATGAAATGACTTATGCAATATTTACCTGCTTAGAAGGGGACTGCCGGGTTGTACTACTACTTGAATCATTCCAAAAACGAATGGGTTAGAGCAATAGCCGAGTTGTACCACGGTGCTAGAAGAAAATACGTTGAATGGCACTGTCGAATTGTATAACCAATTTTTCTGGGATAGGATTAACTTATAATTATAATGAGAAAAGATATGCGATCAGGGAAAATATTTCATTACTATAATTATTTTAACCTAATCAAATCTAACCTAACTCTTTTTTCACTTAATATTGTTTTTACTTCCATTTTTTTTTTTTTCAAAAATTGGGGACTTCTGCCTCGCAGGATAAATTCAGGTACCCATTGTTAATCCCCTCTCAGAAATTTGGTGGCACAACTCGACCCTGGGATTATACCTACCTGGCATGTTGTGGTACAAATCGGGATGCCCGGCTTGGAACCGCAGCCGTAATGGCAGGTAGTGTAGGGATTTGCGATACCTCTTACCACCCCTTTGGTGACAATGACCTCCAGTCCTTTTTGACTTTTTCGTTTCTTTTTAACTAGAGATGGTACATTATTAGCTTGTTTCACTCAGGACAGACATTAAAAGAACAACCCAAAAAAATTCAAGTCAAAATATTAAATCGCATACTTAGGAGATTATTGAATTTGCCCTTTATAGAGAATTGAAATATGTACTAATTGTTATCATTTTCTTTATTTAAACAAATTTAAATTTTACCACGGAGCCCTACTGAAGGAAAGCTTTTAAGCAGAACCTGTGTCTACAGGCCAATTGCTTTACTTAACCAATATCACCATAACTTTGAATCATTTGAGACATCACGCTGAAACAATAATCAAATTGGCATTAGGGTTGCTAACCTACTTTATACGGGTTGCTACATTTTAATGACTTTATTATTTTTCTATTTAATTTCATTTATACAGACAAACAAAAAACGCTTGTAACATTAGATTCGCCTTTGTAATCGAATGGGCAAATGGAAAAGTTGATAACTGGTAAATTTGAAAGTCGCAAGCAGACTTTTCTGTCTTAATCATTCAATTTCAACTTCGGAAAAAACAGAATTTGGTTTCAACAAGTAATCACTATGAAAATATTTTCAGTTTTCTCATCAGTTACTGGGAATTTTAGTATTTTATGTGAATTATACAGATTTTCATGGATTCATTTACCATATGGACAAAATTTTAATTATATATTTCAAGATATTTAAAAAAATTGGGTTGTTTATCGTAATTTCAGATTAATTTAAATCTAAATTCGCCTTTGGTATATTTAAAATCGAACGGGTCCTCGAATCATTTTTACAGTATCCCTGATAGGTAATGGGATATCGAATAACGATATGTTCCTTATATCGAAATATAACGACTTTTCTCTTTTCATAGAGCAGGGGGATAGAGAACATAAAAGCCAACTCTCTTATTTTCAATCTCACTGAAACAGAAAGGTTGATCGATTGCTTAATGGATGAGATATTGAATGGCTTTGATATTATTTTGTCATTAAAACAATTTATGTTGACTTGCTTTATATGGATATAGATGTATTATGTTACATGTTAATGTTAGAAGGGTTTTATTAATTTGTTTCCAATAATTTGGAAAATTTTTAAAATAACAAGAACTGGTAAAACGAGATTGTTTATTTTAATGTTTTGTCTAGCCTCTGTAGTAACGGATGAAACTAGTCGTTTAAATGATTGAGGATTACCTGAAACCAGTTTTTTGAGTAAATAGCAACTTGAAATTCTAGATTACAAAATTGCAATGCGTCAAACAGTTCTTTGTTTTGGTGAATGCGTTAATATGTAATTTCGTCAATTGTTGGAGTAATTGTTTTTGGCGTTACACTTCTCTTTTCGCTTTGGATTTCTTTTAGATTCACTGCATTTTCTATCAATTGATGTTTTACACCACTTACTTTGCTGCTTTATCCTAGAGAGCATTTTAGAGTATATCACTCGCATGGGTGGGTTTTCATCATATTTAAGTACATTTTAATTTTGTTAAAATCTTTTTCTGTTTAAAACTGGCATAAGTTAAAATAACGTTTGGAAATTTAGAAAATTGTGTTTTCCAACGCTGAACAATGTTTTCCACATTTGTGGACTTCATTTGTTGTTGCTCAGCGTAAAGATCACTAACCTAAACAGTTGGCAAATTTTAGAAGGTCCTCTTTCGCTACAATCCAATGGATCCCGGTATTAGATCTTTTGTAATTTTAGATGGATAAGTTAAATCTATCATCATGGATTACAGGACTTTAATAATTTACCAATATGAATTTAGTTTTCACTCTATTTAGATATTATGTTTCAGGGTCATATATATGATGTTAAATATTTCGCCGTGTTGACATAAGGACAGCAAGTTGATTTACGTTGATTGAAATTTGTTGCTTACTTTTGTTTGTGAAGTTTACATGGATTCATTTAGTTTCTTTTAATTTAATAAACTATCTTTCGGCAAAGTTATTGATTTGGTTGAGGGATGATTGTGATTTATTTTGCAGCTTCTTTTTGATTTTTATCTACCATTATAATGGAAGTATCAGCAAAGGTGGCTATGATATCTTGTTCAAACTGTAGTATTTCGCTTGTTTATATCTGAAAAATATACGCGATCTCCTTCTCCCAATGAAATCGCTCTTCACTATGTTCACATTTTCGATTTATTCGAATCAGATGTATAACGGAAAATTGCTACTTTTCATTATAAAATCGCCGCTTCGACTTTTCTCATCGACTCATCTCGATTAAAGGCCGCCCTTGTTTTCATTTCTATTGCTTTAATTTCGTACAAAGTTTCTCCGAAAATGGATGGCGTTTTTCACCCCCACCCCCTGCCTTTCTTTCATCGCCGAGCGTTAATCCCGATAATAAACCTTTAAGAGATCGGTCTTGATTATTTCTATTGTGGGGGAAGATCAGGAACGTTGATTTTTTTATATGGTGAGGACTCTGGAATCCGAATACGCTAGAGCATCCGGACTATGTAGAGCCAACTGATGAAAGTAGCATTCTTTGAGATGCGATAATAACATCAAGTCTGTCGTGTAGGCAATAAATAAAGAAAAAAATTCAATACGATGTTGTATGCTTGTGTATAGGTTATAGTAAATTTATTATTGTTATTGTTTGAGAGTTATCCATTAACTATTCCATTGGAACATTGCTAACCCATTGAGACCATTTGTTATAATTATTATTATTGTGTCGTTTTGTATGGGTAAACTTTAAACTACGAACTACTCTATCATCTAAATAATTTATTTATACTCCTAACTAATCACACTATATTAATTTATATAACATGACGATTTATATAACGAATATAAATTTATATTTATATTCGTATGGTTGACGTTTATACACCTTAACCTCTTAGTTTGTTAGAACTACGTTTGTCCGTTCGTCGACTATGTTTCTGTCATCAGCCTTATATATGTCGCGTTTTCCTACTGGATGCCGCGAGCGACGACGATACTTTTCTAATACTTTGCTAACTTTTGGCAGAGGGAGGAGATTATTCGGGAACGTCTCGTTCTATGGTGCGCGAGATTATTGGTGATTTATATATGAGACGAAATACTGTCTTAGCGAAAGGCCGTCACATTATATAACAAAATCATGTACTGTATTTCGTTTAAGTTTCTCACAATTGTATCTATTTTGTAGGTAGATCAGTTAGGACATTATATATGACATTGCATTGCAAGAGTTAACGGAAACATTTGAAGTATTTCCCGGTTGGCGATATTGGGGTAGAAAAAAGAATTAGTCAAATGAGAAAATATTATTTAATAAAAGTACTATACAAGGGTAGGAGGCAGTATGGGAAAGACACAATAATGTGTGTAGTGACTAATAATTAATCTTGGAATTTTACATATCCACGCTGATAAAAGACCACAATATCCATAGTACTCAGTTGACGTTTTAATGAACCCTCTTCTATCTGTTTCCACTCAGATTAGGAGTCAAGAACGCTTTGCTGTGGGCCTTCAGCTTTGACTTCTTCTCATTCGGAATAAGCGTCATATTTCTTGACTAACGAACTTGTCATCGTCATATTTCATGAAAAACCTGCGCAACATTCAGGAATATGGCTGGACACGCCTCTTTGTTCTCTCATATGATCGAAAATGCTTCCGAATCGAATTCAGAAGTGTTAACTGGTGAGGAGATGAAAAATTTATCTAGGAACCTATAACCTACAATCTATAACTCTTGTTTTAAATTGTTGGATTCAAATTAGTCCTCAGCCCCATTGCTTAATTGGGCTGCATTTAAATATTGCTCAATTACTTGACTAAAAGCTAAACTGTTGCTGTTTTAGCACACTGGGCTGATCCACGCGAAGAAGACCCCCAAGGACGGATCTGCCCATCCAGTCCGTGACGACGAGAGTGACACGCGTTACTATCACACCGTAACGGCTGCCGTGACATCCAGTAGAAGTCCTATGACTAAAGTGATGGACATATTCAGGAAGCCACACGTCCCGCCTCCTCCGCCACCGCCTGAGGAGGAGAAAAAGGAGAGGAAAAAGGAGAAGGTGAGGGAGTGGGGGGAAAACTGCTGTTAGTTATATCAGAGGATTTATTTGGGATAACATTAATGTTAAAATTTTATTACATTTTGATTTAATGGGCGCAAATTCAGATAATGAATGATATTCAGGATACTTACTGGCTGGTGCTGAAATTTGTTATATAGTCGTATTATCTGTTGTCTGATCTCGGGTCCTTTACTTCTCAGTAGTTGCCTTGTTATAAAGAAGATATTTGGTTTTATTATGTTTAGAGACTACATCTCTTTTTATGTTATTAAAAGTAACTTAAATATTGAAATAAAAAAATTAAAATGATATAAATCAAATAAGACCCAAACATTCTTAAAATTTATAACTATTTATCTTTCAATAACTGAATACTTTTTAGACCATGGATAATTTGACGGTTTACGTGGTGTACGTGGTGTATATAGTGTACATGGTACTGTTTTGCTTTACAAATTACTTGTGTACAATTTCTGAAATTTTTCTTTGTTTGATTCTAATGGTAGATTGTTATAATTTAAAAATTATGAAATACTGACTTCTACTTGTCACTCGCTCTACTTAAATTGTTCAAATGTCACAGTTCATGCAGTTTTCATTTTTGATTGAAACTATTTAATCATTTAAAACAATACTGCTCTAAATGAAAATGTATTTGAGAAATGTTCATAAGAGTTACGTTCCCTTTATTCTGTTTTTACCATTTCTGTTTTGGTTAGAAACATTAATTTTAATGTATGTGTTTAATATGTTGATGACATTGATATGTATATTTATGTAATTATTGTCATGAATTTCTTACAAATGTTTTTGATACTATATATTCTCTGTAGTTTTTAGCACAGAAATTTGAATTAATACTAAGTGTAACGAAATTCTATAATATTGTGTATATGCTTTCTCAATTGTATGTATTCTTATGAACTGTTTTATTATGATAGTAATGATGATGAGTACTGATTTATACTATTCCAAGTTTAAATATCGACTCCAACATAGTGTCATGTAATACATAATGACTTAAAAGTCTACGTGCATTCTAAAATGTAAATAAATACTAACGGTCTTATTCATAAACGCATTTTAATGCTCAAATGCATTTTAGCTTAAAATGCGTTTAGAATGTGTTTCAATAAGGTAACCATAGATATTTACATGTTAAGAATACATTTAACAAAACGATAGTTACATCTATGAAACACATTCTAAAGGTATTTTAAGCTAAAATCCATTTTAACCTTAAAATGCGTACATGAATAAGGCCGTTATACTATAATATAAAATGAGTATGTCATGTCTTGCTGTAAAAAATTTCAATGCAAATAAGACGAATACAAAAAAGACCGTTATACTATAATCTAAAATGAGTATGTCATATCTTGCTGTAAAAAGTTTCAATACAAATTTATTGCTCCAAATTTATGTGTAGAATAATGTATGTGAATTGAAATGCAGTAAGTACAAATAATTGAAAAGCATATGCATGTGTAGCAATATTAGCAACTTTGAATAACTTCCGTACATTTATATTTACTCGTTTAATACGGAGCACTTGATATTTCGGTATATTGTACATTCTTGTACATGTAACTCTAAATACTATAAAACCGTTTACTTCAATCTTATACAGAAAATTCAGAATTGACAAGTTTAATCTAATTTGCATTCCGATAGTGCTGCTATTCACCACACATTACCACAATTCCATTAGCGTTCCTTGTAATAACATTATGAATTGTGCTTCCAGTATTATAGATTACACTTTTAGAAATAATTCACGACAATACCAGTAATTTTGTGCAATGTAAACAGTCTTTTAAGTCCTCTTTAAAAATTCTGTAGGCAGCATCGAGCTATAAACAACATCACAGTACTAGAATTGTAGCAGTAGGGTATAAATAGTATTATGAAAGTCTATAAAATTTAATTATCATTGTTAACTTGTCTATTTTTTTTAGCATACTTCCAATTCAAGACCGAGAGGTCCAAGAGATGGCTCCGCACACCCCGTCAAAGATGGTTCCGACACTCACTATTATCATACTGTTACTGCAGCTTCATCGAACCGCAGCCCTATGACCAAAGTTATGGATATATTTAGGAATAGATCACATGCGAGTGTACCACCAGAGGACAGGCGAAAGGTAAGTTTTGATGAGTTATATACCTATCAATAGCTGACAATCAAAAGGTGATCCAAGATTCAACCAAGTTTATTTGAGAGTTATAGTTACAAAAAAAGAAAGCACATTACATAAAGCAGAGTTTGTAAAAACCACTAAAAGAGTTCCCATGGTTAACGATTTAACAGAGGGATTTTAATAAAATTTACTGGGAAAGTAAATGTTGACCCAAGTAAGGTCTGGTTAAATTTTTGTGTACCGAGTGTACCTATGAACGAGAAATCAATCAACATATTATTTGGGAATTCACATGTTTTTCAACATATAGAAAATATAAAAAGTTAACGGAGTTTTTGACAAAATTCTCTGAGAAAATGAGTAAAATTTAACGGACATTTTTAGCCAAGAACAAAGCAAAACAAATTGTACGTATGAGAGTCAAATGTTTAAAAAGTCATGGTCAAATTGACTATTTTGCAGAGGTTATTTTCCATCATCAGAAATGGGGCATTGTGACATGACATATTTAATACCTAAAGTACAGATAGCGAGGGGACACTCGATTAAAAATAAGACGACAGCATACATGGCATACATGTTGTCAAACCAAGCAACGTTATTGTAAATTGTTCATGTTGATGTTATAGCGTTTTCATGGTTCGACTCAACTAGTCTCTTAACTGGGGGAACCCGGTTGAAGCAAAAGTGAAGTCGAATTGATGCAATTTATCCATTTATTCATTGGTTTATAGATAAGAGCCCAGTTTCGGCTTGGTAAGGTCCTACATTCAAATACCTAATGGATTTAATTGCAAATAAAATAAAATTGAGTATTATGTACTCAGGGCCCAATTATTAAGTAACTTGGTAGTGTCACTTAGTAACTGTGGAACTAATCATGTAGTTAATGGTCTTTCATGATATATATTATACTACATTTCGCTTCAAGGCGAAGTAATATCAATAAAGTGCTCGTCAAACTCAAAGACGCGCGAGTAATCATACAAAGAGGTTACCGATTACCAAGAACTCGGGTGTAGGGGCAGCACTGTGGCTGATTATTATGCTGGCTTTAAGGCTGGTTACCTAGGATAAGGAATCATTAGTTAAATATCATTGCAGCTTATTTCTAATTCGTGGTAAAAGACAACTAAGAAAGACAACTAATTGGTAAATGAAAAAAAATCAGTCTGTTTGTAGTTGTTGGAATGTAGATACTCATTCGTTAAGACGAAAAGTTCAGTCATTTTTCTTTAAAAACAGCATCCCAACATTATACACAATTCTACAATTAATTAATGGTACCAATGATGGTGATGATTTTCCTACTATATCGAACAAAAAATATGGGAAACATTAAAAGAATTAATTTTTCTTGGGAAAAAAAGTTACCAAAAATCTCTGTTTGTCAACAAAAAAAACATTTTGTGGAGACGGCAAAATTTTACTATCAGTTAAACAATTTAGACAATGAAGTATAAAAATATATTATTTAGATGAAACATGGGTTAATGCTGGGCATACCGTTGCAAAAAAATGGTGTGACAAAAATATTGAAAGTGCTCGTTAAGCACGTACAGGAAGTTGGTCTAAAGGCTTGAAGTCGCCTAGTGGAAAAGGAAAAACGATCCTTATCACACACGTTGGCAGTGAAACAGGATTTGTCGAAGGTGGACTTTCGACCTTTGTTTCTCAGAAAACCGGCGATTATCACGATGATGTGAATGCAGATGTATTTGTAGTAGAAGATGTATACTTTGTACAAATGTTAGACCTTAAACCAGTAGGAAGTATAATTGTGATGGATAACGCGATTTATCATTCTAGACAAGTCGAGAAGGCACCTACTACATTTTAGAAAAAAAAACTGACGTAATTAACTTGTTAGCTAATAAAAAAAAATAATAGTGAATCAATTCATGACACTGGTATAGTCAAAAAGGAACAACCGTTCATTGTTAATTGTATTAAATCGAAATACAAAAAATATGTTGTAGATGAAATGGCACGACATCGAGGCATCACGATTGTAAGACTTCCGGCAAATCATTGTCAACCAAATTCAATCGAATTGATATGGGCCCAAATGAAAGACCATGTTCCAAGATACAACACAACTTTTACATTGAAAGATGTAAAAGTACTGTTATCAAATGTAATGAAAAGTGAAATCCCTGAAAATTGGAAAAAACTAAGTCATACCATAAAGGAAGAGACAAAACTTTGGGAAATTGATAAATTCATTGATAGAATAACAAAACCCCTGATTATCACAATAATGGTGCTGCTCTGACTTTTCAGATGATTAGTATTATGAGTATTAACGAATTTCAAATTGAAATAATTTATAATGTTAATTTTGTTTATTCATATATTGTATTGTTAGTATGTAATTAATATTGACGAACTGCAACGAGCAGGCAACGTTTTAACCACGCCAATTTTAACGAATACGTCTTAAGCCTGGATAAAGTGGGAATTAAATGTTGCGTAACAATTATTACAGTGAAATATACTACTCATAATTAATACATTATGCATTATTCCGAACTTTCTGTCGAAAACGTGAAACGCCACTGACATTTAGATATCCGATCGCTTGAGCGCCGGATTTCTTCTTCTAAATCTTCCTCTTTTTCGGGCCTTTTGTTCTGACACAGCTCATACCGGGTGGCCCCAACAGGATTATTAAAAAACAGGTGAAAATGCAGGGACTGCTTACGATAACTGCGAAACTTTCTAGTTTCCCCGGGACATGAAAAATACCCTCTTTTGAGGGATACCTCATTAATATTATTTTGCATTGAAGCGAAATACAGTATTTTATCTGTGAATTCATTTGAAAATACATCAGCAGTTATTTAAACTATTTATATATGTTGCATTTTCACTGTATATTAATATTTTTTCTTGGAAAAGTTGCTTTTTGGAATAACCAGTTTGTGGTAATCCTCTTGCATTTGGCGTATATTGTGTCTAAAAAACAAAAACTCTCCAAATTAGTTAAAGGTAATCAGAGAGCTTTCATATTTTGCTTGGGTAGTATTTAAAGTTGATCAATGAAGTAAAAATTTGTAGATTATTTTTTCCAATTTTTACTGTTGTGGCGTAGTGTAACAACAGCACACAGTTTAACAGCACACCGTTAAAAACATTTTAAGTAAGCCACTTACAATTTTTGATTCTTTTATTAACGTTTCAAATAATTGACGTGCTGTGTTTGTGTTCTCATGTAGTAATAATTGTTTAGCATATACATGTTATGTATTTTACTGTTAACTTTTATTGTTGGATTTTCCATTATGGTATTTCATTTCTATTTCATGGTAACATTGTATCAAAATTTGATAACATCGAAGATTTAAAGAAGTAAAAAGAAAATGCAAAAAATCTTGTGTAAATAATTGTTTTTTGAGAGTTTGTACAGCTGTACAGCTCTTTTAATTTTGAAGGAAAAATTGTAGAATGGAAAAATCAGTTATTAATATTAATAGAAACAAATGGTCCAGTTATATGTAGACATAATACTTTGATTTCATCTGTAGTAAATATATTAATTTATTATTAAGTTACAAGTAGTAAGAGAGAGTGGTAGACAACAACCTAAACAGTCGATATACCAATTTCGCATTTTTGACTACCAAACCCATAACATTCGATTAAGCAAGTGTTCGCAACATTACTCTCAAGTAAGCTACGTTTTACATAAATTGAAAGAATATGGGACGTTACGTGATTTATCTGGTCCGACGTACGCTCCAGGCGAAGATAAAAATGTGATTGAGCCTTATCTCTTTATAAAAATGTACATGGTTGCATTAAGCCTGTTATAATGATGGATCGTATATCCCTGTATAAGCGAGGAAAATCATGCAAATCGTTATAAGGTTTTGAAGAGAAATGTGTCAGTTTGAGACGAAAATGGTGCAGTGATTATGATAAAGATGAATTCGCAATTTTTTGTCATATTTTCAATATTTCTTTTTAACGCTTTTGCAAATCTAATTTAATATAGACTTTATTGGCGTTTATAATTTTTTAAACAAGAATTTACAAAAAAAAATAATTTTTTGGCACCACCTACACGGTTTGAAAATGTTCGAAATGCCTTCTATGCCTTTTTAGAATTTTTCTATCAAATTCTATTTTCGTGTGGAGTGAATTATTAATCGATTCTTTTTTAATGCACCTATTTCGAAATATCTTTTGAGTACATTCATTTGGTACTTTTGGTCAATTGGAAATAAGTAAACAAGTCGGGAAGATTTCAATTTTCATTATAACAGTTGTATCGGCATACTTTAACACAATCTTCCGCGTTTCGGTTTGAAAAGGGTATTGACTTAACTTTAAAAATTTAAAAAAAAATGTATACAATAGATAAAATTGTCAACATTTTTGATAAGGTTACTACTTATAACTTATGTCCTTAGTTGTTACCAGTTTATTTACTGATATATTCGCAGGGAGTGTTTATAACTTTTCAATTAATAAACCACTTGTTAGTATTATTCCCAAAACACATTTATATAAGTAATCGTAAATTTTGACAGCAAATACTAGATTTGAAAATAGTATAACTAAAATTTAAGTATTTTTCTCATTTAAGAAATTTCTGAAACTAGATATTTTTCAAAGACTAATATCAAACACCTAAAAACCTTAAAACTTTAGATTTACTCTGAACATTCTTGTTGTTTGGACAAAAATGTCTCCTATTATATAAAAAGGTTTTATGCGATGATTTGTCAAAATAAATTAGTAATGATATGTTGGAGGTTTATAAGTGGATCTGTTTAACATTCAAAACTATTGCATATGCGAAATTTATATTTCACATATGTACCCTTTTTGAAAATGCACTAAAAGTGTTACGGTAAATAGGAGAAACAAAAATTAAATTACAAGTAAGAAATCCCTTAAAACCCAAATTCTCTGATGACTCTTCTGTAGATTCGACCTTTTCTACTTAGTGCCCCTTTTTTTAACAAACTACTAATTAATGATAATCTCTTAGACGTCATAAGCTTGGATTCATGAATGCCGTTTAAAAAGTTGTATGTGGGCCATATAGGTAGGGGCTAGGAGTTGAATAGTTTCAAAGAAGGTCGTGGGAGATTGATAAATACGGGGGCCCTTGCACGAGCATTGCGTGGAGACCCAAAATTTCTAGTTGTGTCATTGCCGCTTAAACATGAATTAATTATTTCACATTGTCTGTAATTCAATATCCAGTTAATGGGCCATGACTCGTCGTACTCAGTGGTGTAACAACGCAGCAACGAGCCTATGTTCGAAACATTTGACGGGCCTCAAATCATATAAAATATTAACTTGCATTTAGCACTTTCGGCACACTAGTAGAAAATCCACTGGTTTCTTTAGAATTTTGGGAGGCCAGAATATCTTTAAATGTGAATCTACAAGGTCTTTGGATTTTATAACCTTTTCCATTTTGAACTCCAAAAAGCATATACGTATTTTGTAGAAGTTCTTCTAGAATCTTAAATCACAGAAATCGCTTAAACATCACAGGAAGTTTATGGAAATTTTAAATTTTTCATTCCTGTGGAACTCAAGAAACATTTAGGTTTGAGTAAATGGTTTCAAATAGATCATGGAACAAGCCTGACTATGGCTGTCCTTGTATCTCTGTCGAAATGTCTAAGAAATGTACCTTGCATTGCCCTCTTACCGACTTCATCTTCAGTGGGATCCGGCTCGAAGTTTCCTATCTGACTGCATCTGACTCTATTACCACTACCTTCTCCATCTGTGTATCGATGATGCCGTTCACAATTGTCCGTATCGTTCCATTATCGTTTATGCCTTCTGTTACCGTACTGAAGGTTTCTCAAAATTCCGTGGTGATACTTTTTTCTACGTGTTCAATGGCCAGCTAGAGAATATCCCTCCTGTTAACCCCGGTTTGTTCGTTTTCATTGAATATCACCTGGTCATGTTGGTAAACGTTGCTTTTTTTCCAATCTTCATCTTGACCGTCTCATCTCTCTGCACCTCACTAGTAGCTTTTAAAGCCCATGTTTTGTCCAGGAAGTGTTTAGATTCTTCGCGGGCGACCTATTGTGCGTTTAATCTTCTCCGTAAACACCACAGTGCCTACGCCTTTCCTTGTGCCTTGACCCAACCATCCTCATATTATTCTGTTGGCTGCTGTCCTTTCCAAATCTCCTTGAGATTCCCGTGCGTAGACGCTCCCTTTGCTTAATGGTCTTGCCTTTTTCTCAGAGTTTTAGACAGGAAAGCTCTATGACAGGCAACTTTCCTGACCTTATGCTTGATCTCCACGTTTGCGGTCTTTAGAATCCTTAGTTTGGTGAGCTCTCAGGACTCTTTAGACCTCTTGGGACGTTTGTCGAAAAGAACTTTTAATCCGTTCAGCCCCTTCCTCTCCGAGGTTTCCTTCGTTTTCTTTTTCATTGGGACCGCTTCAGAGGGCTTCCATTCTCATTGCCCTGTCGCTATGGCTATCCTCCCACCCTTTTGAACCTGGAAGCCCTTCTTGTGGTGCCTCTAGCACAACAATCCCAATCGATAGCGTGAAGAATCGTTCCTCCTCCGGTATCCTCTTTCTGCAATCTTTTACCGGGGTCTTGTCGTACGCCGAGGTAAACACTTCTCTCATCCAGAGGACAAAGTGTCACTGCTTTCAGTTCTATCTATTTCATCATTTTGCTGGTTCCTGCAATTCTTTTGGGCTCTGTTATACTTCTCCCTCATTTTTGTTGATCCCGCTAAATATTTCCTTCTTTGAATTTTTTTCTCTGCTAGCCTTTCGAAATTCAATTGCGCATCTTTTTCTTCCTCCGCCTCTGTAATTTCCTTTTTGCAAAATTTCCTAACATAACTCCCCCTTACTTCCCAAAAGCTTCTAAAACATAAAGAAGACTTCTATTTTTTTTGTATTTATTTTCTATATTGTTCCCACGTGGTCCATTCATCCCCGTCTCACGGGTCGCATGACACCATAACATTGCGGGTTTGTAAGGATTTTGTTTTCCCAGGTCAGTTGCCTTCACCCCAGCTAACAAACCCGGGCCTCCCATGACTGGTTCACTCTCAAAAAACCACAAAAACAAAATATAGATTTTCCTAAATGCTCTCAAATAAATTCTAGAAGCTTTCTCGTTCTAATTTTAAACAATGGAATGTCTGCATCGTGCTAAAGTAAATCTCTAGAGGTTCCTTTATAATTTTGGGAAGCCAGAATGAGTTTGAAATTAAGGATCTAGGTTTCTGGAAATTTTAAACGTTTCAGTTTTAAATCTAAGCGTTAGAAAGATTCAAGAATCTAGAAGGAAGTTTATAGAGATTCTTCTGAAACCTTCTGTATACTAAATTTGCCAATCATGGTTTAGGGAAGTTCCAAATAAATTGATTTTAATTTTAAACATTAAAAGTTCTCTAGAACACAAATCTCAGAGGCTCTTCTTAAACCTCAAATTACCAAAAGTGCCTAACAATTTAGCTTACCTTAATGCCTTCGATTTAGAAGTCTTTGAAGACCAAGGAAAAAATTTAGATTTTCTTAAACGGCCTTAAGTAGAATCTAGATACTTATTATTTTAAATTCTTATACTAGAACTTCTGAATCATGCCGAAGAACGATTGCAGAAGTTTCAGTGTTCAATGTATGGCATGCATTTCAAAGCGTGAAATCCATTACTTTAGTTCAAAGTTCATATTTTTTAACAATTTTTTTTTGGCAAAAATTGACGTTTTGACACTTACAATGTTTTAACAATGATTTTTGACTATTTGTTACGACAATTCAAGTTTGTGATAAATAAACGAGTATATTAGCCGGTTATTACTTTCGAAATCCGTTTTAAAATTATCCTAGGACCACCCAATCATTAATAATGGATTAGACAAGAATATTAGTTTATTTATTTACGTATTATTACAGCTAGGCCTTGTTTCATTTGAAAATTCAATATTTATAAAAAAAATTGTCAGTAGTGTTAGCTGCTACGTTAACTCTCATTTATTTATTGTGAAAAAAGTTATGTCTATAAATTTTGGCAAAAAATCTGATTGTTTACAATTTTCTTCAAAACTTCTGAACCAATTGTGAAAAAATAAAAATTTATCTTGAAGGCGAATCAACATACTACAACTTACTGTTGAGAGTTATTATATACAGTGTACAGTTTTTAAGATATTAAAAATAAACAAGATTTTCGATTTTAAAACATTGCTTATAACAGTTTTTAAAATGAGATTTTGTACGCATTGTATGTCATTTGGTGCAGTGTTATAAAAAGTCATTGAATTCATCCAGTAAACCTGTATTAAGACGATGTCGCGAAATTTTCGACGGTTTTTGGCGTATTATGTTTATTTCTTACCTTTTATCTACAATGGTAACGAACTTTACAATATGTGCACACACGACACTTTTTAAAAAAGTTGGAAAGAAAACAAACCCACTTTTCTCAATAATACTGCGCATTTTGAATAACAATATAAAAATAAATGTCTCAAATTCTTGAATTTCAGCCTACTAAGAATAGAAGTTACTAACCAAAAACAAAATCCACATGACCCTTCCGTCATTCCTTGAAGATTCTTATCCGGGGAAGATCGAACTTATCGCTAATGACGGCACTTCCGTATTTTCTCCCATAATTGTTCCCTTCCGTAATTAAAATAGATTTTCGGGGCCTGTCTCGTAATCAGTCAGCTGTTCCACGTGACGTTTCCCTCTTATGCGAAAAAAACAACGGAGGTAGGGAGATAAGAGAGCATAACTGTACACATACGCGAAGCTGCCGCCTTTGATACGCGAGTGTATCATTTTGAAGTGTTTTATGGTTTAGTTTAATATCAGAGGCGGCCGCGAGAGAACTCACTACTAAATATACATACACACACTTGTTTATTCTAAACCGTGTGTTTATTGATAATCTTCTGCTGGCCCCGCGTGTCCGGCGAAGGGAAAAATTATTACAGTATTACAGATATTCAGATCTGTGTTGATGTTAGTGGAGTTTGGAAAGTTTTTCGTGGTTTTTCGGTATTTATTAAGCTTTGGTTGGCGTGTGTGATTTTTCCATTTTTAATCTATAACGTGACCAATAAGGTAGGGTGTTTACAAATTAAAATAAAAGCTCTTTGACACCTAATCGGTTCATAGACAGTCTTCAGTTGGGTTACGTTTTACCGTGATTGACCATAAATTATCAGTTTAATAATCCCAAACCTAAAGGTTCAGTTGATTAATAACTTTTGAACTATTTTGTTGTGATTGATTATTTATATTGCTGAGTCAGTAACTGGGAAATTCATTGGAATGAAATCGCAATTTAAACATGACAATCATGTGATTTAGATGATCATATTGTCTTCGTATTAGTTTTTTGCTGTCAGGTAAATATAAAAATCGAAGATTGAAATGGAATGGATGTTATGGTAACAGAGGGGAGTTTTCATATTAGTATTTGGCATTCATACAGTAGGTATGAAAAAGAAATTAAAAATAAAAGAGACAAGGTTCATTTATAAAACATAAGTAATTGTGATAACCACGTAGCTATTTAATTATGTAATTTACAGTACAATTAAAAATTACACACATTTATAGTGATGATACCGTTTAAAAAAACAACACGTTATAGAAGGTATAACAAATATTTTAAAAACTGATTGAGTTGTCAAAGAATTTCATGTTGGCTAATTTCAACTCTTGCACATAAAAGTGTTAGTTATTTAAAACGACTATTTTGGAAGCCTCTTTATAATATTGCGCCATCAGAAATTTGGGCGGTTATGTTATTGGATTTTATTAGGAATATCTCCCTGTCCCAGCAAATGTAGCAAAGAATTGATTTGAGAGAATAAATTCTTTTGATAAATCATCTGATATATTGGAAATAGGTGATATTGTTTGAAAAATGTTCGGTAATGACACAAACCTGTGAATAAACTTGGCAAAGGAATAGTGCCGTAAAGATTAAATTAATAACCCTGTAGTTATTATGCAGTCGACTTTAAATTTCATGTTGGACATGTGATGTGAATCTCGAAGACGTTCAAGAATATTGGAAAAATTGCAGTAGTTCACAATGTCTTTGTTCAATCAGATTTGAAGTACGCTTCAGTCACATATTTGCATCTCAAAAAATTCCCTTTATTAATCAAAGCAGTGTGAGGTAGATTTGAATTTGCAACACTTGAAGCAATGAGAGAACCGCAATCTGTTATACTCCGAATTATTAGGCGAGTGTCACTTGGAGACAAATACTTTGTCTTGTCTCTGTTCCTTGTAGATAACTGTATAAAATAGTACTCAATAAATATTGTGATTAAACAAAACCGCTGATATTCCAAAACCACTGATTTTTTTCATCTTTTTTTGCCAAAATGAGACTTGCACTGCTTTTCTGTTTACTAGGGCCTAATTGGTTGGTAACTGATTCATGAAAGAATATTGATTTATTGCATTAAATATTTATTAATTTATAACGTCGACGATTAGTTTAATATGAGTAATAATTGTTGCAAAATATTAAAATATACTCGTTTTCGATATTAAATTTATTGATCATTGACCATTATTGTAAATGATACAATGGGTTTAGTTCAATTTTTTAAGGGTTTAAAAATGTTTTTCACTTTACGTTAATTAATTTTGTAATGACATCTCAGCTATTAATATTGAGTTACAATTGGCGTCGCGTTATTGAAATTTAACATTGTTACATGAACGTCGAACCCATACATTCACATACAGGAGAAAGAGAAGTAATTGTCAATTTAAAATGGAAATGAATTATGAAGTCTTTTTGCGTCATATTGAAAAATTATTAGACTAAACTCAAATTAGCACTAAAAGATACAATACTGGGTATTTGAAAATTGTCAGGTAAAGTAAAAGTTGAGTCACAAATGAAGGTCCGGAAATTGACTGCCAAGTAGTGAAAAAAATCTCTGGACTATTTTATATTTTTTCATCGCTATTAAGTTTTTACAATAAGCACACACAATATGCACCTTATTTAAAATAAAATGACAATTTTCAGATGATATTAATTTGCTAATCTTTCGTTCTATTACATAAGTAACAATTATTCATTTGTTAGTAAAATAAAAATTTATTTAGAATGTTTTTAATTGTCATTAGTATACTCCTTGATTTAGTATTTTTTTTAAATAATTGACATGTGTGAAGTTGATTCTTCAAAAAAGGTAGATGCGTATTCGTTTGTTTGTAAAACTTAAAAGGTGAAAGTTCAGTGGAAGTGTACTGTCATTGTTTTTTTTTCGGTTATTGTAAGGATAATACCAATCAAGGTTGAAAATTAACATTCGTTCATTGTATCTAATCTCACTATTTTTAATTTTGTACATATTAAAAAGTGTTGTCGTATTTCTGTCAAATGGCTACGAATAAAAGGACTCTTTTTTATTCATCACGTACGATTTAATTTTTAATAACTGCTGTCATATTCATCCGTTGCAAAAATAGGAAGCCGCCTTATAATAAATTGCACTGAAAGCTCGAAGTATAAAAGTGTCTCTTTCAAGTTTATTTTTGTTGCTATTATAAACATTTTTTCCGAGATAAGATTGTGTGTATGTGTAGACTTGTAGGCTTTTGTTTATTAAGACTAATGTAGGTTAAACAATTTACAAGTTTTTGTACGCGACAAAATTGGTCGATATGAGTAATTTTTTTGAGAGAAGAAAAACAGTTAACCGATAAAGTCTGAAGGACAGAGTTGATACTTAGTTCATTAGAAGGATTCAAATATTTTTATTTCTGTCACAAATTAGACAAGTTCGTGTTAATTTGAATTTTGTTCTTGCTTTTCGCCCTTTTAACTAATTCACTAAATTTTGTTTGAACTTATTTCTAAATTATTCAGATCCCTGACGTTAGAAAATCCATTCTCTGACAGGAACATTTGTTTAACACAACGTTAATTTACATTGATAATGTTTCGTTTGCTATCCAAAATAAGCAATGTTATCTACAAAGTTAAATAAGACTTATAATCGGAAATTTCTAAGGCTTACTGTTAGCAAAAAACATAAAAATGGAGATCTTGAATTACAAGAACTTCATTTTATATTATAATGCATGCCTTTTACACAAATTAGGAAAAAAGTTAAAAACACAATTTTACTAAAATTTTAACTTTTTGGACGTTTTGTTTGGATCATCCCATGTAATAAACATTTACACAAATATCATAAAAACTCGATTTAATTAAACAAGTAATTTTTCCAGTAGCACCGATATTGCTCAAAAAACCAGTTTTCTATTATTGATGGAGAAAACTAAAATTTCGGAAGAGGTATCACTTAATTATTTCATGGTAATTACAAGTGTACAAATTGGATTATTTTGCTTGAACTAAGTTTTGTTATGGAAACATCTAGAAAAATAATTTTATTTTGCCAGACTTTTGTATCTAAATTAAAAACGTCGCGAACGGAAATTATAAACATGATTCATAATGTGGACATTAAGAAAAATTGAGTCACTGCAAACAAGTCTGTTAAAGAAACGCTGGAAGACATTAATTGGCCAAGTTTTATTAAAGTTTACCTTAATTTAATTTTGCCTTGGGAGATTTTTATATTTCTGAAGTCAGTTATGTTAAATGAAGAATTATTTTAAATGCAATATACCGTCCAACTTTTATACACAACCGTGAGCACAGTTAAACTGAAGGAAATCCTCCACACGATCTTGTTTGTAGTAGGTAAACTCCAGATTACGTTTGTGATGTTTTTACTGTCGAAGATCAGCCAAATGTTACAAGTTCTGAATACAAATCACACTTAAATTGCTTTGTTATTAACATCTCGTAGAAGGTCAAAATGCAGTCCAGATTTTTTGTTTTATGCCATTTGCATAAACATACCATTTTAAAGAGTGGAAATTGTTAGTGTAAAGCAATAAATTTAAATATTCGATGTGAAATTCAACTTCACTCTTGGTTCAATCCTACTGTATTATTAAACTAAACTGTATTACACCTTTTTTGTTGTTATTTTTGTAATTGAATCCATTATTATTTTTTGTGGAACGATTACCATGGACGTTTCGTTTCGAGTTTCATCAGTGTTTTTGTTGCCTAGGAATTTCCATATGGCAAGGACGTATTGAGTTTAACGCATTTCTGCATTTTAACATAGAACTGACAATATAACCGATTACTAGTTATTAAATATTTTTTAATTATCATGTTACTGTAGGAATCTGTCACGTGTTTAGTTTTTTACGTTTCTGTTATTCCGTTCTAACGAGCTACCTTGAGTACTTAAAACCCTCGATAAGTATCTGACAATGGAGATAATATTCAGAATTAGATTAAGATGGGAAAAATCACACGAAACGCCTTGCTTACATAAATAAATACTTACTCGATTATTGATAAAGGTGCCATATATTGTTGCCCGAGTGTAATCCTGTCTAATAAATTATCAGAGCCTTCGTAGTATGAGAAAGCAAGTGTTTGGTGCATGTCGTAAGTTTTAAAATCGGTTCGTTCTAACGGAAAACATGTCATCGTACTTTCGGTGGATCAACAGCA
This sequence comes from Cryptocephalus primarius, assembly GCA_963576515.1. Classification (NCBI taxonomy): domain Eukaryota; kingdom Metazoa; phylum Arthropoda; class Insecta; order Coleoptera; family Chrysomelidae; genus Cryptocephalus; species Cryptocephalus primarius. The sequence goes on from OY754937.1 coordinate 3,078,022, forward strand.
AGAACAGGGACGAGGAAATGCCTCCTTTTCCCATACCGAAGCCCAGGAGCAACTCCTTGGATCCCAGGAGTTTAGAGGCGTCCGGTATAAGGAATTTCGCCCTAGCCTATAATAACGTAAGAGAAATTTTGATACCCTCTAATAATAGAAATACAAACAATTTGACGCTCAAAATAACAAAGAAATTCGACGTACACCAGTACGTGCCATGTACTTTGTCATTACTTTCACTGCATCTTCCATAACATGCTCTAATTTTAAATTAATTGGAACATCCGCTATTATATTCGTATCGCCTCGCCGTAAAAAGCACCAAATGAAGCTTTCAGAGTACCTGTGGGAAATTTTTTAAATTATTTTTTTTAAAGAACTTTTTCAGGTCATATACAGTTTTCTTTTAAATGTATCGAACGTAGGTAGATGTTACATAGTTTTCTTTAATGTATGTCAAATGCTTTATACCGTAGTTGGATAATAAATTGGATATTACAAGTACAGTTTTTTGGTGTACATCGTTTTATGTTGTACATGTTTGCAAGAATATAGTACCGAATATTACGATTAATTAGGTATTCATTAAAGTAAGGTATAAAAATAGTCATCTGTGAGTATTTCACTTTAACTTCACCTTGTTTTCTGTTCTAGAAATAACATCAAACTCATTTGCATAGTCAGGCATGGACCAAAGTGTTAACTAGCACAACATATAGTTGTCACAAAACTAATATGTTTTAAAAAGTCGATCTGGTCGAGTTTAATGAGAATCTGTTTCCCTTTATTAGGTAATTTTCATCTCCGTTTTTTTTTAAATTTTCGTGTTTTTCTCCACCCTTGCCGTTACTTTCATCGTATTTGATATGAATAGGTCATTAAGTAGGCCGTATTTTCATTCGTGAGTGCTCTTTCACATGCGAGTGACTCATTAGCGCAATTTTTCGATTGAGCACACACTTCCATGTAAACATGTTAATTCTAACATATTTTGTGTAATTGTCCGATTTGTTTAATCATTCTCTATCCCAAAAGGATCAGCATCCTTTTTCATATCTTAAAACAGACAACTAACTTGCAAGATTCTGATTTTTTTGGGGTACTTAAAGAGTAATGGAATGTTTTTAAGCTTCATTGGGATGAAGCATATATTTTGACTAAAATTCGTGTAACTTTCTCAAGTGTCACTCTGGGGCGAATTCGGTCGGGAGTGATGCCTTATAATTCTTATTTACACATTTCTTACATTAACAAAGTTATAACGCGTTAAAAAACCAAACGATAGTTTTTATTCTTGGTTTGGGAAACCGCAATTTTGAAAATTTTTCTTGATTCTTTTTGTATTTTTTATTTTTAAGTTCACCGGGTAATTTTAATGTAAACAAATTAAGCTGTAAGCCTTTCAATAAAAGTAACGAAAAATAAAGTAGGGAAGAGTCGGTTAAAATGAGCTACTTAATGAAAAATCATTCATATGTCTTTCCACACAATGTCACCAATAATTTTTGCATCTGTAGTACTATTGACATCTTCTACTACTTAATATAACGAGCTGAAGAAAATGCTTTTTCTAAGTTAGGTCAAGTAAAATAATATGTTCTGATAATATCAAATTTACATCCAAGAAACCTATATTCTATTTGATAGAAGAAAATTTTAATTTTCATAATAATTTTTTAACAGAGAAAAACATCAGTCTTGTAAAACGACTGTTCTTGGCGGAAATACCAGGTGAATAGGTCACTCGCCCGGCTTTACCCCTGCACATTTTTCATGAGAGCAGCTTTTATGTCGCTGACACTTAATCCAGCCTTTTGAATTTTTTATTTACCTATTTTTTTGCCTTTAATTGTACGGTTGGCCTTAGTGACAGTTTTAACTTTGCCTTTACCATCGATTTGATAAGCTTTATGTCAAGTTCCCAAGTTCAGTTTGTGCTTCTTTTTGGATCTTGCTTTAATGGAATCTTTGATCTCGTTTTTGTGTAATACAATGCAGCTACCTGTTCAGGTTGAGCATTAAGCTCCATAAAGCTTTTCCATAAAGTTGTTTGGAATTCAAATGTGCAATGAACTTTTGTGATGCCTAAAGTGCAGGTGTGGGTGGTGTAGGTTTTTATGATATTGATGAATAATCATATGCGAAATGGCAGCCATAGGGTCTGTATTGTATTTTTGTTTATCTGTTATATATTCAGCTGGTGCAAATTTGTATTTCAGAGAAATATTAAATCAGAATTTAACGGTTGTATTACAATTTTTCTAAATCCATTAACGGCTTGAAACTAGCAACTTTCACATATTCAACACCAAAAAGTTTTTCCTATTTGCGATGTATTGAAAAGTCGACCTGGACGCTGCTGCAACCATTGGTTAACGTTTAAGGTATAATAGATGCTCAAAGATGACAAAACTCACGATCAAAGGTTATCAGCGGTGTGTCGTAGTACAGCATTACAACATAGTTTTGTATGGCTATGTCAATTAGTTCCAACTTTTCTATATAATACTTTCTAGGTGCGCTATTACTGATTTAACATAAGTTATCAATGCTTTTTCCCTCAGGTAACTCCCCATACTGCCATAAATCTGCCCCCGTTATCTCGCTTCACAAAGATGCCATGGAAGAATGCCCCAGCACTATTGTACTTCATTCCTTATGCAAGTTATTGGAGATATTAATTAAAATGAAATTACTCCTTTCAAACAACATAATCTCCAAAGCTCAGTTTGGATTGCTGGTGAAGCAAAGTAATTCGCACGCAATGTTTTCTGTCCTTAGTGACTTTTTTCTGAGCCTCAACTCAAGACACATTACTGCCTCTGTTTTCTGCGACTTTGCTAGAGCGTTTGATTATGTCAGTGTGAGTATTTTGATTATTGAGTTGAGATTTTATGCTGTTAGAGGGATCCTATCTTAGTGGTTTAACTCGCTTTAGAGTAACGGGAAACAGAGGGTCAAGCTACGTGATTATATTTCGTGCTGTAAATCTTTGCACTATAGCGCTCCTCAGGGCTCTGTCCTTGCGCACATAATATTTCTTATTTTTATTAATAAGGTGACCAAATTCCTTTTTGAAAAACTCGACAACAGTGTTAGCCTCTCCATGAATAACGTCATGTCAATTTTCTTTTGAAGGAACTATGCAGGTTTTTATTCTTTTTCGTTCAATCTTTGAGCCATTTTTTTTTTAATTTCGTTACGAATTTTAATATCATCCGTTGAAACCGCGATAGGGTTGTTTTCTATTGAAAACAAAATTGAGGGTCTATTCTATTCCCTTTAAATAATATATACTCCTTTAGGTTTTCGTATCAAAGAATTATTCAAATTCTGGGAAATGTGGGAAATTATTTTTGTCAAGGTATGCCTTTTTTTGCTGTATTGACTGGGCTATAATATATCTCAAAATTATTTTTGTCAAGGTATGCCTTTTTTTGCTGTATTGACTGGGCTATAATATATCTCACAAGCCTTAACTTCGAATCAGGGAAAAATTCGACTCACAAAATTATAGTTGCAGAAACTATTTTACACAAAAATGTCAGTAAGAGTAAAGTTTAGTTTCAGAATTTGACTTCTAGAATATTCTACATACAGAAGTATTGTTCGAATTACAGAAATTTGACTGGATTTGGAAAAGTCACTGTATTTTTCTGTATAATTTGGTCACAACTGATACAACTATTACATCTAAGGCCACATATGTGAAATTATAATGAAAATTAAAACTGTTGAGGTTGTATTTAAATATCACATACTCCTAACGACTTGTCTTAATATAAATTCACTAACTCAAACAATGCAAATAAATAAAAAAAAATCAAATATAGTTATTCGTAAGGCAGTGACTAAACGTTTCAAGTTTTAAATTTTTTTATTGTAAGTGTTTGTGCTAGTATAAATCTGCAATGCTTGAAATGAATAACAGTTTAATCAACTCTTTAATTTGACTACTGAACGGTGGTAGTGTGATATGACGGAATCGTTTGGGCAAATGATTCACTTATTGTCAAGTATAATTAAAATGCAAACCAAGTCGAATCTTGAAATGTACGCAAATTACGCAAACCATGAGTCATGCATAGTAATTTTTTGATAAAAGTATTCGATGCAAATTAGATTTTCCAATGTTATCGACCATTTTGTAAAATCATCAAGCTGTGTTCTGGGAATTATTGAATATTTTTCATAACAGTTTTTTGGCCTAATGATGCTGAGTAAACTGGGTATTCCTTCTCATAATTAAATTACAGCTGCAATTCCTGTTGTTGTCACTTAAGCTTATTTTTTTTGTCTTAATTACTTTTTTGGTGTCAGAAATATAACCGACTCGCTTTTTAATTAAAATTATTATCGTAGTGAAATAGTATTTTTCAATACTTGAAATTGTTAATAAGCTGCTTCAACATAACTTAACTTAACTGCTTAACTTTTTCGTTATTTTATGACGTCAGCATACTCGTACTACTGTTAGTTATCGATAAAACATTTGAATAAAACATGTTTTCGTAAGCACCAGCATTTCCGCGTTCGATTAATTCACCGAAAACAATTCACCCAAAACAGTTGACCGAATAACAAATCACCGAAGGTAAATTCACTAAATTGGCAATTCACCCAATAACTTTTCACCGAAGGTGACACAAGAGATACATAAAAATATATTCGTTTTTCTTACGGTGGCAAAGTAGGCATATTATTATCATGAAAATAAACTATGTCAATTTAGGAATGATTAATAGAAGATTGTTAGATATAAATGATATACCTAATTCAACAACATTTGAAATACAATATTTTGGCCAAAAAGAAGTAAATTACAGGTCAAAAGTTTTCAAAAATACATGTCAAACTATATTGGTAAGCAATCAAATATGGTAATATAAGAATACATGTTAATAGGTAATAAATCACAATCGTAGATTGTTTGCAATTCCTTTTAAATAATTCAAGATGTTGTCTGAATCGTAATTATAGTACGTCGCATTTTATTTGAAACAAAATTACAGTAAACTTGATACAAGACACCTTAATAAAAGGTTTTAAATTATCTGTAGAATGGGGAAGCTGAAGTGCTTTATTGCTGATCAGAAGATTGTTTTGAATGGTCAGCTGGGATAATTGGACCGTACCGGAATTTTTAAATGATCACAGACAAATTTATCTTTGCTATACTATGGAAAAACTTTGAAATCATTTCCTTTTCTCTTTTTTGCATATGGCGTCTAGGCCATTGCGATGCAGGTTCTATGTCTTGGAATGCTTCCAATTCTTCTTCACCTAATTCTCCTCCTTCATCCACTGCTATTTGCTCATCTGAACCTGCTTCTTGATTTATTTCAAGTTCTCTGTTTAATCATGGCCGTTACATTTTAAAAATTATGAACACTTGTCCAGGTCAAAGTATAATGAATTAATTTTAATACACCATTTAAATGTATCTTCAGTCCTTATCGTACCCGCCGTTAAGACAATTTTACCTCGCTATTATATAATTTAAATATACACCACGACCCATCAATGAGAATAAGTTCCTTCTAAGCTTATAAGTTCTTGAAGGTGCTGTTGTTGTCTAAGTCCTCTAAGTACGGTCCATTTAATATATGTAAATACCCTGTCACAACTAGCGGATAACAATTTTTAAACCTCTTCATCTTCTTCGTTTATAATCTTTCACAATCGGGGTCCGGATAACGCGTACCACAATTCGAGTCTCAAATAACATGCGACGAATTATACTTGCAAGTGTTTTAATGGGTCTTGGCGTCTTGCATATTCTTTGTATCTTTCTTCATTTCATTCTTCATAGGGTCTGGCCCGCTTAAATACTGTTTTATAAGGATATTATTATTACTTGTTCGTTTTTGATGGCAGTTACAAATTTCCAAATTGTAGGATGATGCGCTGACAGCTGCTGCGGGAACCAGAATCCTTCGACCGCGTTGTTGGTTTTAGGCAAATCGTTTCGAATCCGCTCGTAGCGATTCCACATTTTTATAGGAAACCGTGGTACACGTCGGTTTGGCTTCGGTTTTGTCCTTCGAGACACGTGTCTTCAAAATAATCCATTAAAGTTTGGAACCCTGGAAGTACTTCTAGGTCGGATAACTCTTCACAAACCTTTTCCAGATCATCCTCCGCCATAAAGGCTAATGTTGCCAATAGCCTTGACGATCGAGCAAAATCAGGTTCGTTGTAGTACGCTCTCTTTAAACCAAAATCTTTAATATGCCCGTATATTGATTGAGAGAGAGAGAAAAAACCGGCTAGTTCTCGGCATTTCTGTACGTATGAAGTTTATAACAGCAGCTTCAAAATCAGCTGTTATTGTTATAGGGGACATGGTGGAAGTAGCGATTTCAATTGTGAAAACATCCTCTTATATGATGTTTCCTCCTTTTTATTTGGTAGCAAAACACATACCAACGGAATAATATCTTCAGAAATGGTGCCATGGATTGTGAATAACTGATTAAACAATAAAGGAACAGTCTTGAATGTACCATTAGTGTACCAGTGATCAGATCGTGACAGATGTTTCTGTGCATTTTTCTGAGTTTGAAAAGATTAAAATCCGTTCTTCGCCACCAGAATCAATGAGGAGAAATTTCTCACAATTGACCCTCAATGTATACTCTTCGGGAAATACGTCTTCTGCTGATTTGGGGATAGCAGGGCCTGTTTGGTTTTTCTCTTAATATTAGAATTGTCCTTTTTGTGGGTGAAATTGGGGGCAGTTTGTGAAACACATGCTTCAATGAGTCCACCGGATTGAAGGGAAACAATGTGATGGTTTAGCTCTTCGAATATTTTCATTAAACCTACAATAAACAATAAAATTAAATAAATTTATGGAACGCCGTTTTGCTTTTTATTGGAAACGTTTAACATCTTACATTATAATTAACATAGGTTAGGGTTGTTAGATATAGGTATATTACAAATCTTTCAATTTCAATAGTAATTTCACATGACAGTGGATCTCGGATTTCTTCACTATTTCATTTCCTTATACCACATTACGAGCTTTACTTCTTCCATCTTCATCTTCCAACTTCGTTTTTCAGTTTCAACTAATTGGAACGTCATCTTTCGAACTATTTAGTGATAATGGACAAACTGAAAGAAGCCCCATTGAATTCTCGTTTTTATGTATCTACATGCAATACACACTACACCCCAAAACGCCCCTAATTTAAGGTTTCTGACAAACAACTTTATTAATTTACAGTAGGGACCTGCAGTAGCCAAAATTCGTAGAAACCTTGTTATCGCTTTCTTGTGGCCTCTAATGGTTATCGCGGTTAACCATTATCCCTTATTTTGAAAGTGGTAGAGTAGTAATAATAGAGCTTCCATTTGGGTCCGAGGGAAGTTCGGAGTAGGCCGTATAATAAAAATAATACTAGGTAAACGTATTGCATTTTCAGTAAATTCCTAATTCTGTGAATTGACCTAGAACCCAATATTTCACTGCAACAATCTCATTACTTTTCTTTTATACGTAGCTAATAAAATAAATGTTACTTAGGCTCGGTTTATTCCCTCCAAGTAAACTGTTTAGTAGTGCTACCGGCCATTAAGTGATCAGTAGACGTTTATTCACCTAACAATAAATTTAATCTGTCAAGTTAATTTACTTACTGAACAGATATACTAACGCATGAATTTATCTCTCAATAAGTAGTCGGTAACAACTTATGACACAAACTGAAGCTGAAATTTTGTTTAATGGGAACTAGAAACATTGTCGAGAAGACTTTTGGAAGATTGGAAGATTTCAAGATGAATAAACGCAAAATGAGTTACTAGTTCCAGGAAACTTATTGGCCAAGTAACTACTTGACACTTTACTGAAAAATGAATAAACCGGGCCTTAATAAATTACTGTTAACAAAAATTGAATGTTAGCTTCGTCCGTTGAATTCATATGTGTCTTGTAATATTGCAAATAATTTGGCCGTTTTACTATAATTTTTTTGAAATGATGTTAAATGCAAAAAAAATTGTGTTACTTTTTAAGGGAATTCTTAATTTTTCCATTAGGTAGCATTCTAAACATTATCATAAAATTGTTATGGATCCAATGTGAGTGTAATTAATTTAAATTGGAATTTGAAGGTAAAATTTAAAGGTAAACAAATAGGTATTACGTAAAACTTGTAACACTAGTAGCACTGCTGCTGCAACTTGAAATATGTGCTTTTCTATTCGATGCTCTTTTAATACGCAGATGAGATAAAATACTTCAAATTTTGGGCGTACTGTCCTAATTAATTCATTAACATAATTGTCGGTGTCAGAATAATTGACGCAATTGAGTTTTATGCTATTGTACGTTTATTCAAATTTTACTTATTGTAAATTGAAATGGCGTCACATATCTATCTTTCTCCCTATCCTCTAACAGGTAAGAGTAAATATAGTACATGAAATACAGGAATATAACATAATAAACGAATATTTTTATATCTTCATCTGTATATCTTAGTGCTGTGATTTAAAGTTTATTAAAGGAACCTCTATATCAGGAATGCATATACTGCTGTCCATGAGCCTCATGAATTTACTGAACTATATAATGGAAAATGATTATTTATTGCGTCAACTCCTAACAGATCCTTTGTCTATAAAACTTTGTGTATACCTATTATATATATCATTACTAGTTCTCGACACTAAAATTCAGAATGTGAAATTTTGAAATACGGTTTGATTTCTGGATATTACCGTATAAACAATAGAAAATTACATATTTTATTTCTTGAAATACGGTTTGATTTCTGTATAAACTGTATAAACAATAGAAAGGTACATATTTTATTTCTTGATTTCTGGATATTACTGTATAAATAATAGAAAGATACATATTATATTTCTTGTACTTACTTTGAAAAGGCATGTTTTGTTATCGTTATCGATATTTGTTATCGAAAAATAATAATGCTGTCTATGCACTATCAATAAATAGTCTGTACAGGAGTGTACTTGGCTACACTGCCCTGTACGGATGTGTACCGGTCTGTACTGGTTTGTACTGGTCTGTGTTGGTCATTATTAAATCATGATGATGTGTTCAATGATGAGATTGTTTGGTTTGCAGTGCACTTCCTGCACTCTCCCTCGAGGCATCCTCGCAGTAAGCCGGGTGCTGGGTACAGCACACATAAAAATCCAAGATGACTTATCAATGAATTTGGACAAAAGATGCATTTTCAGCCAACAATGATATTTTATGGAAAGAGATTTTCTGGTGGAGACACATAAAATTGAAAGAATGGCTATAAATTTGAAAGTGTTATGATACAAGAGCCATGCGCTGACCAACAACGAACAAGCGGCGCATGAGCAAATAGTTCTACCAGAAGGCATAGTTCCAATTTCAGTTCTCCAGAAACGAGAAGCTGCAAGCGGTGGACAGTAAGGAAAGGCCAAAATTTTGACTCCGTTCGTGATTGTCACTCAAATTACAAAAACAGAAGAATTGTGTAAAATTTAGTGGAGAGAGGCAGATTATCGATGGCGCAAAACCTTATACCAGCAAAATAGTCTTTGATCAACCTGAAAGAAATTTAAAGAAAAAAGCAGCAACTGGTGGAAAGTGACCAAACGTCTAATGAATCAGATGAAGTTGTCTCACTATTAAAAGCTTTCACTAAGGAAGTATTCCGAAATTGTGACAAAAATCCCAATGATGAAGCAGACTTCTTATTTTTACCGACGTTTTTAATGCTGGTTTGTGAGAAGTTTGGTGACCGTGTCTTAGATATTTAGATCGGCAGACGCACTTAAAACGTGCGCATAATCAGATAAATATTGGTTGTTTTAATGTATTTCCTACTTTTTTGTAACGATGTGAAAAGCAATTTTTTCCCATTTAAAAATCTATTTTTATCGTTATTTGTTACTGCCGTTGTATAATATGTCATATCTAATACTATTTTTACCATTTGCCATTTTCACTGTTATTACCTGCTTTTTTGTTGTTGTGATGATGGTGACGTGACAACCAAATTGGTACTACCAAAAAATACTACGAAAATTTGTATTGCATGACCAGTATATATAATTTTTTTTTGTGTGGCTGTCTATTCTGAACAACTTGTGTTTGTCATAATACCCTACGGCCATTTCAAACAACAAATCATGTCATTTGTTGAAGCTTAGAGTTTTTCGGAAAACGATAATAGCATTAGTACTTTTGAACTGTAAAATTATATGGAATTTTGCCCTACGAAACATCTTTTACTGGAACTGTTAGACCAATGTTTTCCCGTTAAGATAGAATGTGACATAAATGTGCGCTACCGATTGGCCACTTTACCAAAGGAGAGCTATGAACGAAGCTTAAAACATATTTATTTTTAAAAGGGCAAGAAGCTTCGCTTTCTACGGTCATCGACAACGACCATCGACACGTTTTATAATATATTTTTTATCTTGATTTATTCAAAATTATTAAATTTAAATTTATGGAATTAAATAAAGTGTCAGATTTTCCTGCAAAAAAGATTAAAATGATAATGCGAGCCTTAAAGCGATTAACGTAATAGAAATGTGAACAGTTTTACAAAACCTCGAAAAATCGGGAACCCCAGACTTAAAAATATGAGTTCATATATTAATTCTCACAAATAGCAATTAAAACGTAATTGCATGGAACATTCAAGAGTTATTATTACTAATTGGTAACCATCAATCATAATTGCGTTACAAGCTGTGTAATTGTGCACAAATACAGTTCAGACTTAATCATAAGTATTTTTCCACATATTCACTTACGGATCACTATTTTTTTTATTCTAATTTAGACTTTTGTTGTAAACCCTTATATCCTGCTGCTAACTAGAGGGTGACCTTTCCAATAATAATATCGGTTATATTCCCGCTTTCCTAAAGTTTGAATTGGGACCTAATCGAGTTAATCTAGTGTGAAAACTCCATGGAGAATACCCACTCAGAACTGTTCTCTACATATATTCATTAGATTGAACTCTGCACCGATACAGGTAGCAGAATTCGATAGTTTCACTTTGTTTGGAACGAGAAAACTTTTCGAATTGTTTTAAAAACATAGAAAACGTTTTAAATAGACCTTATGGAGGAAATCACAGGGACATACACTATTCACTTTCACTTTCACAAGGATTTTCACAAACACTTTCAGCAAGGATTTTTTTTTGATAATTTCCAATCAACAGGAAGGGAGAAAAACCTCATTTCAAACCATTTCGAAAATAAACGGAACGCTTTCTTTCCCAAAAAGCTGTAAAAATGATTTTTAACTACGTGATCAAAGTTACTAGTGCTAAGATATTGATAAGATAGTTTCGTCCCTTGAATGTACAACATAAGAAAATAATTCTAGCCGAGATAATAAACATCGACGACACAGTAGAGCGAAATGCATCCATAAATTACCGAGTGTTTCAGCTTAAGATTAAAACGAACTGACTGACCTAACCTGCAACTGTACTCTCGTTGGCAGAACTGATGTGCCCCTATATTTACCTGTCAAGTGTCTGGCACAACTGCCTGTTTTCCAGGTACATTCACGATGCATCTCGAATATTGTAATACATTGAATGCTAATTTAGTTTCGAGCTGAGATGTTCGACAGGTTTCAATAATTAATTAACGGAAATATGTGAAATTGTAGCGCACACAAACAGGTATTCTATAACTATAAATAATTTGTTAATTGCAGAGTATACGTTTAAATTTTTTGAACGCGTATTTAATGTCGTCACGGTATTCAATTACACTTAGAACGTTGGGAATTTCGCAATAAAAGTTGTGTAGAAGGTTTTAGTTAGTTTTGTGATAATGAACCGATTGACAAGTGTACAAAATATTATTTTACAAATTGTTACAAGCAATGTTTGAAGGTCGACAACTCCAGTTTTGTTTTAAACTTCTTCGAAAATGTACGCTATGTATAAACTTCGTGACAAGAAAGAAAAGCGGACGGTGCGAATTGCTTTGTGACTTTTTCACTAATAGACTTTAAGCGGCTCCACAAATTGCCATGAAAATTTTTGTAGAAAATAACGTTATTGAACATTTAAGAAGCAAAAATGGTTTTTTTTCGAGCTCTAGCAAATGCTGTTAATTTTGCAATAAAATGTTCTTTACGTAATACTCGCTAGGTTAATACTCTTGCTAGTAACTTTTAGAAAAGAGGAAATAAATATTTAAATACTGCTATAGATTTCCAGATCGAAAGACTTCTAGCGCAGGGGTGAGGATAGGCTCTGGCAACCGGTGTAAGACTGCAATCTAGTGTTCCGTGTTTTTGCCGAAGATATTTGAATGATCTAGGCCTGGAAAGCTCGTAAAACCTATATTTTTTTTATTTCGGGATAACTCGTCGACAAATTGGCAGTGCGATAGCTCTTGTCCCTTCAACATTAATAATCCAGTAAATGAAGGAGGAAAAAAAGGCAAAGTTCTTCAATATTAGCTGATTTTTTTATACCGCCAGTAATAAGAGATAATTACAAATCATTTAAAATGAGCCAACGTCTACAAGAATAAAGTGCCCGGAGGGGCCTGAAAATGACCCCCAAAGCATGGAAAATGGGGTTTTCGGCCAATATCTCCTAAAATATGACAATCAGAGACTTTTTGTTCAAACAAAAGATGAAGATCCGTTCATTCTCTACAAAAATGGTCCTTATCATTTTTTTCGGAAAATTGATCGTTCCCGAGATAAACAAGTCCAAGCGCACCCAGAATTTTGAGCTCTCGAGCTGGGTATCAGAGAGCACGCTGCGGGAATTTACGCATGCCCGGGCGGACAAATTGTCCAATAACTTGGTTAAAAATGCATATTTTCTCATGATTCAAAGTTCATGTGAAAGATAAAATCTGCCCGTATCATCCCCTGTCACTTGGGCCGCGTGGTCTAGCAGACGATACGAGCGCCACAAGCAGGGAACGCACGGCGGACGACGGCAAGAATTAAAATGATGAAATTCCCTCTTACTTTTAAATAGTACTTTTACTTTACTAATAAATAGTATGACTTTATATACATGAATCGAAAGGTGAGAACGTAATCGTTACTTTCGTCAAGGTAGAAAAATGCCCAAAATAAAGGACAAAAAGAAAACAACCACGAAATGAAAAAGTGTGTTTTTTCTGGGATCGTGCATTTTTTGAATTTTCTGGAAAATCCCTGATTTTTTGAAAAAAAGTAATAGCACAGCCGAAAACTAGACAATCTCACCTTTGAAAAGACATGCCTTGAAGGGCCATTTTATTAAAGTATAAATTAGTAATGACTCATTGTAGGCAAATTTTTCAAGACTCAAAAAACAATTTTTCAAGACTCAAAAAACAGTCAAAAATTAGAAATTTTTGACCAAACTTTTTTTATTGCTACGCAAAAAAATGAGTTCCTGCAATTTTCTGGGATGACTATGGACACATCCAAGATCAATATTCGGGAAAATCCGAAGCAAATCAGGGTACTAGAAAAAAAGTACGAGCAAATTGCAGGCGAGGTCAAAATTGCGCCGGAGCAGAAAGTTTGACCCGTTTTTTCAATATGGCCAAAGAGTCAAATCGTGCTTCAAGTGACAGGGGATGATAGGGGCAGATTTTATCTTTCACATGAACTTTGAATCATGAGAAAATATGCATTTTTACCCAAGTTATTGGACAATTTGTCCGCCCGGGCATGCGTAAATTCCCGCAGCGTGCTCTCCGATACCCAGCTCGAGAGCTCAAAATTCTGGGTGCGCTTGGACTTGTTTATCTCGGGAACGATCAATTTTCCGAAAAAAATGATAAGGACCATTTTTGTTGAGAATCAACGGATCTTTATCTTTTGATGAACAAAAAGTCTCTGGTTGTCATATTTTAGGAGATATTGGCCGAAAACCCCATTTTCCAGGCTTTGGGGGTCATTTTCAGGCCCCTCCGGGAACTCTATTCTTGTAGACTTTGGCTCATCTTAAATGATTTGTAATTATCTCTTATTCCTGGCGGTATGAAAAAATCAACTAATATTGATGAAATTTTCCCCTTTATTTACTGGGATATAATGTAAGATTGAGTAATTTAACGCAAATCCTACGTGCATACATAAAAAACAAATTTTCATGAATTTGGTACATACACATTACTATTAGGTGCATTGATATTATTTGCAATAACATGATTTTCAAAATATGTTTTTATTGCTTCAAATTTAGAGCTACGATATTCTATTATTACATGCATCATGGACATCTCTTAACAAAAATTATAAAACTCCCTCAATTCTCCTCCGGTTGTTGGATACCGTGAAACTCTTCTTCTCCTTCTACTTATAGTGCCATATCCTCAGTGGATGTTGACGATCCTCCTGGCCCACATTACTTTGTTAATTGCCAATCTGAATAATTCCGTCCAAGTAAAACCTGTTCATTGTCTCAAGTTCTTTAGCCATAAGTTAGGTCTTCGGCCTGGTCCCCGCTTACCTGCAATCTTGCTTTGCATTATTAACTGAAAACAAAATTTTTTGCGTCTAAGAATATGTCAAAATTAGCCACTTTTCATTTTTTAATCGTGTCAAATACCTCTTTGTCTTTATTCATTCGTTGCATTATTGTATTATTTGTAATGTGATATATGTACGATATACGGAGCATGCGTCGGTAGCACCAAAGTTCAAATGAATCTATCTGTGGTAACCTATTAACGTCCATGCTTGCATCAAAAGTAACGTCTTTCGCTGATGTTGGGTTACAGTTATTTTCATAAAATTTATAACTCTGAATATAATTGAGTTAGAGTAGATTTAATAATTAATATTAATGACTAAAAACAACGCCATTTGAAACAGAAAAATTCAAACGATTTATCTGTGCACGTGTAGCAATGTGAATATCAAGCACAAAATACATGAAATTTCAGATTTTGGGGAAGGATTGGTGCTGTCATCATCTGAGATTTTTGACCATGCCATTTCATGCCTTGCAAATTGTTTGACTTAAGAAGAAGTGCACGGATAATCAGATTAAATTTACATGTTAAAAAGCTGATGTTTTTAAAAGAAAAGTCGCAGAGTAGAATTTTCTTCTAAAATGCGAAATATCCTTCGCTTAAGTTCAAATTTGATATTACTAAAAAAAATTCTAGAAATTTTATGTGTGTTGTTTATTATTTTATTCATTATTATGAAAACCAACTAAAACCGCCGGGAAGGCGTTTATCACGATGTCAAAAATCAACCTCTTCTTTCATAGTAACATTCAAATTTGAAGTTAATGTCTTTCTGTTGCCCTAATTTCATGTGTTTTTCAAATTTAGAGTCTATAAATTGATGTTAAAAATAAGCAGCTTTCCCTAAAAATGTTACATTTTGCTCCGAGATATTAATGATCTTTGTGAACGTATAAAATAAATCGTTAGTATAAAGTTAGTAATGTAAAATGTAAAGTAGTAAAGTCGAGCTGTAGCCGGCTTAGACTTCATCCGGTGTTTCCTGTGATGTCAATTATTTTTACGACCTTTGTTTGTGGATATACTCAATTAAGGGCAATAATAACAAAATAATAAATCCAGAAGATGGTGGTACAATGACAAATCTTCCAGTGACAACGACACTTTTAAAAACTCATGGAAAACTGTCACTACTTCCAAATTTTATAAAAAAATTAAGTGTTTAATGAATCAGAAAAAGGAATACATAAATAATAAGAAAAATCTACTTATAATTAATTCATAATTTAATCTAATTACATTAGACCACGTTAGTGTGTTATTTTCGTTGGTGGTTGGGAATACCGTTGTGAAATTAGACACATCCACAAATTCTAAAAAATAAAACATCATTAACGATTCAATTTGTTTTACACAATCACTAAAAATTGTATTTATCGTCGATTGATGAATAGGTTGGTAATCAATTATTATTGTTGAAAAGTTTACTCTACTTCCAATGGTGGTGAAAATAGTGGTGAAGTACGAACAACGTGCACATGTTATTAAAGTTTATGATACTCTGTTTTTCCCCCAAATATTCCTAAATAATCGTATAATCATATACGACACGACCACACTTTTGCACGGCGATCAGAGGCTGGTAATAGTAGTAATTGAAACAAGTTAAACGCACACCTAATTCAAGATTTAATTTATCTTTATCTACCAGAAGTTGTATTTGTCGTTACCGTTTGATTAATCAGATGCCAGAAAATTATTTTCGAAAAACAATTCGCCCAGAGGGTGGTGGAAATAAGTGTGCAATGTGAACAATCTAGATTTTTTTATATCTTTTGTCATGCTCTAATACATCATGGATTATTCATATTTCAACCCTATTTTCACCACCATCGGAGGTAGGTAAGAGAAAGTTTTTCAACAATAAAAATAAGTTAGCATCTGGTTGTTCAACTGATAATAATTATAAAATAAAATTTGCAAAGATCATTTACGAAACTAATTAAATTTATATGGATATGTATTTTTTATATTTTGAATTTGTGGGTGTGCCTAATATCACGCCCAGTTAATGTTCAATAAATATTGTAGCGGTTTCTTATACAAACAGATTTAGTTCTTCCAGAATTACAACAGTTTTTACACACAGAGATTTTGTACTACACCGACGTCAGTATTTACATTTCACAATTTCATAAACAACTACTTGTTTTTCCATAACAACGACCTATACGGGGCATTCGCTACACTATCCCTCCCCGTCTTCAGGGTCGCCCTCGACCCTCGGACGATCTACTTCCACAGCAGTCCATATTAGCGAACTGCTACTGCTACGGGTACTGCTACAGCTACTGCTACTGCAACTGCTACTGTTCCTGCTACGGCTACGGCTACTGCTACGGTTACGGCTACTGCTACTGCTGCTACTACTGCTACTGCTGCGGCTACTGCTACAGCTACTGCTACTGCAACTACTACTGCTACAGCTACGGCTACTGCTACAGCTACGGCTACTGCTACTGCTGTTACTGCTACGGCTTCTCCCCTTCTTCAGAGATTCCGCCTGATCCTTGCCAAATCCATTTGATTAACTCCATTGAGCGGGTTGGACTGTAAATTCTGTACAAAAATTCGTCAGCAGCAAATCGAAATCAAGCAGGCCAATCCTCTTTCTGACCATGAAAGACACCAGGGATGACCAATCCCATCCAATGCTCCAGGTAGAAGAGGGACCTGTCTCTTGAAATCCTCCAAGCAGGCCAATCCTACTTCTGACCATCAAAGACACCAGGGATGACCAATCCCATCCAATGCTCCAGGTAGAAGAGGGACCTGTCTCTTGAAATCCTCCGCTGCTCCTGCAGTTACTGAAATCCCCAGCAACTGCTTCATGGCTCCAGACACACAACCCAGTGGTCAACCATCACCAATTCTTGTACTAAAGATGAACAGCGCCCGTCTCCCAATATGAGTTACAAATGTGAGTGTAGCACTCAAACGGGCCACGCGCGCCAGCCGCACGCAGTCAATCCATTCGAGTGTTATTCTAAATCTAACTTAGCTGTAAGTCCTGTGGAATCTCGAGTCGCGCCAGCCGCTCAACAACTCCATAACGCCGCACAGACTGCACTCCTCGCCTCTCCGCCGCGTGCCATCGCCATCACTTCTGTACGCCATCCCAGGTCCACCAAAATTTTTTTTTTTTCCGCTACTTCGGTCCACCAAATCCCGGACAGGCCCCCATTTGTTGCGGTTTCTTATACAAACAGATTTAGTTCTTCCAGAATTACAACAGTTTTTACACACAGAGATTTTGTACTACACCGACGTCAGTATTTACATTTCACAATTTCATAAACAACTACTTGTTTTTCCATAACAACGACCTATACGGGGCATTCGCTACAATATGTTAATCTTTCTAAGAGTCTGCAAAATATTTCTTGTAGTGAGTACATTTCAAAAATTCATAGAATCGATTATCCTTCAATTTATATTTCTAAACTCTCGCCCTTTTCCATGTAATTGTTTGCTTTAATCGTAATGAAAATTTTGGAGTTTTCTTAATCTGTGGGCATATGGCATTCTGTTATGAAAGGCTCGTTCTATGGCATAGAACCTTAGGATTCAAGTTTACATCTCGCAAGACGCAAACCGATAAGGTTTGGACTCGGCAAACGGGTTAAACGCTTACCGAGGCGAAACTAATGAAAACAATTAATACCATAACAATTGTACATACATTGTAATAATATAATAACAATTGTAAAAAGGTTCTAGTTGTACAGACTTTGTAAATACTAAATTAATTATCATACTAACTTGTAATTCTAACGTCTTTCCTATATAAATGATAAATAAGAAGTACGTAATCCTTACGTTTCAAAACAAATTTATTTCGATAAATTAAAAAGATTAATACTGAATTACGTCCCTTTGCCATTTTCCCTTCGCACTTTTCCAGGCTTAGAATGCAGCATACAAAAAAAATCAAATTTGATAAATGCTGGCGTGTTTAAATTGTCTCTTAACTATAATTATACATATAAAATTGTCATTCATTAATAAACGCGAGATTTCATCAATCAAATGCCGGCAAAAATTAATCTTGAGAAGAATGACTCGTGGAAGGTCGATTACGGCTATCATTTAAACGTTTTTCGCAGTCCGGTTTATAAGAAGTATTTACAACTCTAGAACTACAAGAAGTACCTACAACTATTTTCCAAATTCAAATCTGTCAATTATGTTCTTGAAAGAGATTTAATGAAATAATAACATTCTAAAATCTAAAATACATCTACTAATACAATAAAATACAATACTAAAATCATATTATTTCAACCCTGGATCTCCGATGCAAAATTTAGCCAAAACGTCCCAGATCGGAGGCGCAAATAACTTTATAGGTGCCATAAATTACGATAACGAAATTTTCATGGTAGTATTGCGGAGCTGGCAGTGGACACCTCTGGCATAGTATGCTTTTATTTTCTTCTTAAGCGTATCCTCACAGAATAATGAAGTTCTCTTGTGATATCTTGTCGGTTTTTCACGTTTACGATCTTAATCTTTCTGGTCCTCATCGTAAAATGATAATTTATGTACAACGCGACTAGCAGAACTCCCATGCGCCAGATGCATTGCAGAAGCTTGGAAATGAAAAAATCTAAATCGGTTAAATTCGACATCCATCAAAACAGTTTATATTTAGATTTGTTTATTGATAAATCTAAGTACAGCTTTCGCTTGGATCAAATTTTGATTTGAAGGTCAATTCAAGATTAGGAAAAAACCGAACTCATGATGGAATGATAAAATTATACGAATATTTTGGGTAACAATTCCAATACTAATTTTTTGTTTTTCTCCTTCCAGAAACAACTTGGCGGTGAGTACACTTCTTTTACTTCTTTTGGGTGAGTTTTTACATGTTAATTACGAAATTCATTGAAAGCGAAATTGTAGAATTTAATGGGTTTCACTAGAAACCTGTATTGTTAAAACGGAAATTCAACTCGGCGCTAAAAGATCGCGCCACGTTAACTAATCCGAACCTGGAGAGCCCCACTTTATTTCTATCAGCGTATATATTTTTTTTGTCCCATGCAAATAATTTATCGGAGTTACCTTTATGTAAACACAACTGTTTAAGCGTTACGTCTAATTGCGTATCTCCGTTAATTGAATCGGTAAGCTTTGATTTCAAAACTAATTCGTACTGTACTTCGTCGGTTTTATCTCTTTTAATTATTGTTTTCCTTTATAATTATCTCCGATGGTTCGTTGATTAAATTATATGCTCGTGAGAAATTAATTTTTCAATTTACAATGTGCTATGATCTTGTAATAGGCGTATTATTTCTCCCCATCTAACTTTAAGCTCGTTGGTTTTCTAAAGGGGAAGTGCTTACATTGTTGCCAAAGTAAATTGGATAAAGAAGTCAGGAACTAAACTATTTTTGCGTTAACATTGTCTAAATATATAACGTGTTAAACGTGCAACTATAATCGCGATGAGTTTTTCTGAACTACCAAATAAAATTTGCGTTAAACATTTATTCACCATATAGGAAATAGGTATAAAAATTGTAGGAACGAATGGTTGGGTCTTTTCGACAGTGTGAATGTTTTTAATTTGAAGTCGACTATTTTTACTGGGATATTTGTGATTTTAATGGATATTAAAATCACTCTTTGAATAATGTTTATTTTGAAAGTTTCGTCACAGTAGCACCTCGGTTGATATAATTTCCAGTTTATCAATGACATTTTCAATGTCTTTTACTTTACTTGCGTTTGACTACATTTTTGTCTAAAAAAGTATACAACACGCAATGTCAGGAGGAACGTAAAGCGTTAGAAAAAAAAAAACACCATATAAATTGTTTGAAGTTTTGAAATTCCATTATTAATATGTTTATTGATACTATAGTCTGTCTAAAAATGAGGCGAAGTAATAAAAACTCATTATAAATGCAAAACCGATACAAGGTGGCACCCACTAAATATGTCGAGTTCTCTAATGTTTTGCACGCTACCTTCCGTAATCTCTTTATATTACGAGTGTTTCTCCCTGACCATTGGCTATTTTGTACGCCTCGGCACATGCGAAGAACCACTCACTGGCGTACGGTCGGGAAAAATGACGAAATGTGCAATAATCGATAACTGAAAAAATTACGTGTGCGTGCGCGTGTGTGTGCGTGCGTGCGTGCGTGTGTGTGTGTGTGTGTTTGTGTGTGGGCGCGCGCTTGAACGAGATAGAGAGGGAAAGAAAGACAACACTTCAGTACATGTATGGTCGTGCATTAATTTATGAAATTTTGCGGCCCTGAGAAGGGCCAGTTTATGAAAAGTTTTTCCCAGCCGTCACCTTCTCCTTGGTAACCTCAGTCGTCGTTGCCATCGTCGAATTCTTCCCAAACATCGGAATCTGAAGAAGAATCATCATTTGGATTGATAATACTTGATTCTATCAACGACTCCGAAATGTTATCCAACTGTAACATTTGGTCTTCAATTTTCAGAACGTGATTTATGCATTTTTGCCAATTTTCCTTAGAAACTTTACATATTGCTTCTTTAAGCAAATTTTTGACATCTGCTAATTTGAACGTTGTATTTGTTCTCGCCACGTCCCCTTTTATTTGTGCCCATATTAGCTCAATGGGATTCAGGTCGCAGTGGTACGGAGGAAGCCGAACCACTGTTATTCCTTTCGCCTTGGCTAATCCATCGACGACGTGCCTTTTAAAATCACCTTTACGTGAATTGGCTAAACGCAAGAGTTCTACTTTTAATAGGTTTTCGGCACATTGGATCTTTTTCGAGGATAACCATTCTGCGATACGTTGTTTTCGCCAAGAGCTATTTGGTAATTTCTCTTCTACCATTCTACCATTTCTACCATTCGGAATTAGATCGATCATTTGACCAAACCATTCTTCAAACATGTCCGCAGTCATTTCTTCATGGTAGTCTCCTGTCTTAGTTGATTCAAAAATTAGTTCTCCCCCTTCAACGAAACCATCCTCGCTTCCAATGTGGGTAATAATAAGCCGTCGCCCTTTACCCAACGAAGGCTTTAAACCGGTGGACCAACCTTCTAGAAAAGATTGCCTTCGATTAGTTACACTGGTATCTTGCCAAAATTTTGGTACGGAATGTCCTGCGTTAATCCAAGTTTCGTCCAGATAGAAAATTTTTTTCATTTCTAGCCTACTCCTTCGAATATCGCGCAGGTAACTTCTTCTCCACACAATGATGTCATCTCTTTCCATCAATACAGATTTTCTATTGTGCTTCTTCCATCGAAATCCCAAATCCTTTAAAATCGTCCATAATGTACATCGGCTCATTTTTGGAAAGTCCTCGTCTTCTTGGACAGACAATAGAATTTTATCTAGTGTTGGAAGTTCGTTGCGGAAAAAGAAAGCGTGAACTTTTCGACGTAGTCCCCTTTTTAGAAATTCGTCTAAGGAACTTTAGTATTTATCTGCACCTCGATTAGACAGCACCCACTTTTGTACATCGGTAGGAAATTTTCATATCTCTTCGTTTCTTCCATATCCCGAGGATTTATTAGACAAACAGTATGAAAAAAAAAAACATTACCGTAAAATATTATAAAAAATACCGATTTTCAATATTGTAATATGTTATATTAATGACGAGTTAACAACAATTCAGGTAAAAAGGGAAGCGTTCCTGAGATGATAACAATCGCGGTCGTAATACCTACCTTTTAATAAATCAATTATACCGGTTTTAAGGAAACTCAACATTACATAGACAATTTTAATGCATTTATTAATATTCGTTGATTTCTTTAAGAACGCCTCTGGTTAGCGGCGAAATAATCGGTTTATTACTTCGCCTCATTCTTTGACAGGGTATAAGTCCTAAGTATTCATTGTTATGCATTGTGTGAGTTATATTCAGACTTTTACAATTCTTCGTAGTAACCCAGTAGTGAAATTCAAGTAGAGATTAAGACAAATACACGGCAGTCCTATGCCCTTCACCCTCATACTCTTTATGGTGGGGATTAGAGGGATACAGGTAAGTCCATAATGACGATCAAATGAATTTCGACGTCTGATCATATGAAAAATGAATGCCTTGACCGACTTTTATATTTAAAAAAAACCAACAAATCGGACGAGGTTGGCTGCGTATCGTCGTTGGCAGAATTGATGTTCCTAGAACTACCTGCCAGGACTTTCGCCTACTTGCTGCTGTATCAAAGACGTTCTTCTTGAAAATTAAGTACCGCCTCATAGGCTTTCTAGCCAGATTATAATGCCAAAAAAATTGACTTCTTAAAATATGATGACACGTTTTCTAGTCATGGTGTTCCAAAGGTTACTTTGACTATATAAGGGGGGATAAGTGTTGCGTCCAAGACTCAAGTACCGATTTTCGTGGTAATTTTAAATAACTTGTAACCTAAAAGATTTTGGTAACAAACAAATGCAAAAACTGAAATTAAATTTCCTTAATTCATGTCAATACTAACCTTTATTAGGAAGTTACAACAATTTTACAAAATAATTTCGAATAACGTATAATTATTTGTAAAAATATTATTAAACGTGTAATCTCGATTTATATTATAAAGTACATTCGAATGAAACGAAAAATGTCATTTTGTAATGCTACTGCTTGTATGAAAATCCCGTTATCTAATCTTTATGATCTTGGTGTAGTAAAAATAATGTTTAATCTATTTGTAAATTTGTAGAGCTTAATTTCTTTAAATTTATTTTCGTTTCGTACCCATTGTGCCAGTCAAATTAATGGTAATTAAATTAGGTTTTAGTTTTTTTCCATAAACTCTGAAACTTTCCGTTGATCTCTTATCGCTTCTGGCTTCGACTTCACGACAACATCGCCATCGCCCTCGCACCGAGGCAATTGTTCTGGCATTGCACCGCAGCACCGGTAGCCCCCTTTTGTATGGTCGACCTTTCCCCCTTCCGCCTGAAGCCAGTCCCCTTCTGTTCGATAACGGCAGTGGGGAGTAGGGGGGATGATTTGGACGTGAGACGAGCCCCTCTGACGCTTGCGCGACAGGGCTTATGTGTGGCCGACTCAATAGCTGCTGGCGTAGCTCCAGAACATCTGCGCCTCCTTGCCAGTGGCGTACTCTATTTTTTTCCTGTTTATGGAAAAACTATACTACGTAGTTCGTGGCCGAATGCGCTGGAGTGCAGTCGAGCACGTCTCGATTGAAATGACGAAGCTACGTAATGGCCCAGAAGCCAGGGAAAGATAGATGCAACTTCATGAATAAAGTTTGGCAGTGTTTTGAAGTTGTTTTTATATATAGGGGGGCTTACCTAATCATGACCACGTTAAAACATACAGCTAATGTTGCGTTCTGGGTATATTTATGTGTGGAAATTTCAATTTTTCTCAGGTATGATTTTCCACTCGCATTTTGCGCTAAAAAGTTAAATTGTGAGCATCAAAATGATGTCCAAATTTCATTTGCTGTTCATCAACATTGTTTAATTAATAATCGATATAATTGTAAGTAACCCGCCTTTTTGCAGTTATTTAAGTTGTCTTCATGTTTTAATTGATTCAATTAAAATGCTCTTTAGGGTCTCTGTGGAATCTTTAAGTGTGTGCCAAATTTCAGTTAGCCTGATCCAATAAGTTATAAAAAATTCTAGATGTTTATTTATTTGGGATATGCTCTAGGATATGCTCGGGGAGGTATTTTTCGTTGACCAAATATGTCCTAGGGCAATATTACAATGTTGGAAAAGAACGAAAGAAAAAAGTCGATTATATTCAAAATATTGGTTAAATAGTGGTTTTAGGTATTGGAAAATTTTCTCAGTTATAAACAATTTAAATAACTCAAAAACCCACAAGGGTGGTAATTGCTTTTATTCTACATTTTATTTTGGTGGTATTTTTCATGCCAGTCTCATCACTCTTAAGTGCATTGTAAGGCAAGATAACTTAAATAAATGATATCACATATCATGTCACATACTAAAAGACAATTATATTATATGAAAATATATGCACAAGGATTTTAAAGATAC